>OY728138.1:1061519068-1062119068 GCA_963277665.1 Viscum album
TATTTTTTTTCATTAAACATAAATCTTGGATGGAGTTCATGAAGTAAGAATTTTATGGTGTGTAGTTGAAGAAATTTTTTTTCTAGTACACCATTCACTATAAAACATTTGGTATCAATTGCAAATTGAAATTAACAATTGGTATCAGATTTAATAAATTGTTCCCATCGATAGAGTTCAAAAAGTTGTGTCAAGAATGATGTGTTTAATTAATGTAATTTTTATGTTACTCTTATATCTCATACCAATCATAGATAATCAGGGTTTATAGTACATGATGATTGAATCAATGATCATTTTCTTGAGTCAAATAGTGAAAGTAGTGTTTAATGAATAAAATGAATTAATTTTTTAAAATAAGAGTTTATATATGGTTTTGAAGTGTTTTCAACAGTCCTAAAATAAGATATAATTGGGAGAAGCAACCTATTGGTGGTGTTTTCATTATTTTTGGGTGATTGTGTTTATCAAAAAAATCTTTTTACATAGTTTTTTTCCATAGAAGATGTTTAAAATATGGTAGAGTTTCACCATATTTTCTAAATATTTATTTATGATTTTTAAGAGTTTTTTCATGAGAAAGGGAGGTTTTCTACACAGTAAATACTATAGAATGTGAACAATTCATAGAATATAATGGATTTCATAGATTATGTTTTGGAAAAGATAAGTATTTAACATATGATTAATTCTATTAAAACCACATAGCACTTACAAAAATCCACGAAGTAAAATTGTTAATGGAATTCAAACCATATAGTAGTTTTCTTTGAGAACTGAAAAGGGGTTTATTGTTTGTGGTCATTGTGCAGTGTTTAAAATATTTTAAAAATTAATTCACATAATTAGATGATAATTTATAAAATAATGATAATAATAAGTTTCTATAAATGGGTTTTACATTATGATAAACACATAGAAAGAGCAGTAAGGAGTGTAGGATATTCATGAATGGATTAAATATAATTTTGGATTATTGGAATTTTCAAGTTTCATTGACTATATAAGGACCCATACTCACATCATCTGTTAGATTGAAGTATACAATGAATATATAATCACTATAGAAATACAAAAAAGTAAAAAATAGATTAATAAATTAGTGGATTTCACAGTGTTGCTTGTTTCAAAAATTAGTGGATTTTACAAAAGAGGTATTGTACATAGAGAATGTTTTTTTCATGAAGAGGGATTTGTTATGAGTTTTCGTCCATCCTCATAGAAAATTAATTCATACTAAACACATTCTATAGACTACATACATAGTTCATATAGGGATTAAATAAATTTTTTAAGGAATAATAACTATTCATTAGAGATTTTTTCATGAATAAAACATTATTCAATAAGGTTTATTTCACCTTTAAAGTGAAAAAATTACTGTATGGTATACTTCTATATATATGATCCAATTATAAGTTGATTTAGATTAATGTAGTAATCTTCTTGAGGAGTAGTGTGTTTACCATAGTTGAGAGATTAGAGATAATTGAAACTATGATTGTTTGTATAATTGGAGGGATATTGAGTATGCTCTAAATATTGTATCAACATCATGTTTAGTGAATTTAAATACATCAGAACATTTTTTTGTCTGATCAATGGACTACCCTATATTAGGTGAACCACGTCAAATTTGTGTGTCTCTTGAATGATTTTGTTTATTCATACATATTGTATTTCAATAATAAGCAGGGAGATGGTTTGTTTAACAATCAAAAAATATCTAAATGGTGATTGTTAAAATTCATCAAAACCTTATTCACCCTAGGATATTTAACCTAGTTAGGGAAATAGTATAAAAACTGATTTTATACTTCAGAATATTCCATGGAAGCACTTTCATGACATTGGATCTCCCTGATCCTCTCCCTCATGATCTAGTTATAGATACCTTAAGGAAAAAAACAACCTTTTTATTTATTCAAAAAAAATATTGTATTTTTATTATAGTGGTCAAACTGAGGTCATGAAACACTTCTATTGCCTATACTAGTACCCATGTATCATAGAATTGAATTATAAGGGATGTGGTTCAAATATTGATAATCAAGATGTAATCTTGTTTAGCACCTTTGATCTACAACATATTGATGATGAGATGTTTACATTGTTTTTTGATGAAAAATTAAGGTATTATAGAAACATAAGCCTTAAACACATTTTAATTCCGAATTTATTAAATAAATTTACATTAAATTAACCATGCTGATCTAGTGGTCTAGTGTATTTTGAATATTAGACACATAAATACATTATCTTAAACATAAATACATCATATTAATTTAAATATCCATATAGATATTCTAACTTCTATAGATCATCTAAAATTACAATGGTTGGATTGAGGAAAATACAAAAGGAAAAGGGTGTTCTAGAAATCCAAATATGGAAATAAGCGTGGAAATATAGTGTAACAAGTCAATCAGTATGCATAACATGATATCACAAAGAGTTTTATCATAAGAATGGTGAAATAGAATAAAGAAATAAAATAATAATATCATGGAATCATATAATATGTGTAAATAATAAATGTCATGACATCATAAACATAAATCAAAGGTCACTCCCAAGATAGTCATCATAATGTTGATAAAGTCCAAAGGTGGATTTGGTTCACTCCCCATTCCAGTAATCATATTATAAAAAAGTCATATAATATATTTGTTACACTCCTCAATCCCATTGATAATATCTCATATGATATAAATCATAACCCAATACATTGAAGGGATATATAATTTTGGGACCATATCTCACATAACATAGTATTCTTATTCTAACCACATAAGAACTATACAAGGTATCTCTTGAGATAGAAGCATTATGCAATGATTTGGAAGTCTACATAATAATGGTACCACGTTTCAAATAATGAAACTAAAACAAATGAAGTCCACTTGTGGAAAAGTAACCATATATATCGCATAAGGATGATCAAACCTATGATAAGGAAGTTGGTTTCATAACTATTATTCAAGGCATAAATGAAGTCTAAAACCAATTTATTCCTAAGAGAATAATGAATTCAATTCTTTTTAATTTAATAACATAAAATTTGATGTAATTCTTGAACATGGATTCCCATTGATTAAAATTTTGGATAAATATCTGGAGATGAAAGAATAAAAACTAAACACCTGGAAAGAGCTTTATGAAATAACTAAAAAATAACTTACAGAATGAAATACCTTATTTTTTCCCCTAAAACTTGTTCTGATGAATGAGAGTTCTATATAAAATAATTTGGTTTTTAGAATCTATTAATGGTTTGGAAACATTTTATGGGGTTAATTTCTTTTATGAGATAATAAATAGGAATTTCCCATAAAACAATATTAATTTAAATTGAAAATTTTAGAGGGAAGTGTAAAAAATATAATTTGTCCCAATGGGAAGAAGAAATAATTATTTAATACTAGGGAATATTCCATTTAATATAATTGAAACATTATTTTATTGTACTTATAGTAAATGAATTGTAAAAAAAATTAGAGAAGGACTATTTTTGTACTGGTTTATATCTAAATGATCATTGTCATGTATTCACCCGTATCATGAACTAACAGAGAAAACACCCATTATTAAAGAATCATACAATGAATTTTACACACCAATATTCACAACCCAATTACAAATCCTTTTTCAAATAGAGGATAAAATCCCAACCAAACCTTCCTTGTTATACATAGAAGCACAACCTAAATAGTATTTCCTTTTCCTGCAAGAGGGAACAACCTAGTCCATGAATTTTTATTCAGAATAAAAACCTCAAATAATGACTTTAAAATCGTAGTATAACCATTTAAATTTATACATATAAAATAATATAAATAATTAAAACAATCCAACTAGATGAATGTTTCATGGTATGAGTGTCGAGGTAGCAAAGAACCCTCCAGCAGTAAAGGATCAAATATTTATATATTAGTTAAGAGTAGTAGTTGATAATTTGAATGTTTGTAACTTTTATTCATCAATTCTAGGGGACATTTTTTCCATTTAATAATATGAAATATGTCTTGGAATTTTTTTAGAGACAAATTTTGATATGGAACGCGATTCTGATTCCCGATATGCCTAGATTTAATTTTATAAAAACTATTACGTATAATTTATATCAAACACAGATGAATTTTCAAAAATAATTGGATAACTCATATATGAATTATTATATTGAAAATATGCGACTGAATTTTATTCTAGAATTTGAGGTTTACCCTAGGCATAACCTAAAACAGGTCGGTGTTGCAATCTTGCATTAAACGACCATTGGCAGGTGCATTCAGTGGATCAATCAACTAATTATAGAGTTAATTTATTAAAGAAAATAAAACCTACTTTCAAAATTTTAATCATCATAATTGTATATCTCTATGGTTATACAAAAACCCATGGGACTATTGAGAGGTAAATTCAATGTTTGTCATTGGAGATTCCGTATCAGATGACAACAAGCCTCTGGATCGAGGCGAATCGAGTCAAAGTGAATGTAAAAACATCTATCCTTCATTAGTGAGAATTTTCTTCATGATAAAAGATCCTAATTGAGGTAGTACGGATAAATTTTAGTTTTCTCCCTCTTGATTAAATTGTTTAGGAATAGATTATCAATCCTTTTTAGATCTGCGATTCTTGAAAACTTTTTATGAGCCCTATCAAAATATATTTATTATTCAACTTCATTAAACCCTATTGTGGCATGATTTCATTCCCTAGATATACCTTTCTAAAATAATTGTTTAAGAATGTTTGGACAATGATTTTTTCACCCTCATATTTTTTTTCATTACTATTCTTCACATTCTACATCACATGCCTATGGGGCCATTTTTTGACATTTCCAAGTAGGATCAAGCTCAATCGAATCCCCATATTCATGGATAGTTCATGTGAGAAAAATATTATGATGAATCTGGGATGAATTCAAGAAGATTCAATGATATGCGTGATTATACAATGTATTAAGAGTTCTGATATGGATGTAGGATGTCTCATTGAGAACAGCGATACACACATGCTCTGACTGACAAACCAGATTCCATTTTCTAGACAACATATGATCAAAATAGATGGTCTGATGAGATTTCCATCATTTTTGGGTGAGTGAAAAGAAAGATCACTTTTGGAAGAGTTGAATCTGGAACACCAATTAATATTTGGGATTTCTACAAAATGATTAACTACACATCATGTAATCTGATGAACACACATTGTGTAGGGTTGTAGCTATAGTAGATAGGGTTTCAGGGTGAGTTAAATACTAGATACCAAATGGTACCACCACACACCATGTGAAGTATTTCTAGAAACATATTGTGTACTCTATGAGTGCACAGACATGATCATGAAGAGTCACAGGACCTGAGAATGCGACCAATGTACACAGGCATGGCCATGGTACATGGATATGGCTAAGGGAATGAGCATGACCACAAGTGGTTGAGGCAAGGTGTGTAATCCCATTAAATTCTATATCAGGACACATGGGAAGTAAAAATGTACTATTAGGGACATATCTATGAAGAAGGCCAGGACTACACATCATGTGGGACCCCTAAAAGCCATGTACCCTTCATTTGAGGAATCTTCTACCCCTAATGTTTCCTTCATTTTGAAATATATTTTGGCCCCCCATTGGCCTATCGTGAGTGTGTTTTCACATATAACACAATAGTATACTTCATGGTTGATTTTATGATACAATGATAGATGTTCTAGGAATGGGTCTTCATTAGGCAATGCTCAACAATGGTTGCGATGAAGCATGTTCATAAAGTGGTACCCCTATGGAATAAGGGTGTGGTTCCTCTATCTACTAAGTGGAACCCTCTATGGAATTTGGGTTTGGGTCTTATATCTACTAAGTGGTACCCCTTATATATTTAGGTTGTGGGTATACTATCTACTTTTTATTACACCCCTATGGTATTAGGGTGTGGGTCCTCTGTTTTTTGAGTGAAACCACCCTATGGAATTAGGGTGTGGGTCCTATATCAACATAGTGATACCCCCGATGGAATTAGAGTGTTGGTCCTCTATCTACTGGGTGGTACCCCTATGGAATTACGGATAGGGTCCTCTATCTGTTGAGTGGTACCCCTATGGTATTAGGGATTTGGTTCTACTTACACTAAGTTTTATCCCCCTGACGTACTAGGGTATGAGTCCTCTATATAGAGATCGTGTCTCATCAATTGTATGAAACTGTTGCGAGGTGTGGGGCCTCCACATGGTAACTCATGTAGAAAGAAAATGAGATGTTGGGATTCATTAAGGGAAACTTGGTATTATTTCCTCTCTTTCCAAGGTGGAGGTGTGAGATGGATATCCCCTTTATCTACTATTTGGGATTCATTTGGTTGATAATGTATATATATATATAAAAATCAATGTTGTTGGTTCCTGTTACACTATTGCTATTGTTGGAGCTGTCTATTCCTATCATTTATCTTCCTACACTAGATTTATATTTTTGGTCGTCCTGTTGGTTTATTATATAATTTTCCATGAATTTTATTTTCCTGCACATGTCATGTCTTATGTAGAAGACAAATAACTCACCAGCAATTAGATTGGATCATAGAGATACCCTAGTGCATTTGACCCCTTACAGTGGCTAGGCATGGAGATCTGAAGCTGGTCTCCCTCATTATTTTACTTCTCTATTTTATTAATATTGGAAAATCCTTCTAGGTGTCATGTATTTTTATCCATTTTACCTTTCATGTTACATTTTTTTACTCTAGTACTCTATATAGGATTTTCATTCATGGTTTATTCTCTAATTGATTCATCCTTATTTATTATTCCTCAGCACTTATGAATGAATATGGTTAGCTATGTGTGTGCAAGTACATTATGAAAATTAATTCCATATAATTTATTCCTTATGGGTCTTGTAATTATCCCATGGTATATGGAGTTAGTGTTAGGGTAGTTGTGGCTCAGGCCCCTTCGGGTCGGGTTGTGGCAGATTGGAATCAAAGGCTGTTCATTCCTTGGGAAGGTGTTTATATTTTTTCCCATAAAAGTATTTGGTTTTGATATATGCAAATAGTGTAAAAGTGTCTCATATGTGGGTTTTAGGATAACAATCATTGTTTTGGTGCAGTGGATGATGTATCCATACTTTAAGACTTTAACCACCTACTTGTAAAATTGTAATATCTAGACATTGGTTTCCTATAAATTTGATATATGAATCATAAATATTGAACCATTGAATTCCCTTTTTGATTCTGATTCCCTTATATATATATACCAATATATGACCATGGTATTTCTTGATTAAATTCTCAAAAATCCTTCATTCTAATGGCCATCCATTTTACTGATTTCAGATCATGAAGATGATCTAATAAGTGATGTGGCATCAATTTACAATCTATTGTGTGAGATTATTTCTCCCGGAGGATAGGAAGTAGAACATGCATCTTTCAAGAAATAGATAGAGTCAATATAGTAAGATTATTATGCACGTATGTGTAATTTACATTGAGAGTTCTGACACAAAATGTCATTGAGGATCTACGATGATCCAGACCCCTAGGTGATGGAGTATCTTCTAGAGTTAGTTATCTGTGTTTTTAGGATTTTTTTAACCCCAAATGATTATGTGGTTGCACTAGAATCTGACCTTCTCCATGGAGAAGTTGGGAGTTTGTGGAATCTATTTAGACATATGCTTGATGAATCAAATATCTCAAATAATGACATCCAACCTCTATTTCATAAGGATTACTACCCCTCATACATGTCATATTTTTGGATTTAGAAGCTTCTGGAACTAAAATATCGAGGGATGGTAGTGGGTGAGTATGTGGTATGGTTCATTTCCCTTATGCAGTACTACATAGTCATGATTTGGGATGGCCACTTCCTAGAATTTATGTTTTAGTAGGGTCTCTATAGATATATTTTTTGTAGTGTATTATATTTCTACATTCCAACCTATAATGGGGAGTTGGAGTGGTTACTAAGGATGGAGAGATTCATTCCAGAGAGACACCATGCTGCTAGATCTAGTAGTGTGAGTCATTATCCTAATTCATCTATAGTATATTTTAGGCACTAGATGATGGTATATTGGTATTGGATACCTCCCCATAAAAATATTCATACACACAGTCTCATGGCACTAAGATAACTTTGGAGTCCAGGGAATCTCATAGAGGGGTGGCTCGATGCATGTGATTTAAAATATCATCCAGAATGTGATTGCTCAAAATGTAGTGTTGAGGAGGGTAGGCTGATGGCGGATGTACCTCCATGAAAAAGGCAGTGTTGGGATCACAGATATCTAGGGTGGGGTCAAGGTGGCCCCTAGGGAGGCGGATCTAGAAGAGGACCAGGTGGAGATCCAGGGAAAGGATATGTGTGTATTTGATGATGTTATGATATCTATCCACTACCACCTTAATGTGGGCCATATCAGGTTCCATGAGATGGTCGTTAGGGCCAAAGACAGCTGAAGCCTATGGATTCATATGATCTAGAAACATGAGATATGATTAGAGGTATGATATAGGTTTGTTCAACTCGTTCATTAGTACAAGTAGACATATGTGTGAGTAATTCCATCATATATTTACTCTTGGGGAGAGATATGGATCTCCCAGTTGATGTTTAATCACAAAATCATTGTCTTTTGGTTCCTATAGGGAATGATTATAAGAATATTTTATTTTTCAGAAATAAGAACTATCACCTGCAGGAGAGAGTTTCTTATGGAACCTTCTAGCTTTCATGATGAAACCTGAGGATGTAATATTGGTTATGGATTGGTTTTACATGTATCAAGACTATATTGACTATAATCACATATTATTTAAATTCTTTCCCACTGATGGGATGAGATTCTTCTTCATTTTCAAGAGATCTCAGGGAAGGGTGATTGAGTTTTGTGACTAAAAGGCTTCATCCCATTACCTGTTAGTTTTTGAGTATATCCCTTGGCATAATTGTCTCTTTAGGAATCTATATTCCTTAATTCATAGAGGATTATATGAACATCTTCCCCGAGGAAGTTTTGGGACTACCTAGGAGGTAGGAGATAGATTTTTTCATATACATTCACCATATAACCACCCTAAATATTTTTATCACATCATATAGACCCTAACGAGATCTAGAACATACGGTTGCAGTGAGATGACCTTTGAGAGAAGGGTATTATATGAACCAATGTGTCCCCCTAGGTATCACCAATGTTTTTCATGAAAAGGGGGATGATAGCTTATAGATTTTTGAAGATTATCATATCCTAAACCAGGACATAATAAAGATTAATTACCCATTTCTGAGGATTTAATACCTATTTGATAAGGTGAATGGTTCAAGGCAGTTCTAAGATATTTATCACTGGTTAGACTAACAACAGTTGAGTGTTTATGAGCCTAATATTCTAAATCTATAATTCTAATGTTTCTATGAACCCTACGAGTTATTGTTGATTCCTTTTTCTGTGACGAACCACCCCACTGTGTCTATAGATTTGATAAAATAGATTTTTTCACCCACAAATAAAATGATTTTTTTGATGTCTTTGTTGACATCATACTCATATACCCTGCATCATAGGAGGATGGTGTAGTGAACTTTATGATGGTCCATGATTTTATTCAAGATTCCATCATTATGGTATGCTATTGAAGTGCCAATTCTAAAAACGTTAGGTTCACATTATGGGGAATTTGATTTCTGAGCATAGATTATTTTCTAACCCATCAAGGATCAATGCGGTTCTTTCATGTTATCCACCTAAGACTGTGTCAATGGTGTGGAGTTTGCTTTGCATGAAAGGTTACTTTTGGAGAATTATGGAAGACTTTATAGGATTTCATCCACTTTGACCACTCTAACATGGAAAGGGTATCCATTTTCCTTGACAGAGTAAAGCCAAAGTGCCATTGAAAAGTTAATGTTGAGGCTAATGAGTGCTCTTATTTTGGGTCTATCAGATGAGGGTGTGGAGTACCTTGTTTTTTCTGATACATATATAGCTGGGATAGATTGTGTGTTGATGAAGAGGAAGGTAGTTATTTCATATGGGTTGGGGTAGTTGATACCCCTTGTGTAGAACTATATGAATCATGACCTAGAGATATTACTGGTTGTATTTTCTTTGAGGATATAGAGGAACAATCATTAAGGATAGTGCATTGTTATTTACTCAGACCATCAAATTCGTAGGTAAGACTTAATACAAAAATACATGAACATGAGGTGGAGGAACCAGTTGGAGTTTCTATAAAACTATTACATTTAGATGTATTATTCTTCTATGATGGATAATTAGGTGAAAGATTCCCTTAGTAGAAACTCATTGTATCATTTTTTACTAGAGTAATCATAATATTTTCCTTCCTTATAGTTGGCCCATGTTTAGTATTATGGTGTTTCTTTTCTTTAGCCAATGGTGGGGACTCCACCTCTCTTCTAGTGTGTAAGATAGTACTAGTTGGGAGACATCTACTATGATGTATTATGGGACATTATACCTTTAAAATATTCACCTGTTGGATTTTATAAAGGATTGAATTAAATCATCCTTTTCTAGGTATGGATGTTTGACCCCATTCATTATCTAGGAGGACCTGATGAGAGAGTTTCACATCTATCATTTAATTTCCCCTTTGTAGATTTTTTATCTTTTAGCCCTTTATTTGAATAAAATAAAATATTTTTGTCGGTATAGTTTCACATATATCATTATGACATGCATCTTGGTGTGGGTAAGATTTATAGATCCCTTTAGCAGTATTTGTTTTACCTATCATGAGATGGTTCATGGTAGAGTTTGTCTAATGGGGCCTCGCATGTTCATAGGTGATGCCTATGCAACATCTTCTGGAGGGGTTTTTTCATCCTGTTGAGATCCCAGAGTTCAATTGGGAAGAAATATACATGGAAATCATGATAAGGCCTCAATTGATAATGAGATTACATGATTCTATATGGGTAATAGTTGACAAACCCATAAAGTCAGTGCGCTTTCATGTCATCATGGATTAGAGTTCATTAGAGTTTTTGGAACAATTTTTACTTATATAAGATCATCTGTCATCATGGGTTGCTTCTACTATTGTCTCCGAACATGATTTTTGGTTTAAATCATGATTGTGGTGAGGCATGTGGGTGTAATTTTAGACCCATATAGTTATTAGTAAAAACATCAACAACTAAAAAATGGTCACAGCGAGCACACTATCTAAGTGATGGAGGATATGTTGAGGGATTGTGTGTTAGAATTTGGTCAAATCGTGGAGGATCACATTCCATTGGTATATATTGTGTATAATAATAGATATATCTCTATAATTTACATGGAACCTATTGATTCCCTATATGGGAGACCCTTCAGTTCATCCTTTTTGTGTGATGAGGTTGGAGATGTATCTTTTTTTGGGTTGAAGATGATGTAGAAAATGACACAGACGTTCTAGTTAACCCATGAGTAGATGATGAAATCCCATGGTAGGAAGAAATATTATGAATATTTTTGTTTTAGGCCCTTGTAGTTCGATCGGGGAGATAGAATTTTTCAAATACTCTCAACATGATGAAGTTTCTTGAGATTTGACTGAAGAGGAAAGTTGTCCAACAGGTTCATCGGTCTATTCAATATCTTATAGAGGGATAGTGTGGTTTCTTTCTACCCCTATCTACCCCACATTTGGAGTGGGTTCATGATGTCTTCTACATTTAATAGAAGAGGAGATACATGCATTACCTAATGCACATTATTTACTTGGGTAAGATGGACATCTATAAGGAAACTACTTTTTGTGATCATCTAGTGACGACAGAGGATCAGTAGGAGATGACCTTATGTGAATGTAGTATCACCATGGATCATGTGTTGTTGAAGAATGAGAACTTTAATGAGAGATTCTATGAACTGGAGAGCCTGATGCTATATCAGTATCCGAACCTCATTTTTATCTTTTTCATTTTGAGGAAAAAATTATAATGGAGGGAATAATGTAGAAAACCAAATTTTTTACAGAAGGAATTTGAAATATTTATAATAATTTTTTAGAGAAATAAGATGAGATGGGATGAGACTTTGAGGCTTCATCTATTTATAATTATTTTTATTAAAATATTAAGTATATTTTATATCATGCAGAAAAAATATTTTATAAATAATGGTCTAAATCATAAATAGAGTCTTGGATCGAAAATATGATACCATGAATGAGTCCACGATATGATTCTTATTCTAAGCATGACCTATTGTTGGTAAGCATAGAGAGTTTGGATAAAATGGTTGTTGGTGGGTGCTTTCAGTGGCTTAATTAATTAATTAATTATTCAATTAATTCATTAAACCCCTAAAACGTAGTTTTCTCTTTTTAAGAATCATTATGGTGGGTCTCCCATGTTATCCACATAACCCAATAACCATTGAGAAGATAATTCCATGTTTTTCATTGGTGATTCAAGAGGAGATGATATCAATCCTTCAGATCCATGATTGTAGAGGCGCAAGGAATGCAATGAATTCTCTAATTCATTGGTGTGCACATTCTTTATAAACTAACATTCCAAATCAAGGTGGGAATCAACAATTTTTTTTGACCTTATTTATTAATATATTTTAGCTTGGACCATAAATCTTCTTATTGATGAATGATTCTTGAAACCTTCACATCTTCCCTTTCAAATTAAATTTATAATTTAATTTAATTAATGGTTGTTGTTCCATGATTTCTCAACCTAGCTATCCCAACATTTATTCCATGTCCATGAAATATTAGATATATATTATCTCACATTTAGATTTTTGATTTTCAAATACTATTCTTTGGGTTTTTTTTCATTAGCATACAGGGATAGGGTTCAACATTTATGGGTGGGATCAGGCTTGATTGAACCCCCAGATTCCTATAAGATTAATGTGTGATGAATGGTATGAAAATAAAGTATGGATTTGGGTATATTTTAGGATGAGGATGAATCTACCATGGGTTAGTAGATCTGATATGATGATGGGAGGTTCCATACGAAAAAATGGTATGCTCAGACTTTGAGTGATGAGTCGAATTCAACTTTTTAGCCAACGGATGGTTACAAATGATGGTTTGAAGTGATTTACATCATTTTTAGGTGAGTGGTAGGTGAAATCCATGTTAGAGGAGCTATATATGGAATGTTGGAGATTATATGGGATTTCTGTAATAAACCAGACTAAAGGTTGTGTAGTCTAAAGAATACATGGTGTTTAGGGACCTATCTATGACAATAAGAGATTGTAAGAGAGTTCCAAAACACACATCATGTAAGACCCCCAAAAAATTGTGTGGAAAAGTATTGGTGACCTGTTGTGTACTATGGGAGTACACAAACATGGGCATGGCCAGGAACATGTCCCACGTACACCACCTAGGTACATGGACACTACCGAGGTAGACAGACACATCTAGTGGGAACTTTTTGGACCCTAGATGGATGAGTTATTCCATGTATTATCCTTACATAACTTTTTGGGATACATGGTAAGAGATAAATTTATTGAAAGGGTCATGAACAGATAGTAGGGTGGGACCACATGTCATGTCGTCCCCCCTACATATCATTTACTCTCCTTTTGAAGAATCTCCAACCACTATTATCTACTTCATTTGGACTCTACTTATGGCCCATGAAAATAATATCCTATGTTTTCATCCTCATATAATTTTACGGTATCCTTTATCATGGATTTTGATGTAAACTTTGTGATGTTCCAAGCGTGACACTTCAATAGGAGACCCTTGAAGATGGTATTGATCTAGAAGGATCATTGAGTGGTATCACCCCCTACCACCCATCACATAGGGAGAGAGCCCACTATATAATGAGTATTACCCACCTAGGAAATTAGGTTGGCGTTCCCTTATCTATAAATTTTTACCTATAATGGAATTATAATATGGGTCCCCTATCAAATGAGGGGTACCCCTATGTCATTAGGGTATGGGTTATCTATCTACTGATTACTAACCCTCTATAGAGTTAGGGTGTAGGACCTATATCTATTTTTTGGTACCCTTTATGGAATTAGGGAATGGGAATTCTATATACTAAGTGGTACCCCTATGGAATTAAGGAGTGGATCCCAAATCTACACTGTGGTACCCCGTATGGAATAAGGGTGCAGGTCATCCTTACACTAATTGGAACCCCCCAGACATACTAGTGAATGATTCCTCTTCTTTTATGTTTTTCCCCCTCAACTATGTAGAATATTAGTGACTTTTGAGGCTACCATTAGATTACAATAAAAGATAGACACACGAGATGATTGGATTTTCTAATGGACCCTTGAAACCATTGGGACTCTTTCTTGGACTGGGTTGTGTGATGGAGATCCCCTTTTTCTATAATTTGGGATTATTTTGGTTGATCATATATATTTATATCAATGTCATTGTATTTTATTATACAATTCATATGGTTTGACCTATTAATTCATATTGTGTCTCTTAATGCTCCCCTTTTAACTTTTAGGGTGTCCTATGTGGTCTGTATACAATCAACTCTATATGGACTTTCCCACATGAGTCATGTATTATATAGATGACAGACAGGTCAGTTGTGATTACAGAGGACTATTGATATACCCTAGTGCTTTAGACCATGTACAGTGGTTGATCTTGGATATCTAAAGATTGGATTCCTTGTTATATTACATTCCCATATTTCTCACATTCAGACATCTTTCTAGTTGGATATGTTTTTTTTCCCTTTCTGCATTTTAGATTACATCATCACACTCTTATACTCCCTAGAGGTTTTACATGTATGGTTAATTCTCTATCTGTTTCATATTTTATTATTAGTCCTATGAACATATTCATACACAAGGTTAGGTAAGTGTATACAATTACATTAGTAAAAGGCCCCCCATATTATTTATTATCTTTGTTTCTTGTTGCTATCCCCTACCATATGGAAGTGGACATGGGTTGGCTGCATCTTGGGTTCCATCGGGTTCAGTAATGACATTAATAAAATTTTCATACTCATATATCACTATTCACCAGTTCTGTATACTCTAAATATATAGGGTCATTATGAAAAAAATCTTTTAAATTTGAAATATATCACAACTATCTATTTTTTTCAGAAATAGTTGCACATGTGAAACTAAAACAAATACTTTAGTGTTATCCATGATTATTTCCAAAATAATATTCCACGTGTAAATGAAAATAATATCTCGATAAGTATTATTCGGTACAATATTAAAAAAATATTAACATATATATTTGATCTAGTTAGATCAACCAATATAATAGTAAATAATATGAATTTCTACCCTTGGAAAAATCCAGGATAATATTCAAGAATGAACATGAATATTTTAGTATATTTGAATTTGAATATTTCATGTATCAAAATTTTTGTGTTAATTTCCCTAAAACAATAATCCTATGTTAATTAGATTAAATTCATCACAATACTATTTAATAAATGTTTTCATCACTTAAATATAATTACAGAGTAATTTTTAAAAAATAAAATTTAGAGAATATTCATAATATACATAAAAAGGAGGAAATATTCTATAATTTTAAGTAGAGTATAATTTTGAGTTTATTATCATACTTTATAATATAGGATAAAATGGGATAATTTGTTATACCCTTTCATGAAACAAACCTGTAGTGCCGAAGTAATATACTTTTACCCATAAAAAACTTAAATACCTTATGTTGAAATTAGAGAAGTAGGATTACCATTATGTGAGACATAGGTTACCTTTAGGTGAGTTTTGGAAATGTGATTATACCCTTATGCAGGTATGTAAGATCATTATGTGAGTTTTGGAAATAAAATGATAACCTTACATTATTATGGATGACCCTAACATCTGCCTCAAAGTATCCATATACGAATATTGAAAAAATTCTAGTATCCTTACTTAGGTAATGTAAACACTATGGTATCTGTAAGAATGTATGTCGGTGACCATATGTGAGTATTAAAAATACACTAATACTCATATGAATGTATACTGGTACCCTTAATAAAGTATTAGACACACTCTAGTACCTATAGTTTTGTTCTTACATTTATGTGACCATCAGTTACCATTACACAAAGTTAGTTACCTTTATGTGAGGTAGTTACCTATATAAAAAATTGGGTGTACACATAAACAAGTTTTAGATACCTTCACAAAACTATTAAAATTTGTAATTTTACTTTATGAAAGTATATGAAAAAACAGGTAACCTCTATGGAACTATTAAAATTATAATGTTAACTTTATAAAACTCTGAAAAAATACATACCCTTCAAAAAAAATTCAAAGTATTACTTACCATTAAACATCTAGTAAAATTTATCACTTACCCTTATATAACTAATTGAATGTATTACTTACCCATACACAGCTAACAAAATGTTATTGTTACATTTACACGACTCATATGAAATGTTTCACTTAATTATGTAACCCTTGAAAACTCAATGATACCTTTATGAAACATTGAGAGAATTATTTTACCTATACATGATCCATTTAAACTTATTGTTACATTTATGTAACACTATAAAAACATTAATAAATGATGTTTAGGGGTCCAAATGACATAATTAACCCATAAAATCAATATAAAACATGTTTAACATGTGATAAACATATAAAACAAGAAATCTAACAATATTTTGAGTAATTAATAATAACATATAACCAAATTTTAGTGTAATTTAATCAATACATTAGATAAAATCTAAAAACAACACTTAATAATTTTATGAAAACTATAATTAATCATAATATAGTTTTCGTAATTTTAGAAAAAAATTAAATAAATGTGATCCAATAATCCACTTAAACATTATCCCACATTTTATAAGTAAAAAAGACAAATTATATTTCAAAAACTCTACCCATTAGTAATTATTGAAAATATATAGTTGTAAACCAATATCTCTTCAAAAAGAAAACATTTATCCTCTATTTATTTAACATTGGGTCACATTTCATTTAATTGATGCTAAAAATTGATGTACACTGAAATTTTAGCACAGTTGAAAAAAATATTACATTTCATGTATTCATTTTTTGAAACATTGAAAAATATTCATATTTCAATCCGTGTATTAAAGAGAAACTCTAATGAAATACATTTTTAGGACATGAGTTTTATATAACGTGAAAAAATTTAAATTTTGTTTATAAAAAAATAACGAGAAACACTTAAAAAATGTACTTTTATCCAAAATGAATGATGTAAAATTAAGTAAAAATCAATTAGTATTTATGAGAAATCAAAAAATAGTAATATAATATGAAAATTTCAAGATAATGTAAAAAATAGTAAACTGGAATATAGATTCTATGTTATTATAGATTTCATATAAATCAAAATATTCCATCATATAAACATAATAAAACTCCCCCTAAATTCATAGAAGATAAATACAAATTTAAATATCCATCATACCAATTTTAACTTGATATTCTAAAAATTAGAAAAGAATAAGAGCTTACGAAATATATCAGTAAGTTGATTTTAAGAAGAAATAAATTAAAGATTCATTTTTCTTTTTTGTACCTGGTCTATAAGAAAATTAAAGTATTCATCAATTTTAATTTTCCAAGAGTATTATCATTGTTTTTTTGTAATTAAAATAGTATAAATATTTTCAAAGAATATATGTGTTTTATTCAAATAAAAATAAAAATTTGAATGTTTTTGACTAATTCATAAGGATTCTTCATGACCAAATGTAATAGCTATGTATTCATATTTTGTTTCTGAATGTGAAATAGAGATTTGTTTCATTGAAGACTAATAAACTAGTATTTTACCAATTTAATGTGACAAACCTAATGTCATTATTTTGTCGATCTTGGATCCACAAAAAATCAGAATCAAAATATCTTGTAAATTTTTTATTATAGTGGAGTAAAACAAACATAGATTCAAATCTGATTAATCAAATCTAATAAAACTCATAATATATTTAATGTGACTTTCAATAGGGGAACTTTAAAATAAAGATGTAACGACCCAAAATTTCTATGTAATTTTTTTAATTAAAATGAAATTTTACGAGTCCGCGAAAATTTACGGCTTGTGATTCTGAGGCCCGGTGTACCCGGAATCAATTTCTGATGTTTTGTTCGGGTACGTTCAGAAAAAGTACGAGTGAGTTTTTATAACTTTTGAACAGTTTCTCAGAATTGAAATTTGAGGACACTATTGAACTCGCATCAGCGGTATTCACTTAAGAAGACATTCACCTCAATGACAGTTGGTCGAGGGTGGAAGTTAGTGTTTGGGTTTTATGTGGAAATAATAAAATAAAATAACTCATATTTTATTTAATTTTGTTTCAACCACCCATACAGGTGTTGAATAAGGGGGACCACCTAACCTTAACCTCCCATGAGAGGTTATCATGGTGTAGCCCACCTGAACTTAAACTCCCATGAGAGGTTATGGTGCTGGGGACCACCCAGGACTAAAACCCCCCATTTAATTGAGAGAACCTCTCAACTCACTCATAAATGAGGGAGAGCCTCTTGACCTCCTCCGCCATTATTGTTCCAACACACATTCCATTTAATTTCTCAACCATGTGATTAATTACCCTTTTTTAATTTTTTTCCAACAACTAAATAATAGATAACGTAATCTATTATCTTGGCTTGGCATTTTCATTTAGGCGGAACTTTGGAGAGGAGAGAGCTTGGGAGAAATAATGTACTCCAATGAAGAACGTCATCTCCCAATGAATAATGCTCTCCTGATGAAGGACACTCCACTGACAAAGAATGACCTCGACTTCAACATTCTTCCTCGGAAACTCATTCGATGTAGGATGTGTTCGTCTACAATGAAATGATGTCCGCCTTCTGACGCCAACATCGACGAACAACAAACAAGGTAGGGAATTTTTGTGATTTATTTTATATTTCCATGATTATTTCCTTCTAAAACAAAGAATGATGATGTAATTATAATTATTTAATCCTCACATGTTTCCATTTTGTGGGTTTTAGGAATAATCATTGCGGGAGGGCTTGTTGTGCTTCATTCGTGTGATCCAAATGCTACCACCATAAACGCAGATGGTGCAGACCAACCCATCATAGCCTGACAACTCTCGAATTGTCTTTTGTGGTGTTATTCAATGTGGAGGAAGGTGAAAAAGGAAATGGAGGCAATGAAGGTAATGGTCACGCCACCTGCGGCCTCCACGACCAATGCCGCCCCAGCTGAATTTCGAGCCGCCGCTGGTCAAACCGGACGCGCCCCCTCGCAGCACCCACGCCGAACTGCCATCATGGGCTTTTCCCTTCCGGCTGCCCACCCCGGGCTGGGATGAGCTTTAATGATCCTGAAATTTCATGTAAAATGTTTCTTAATTTCTTTAGAATTTTACGAGTCTATAGTTTCTGGTGGTACCTGAATCTGAGGCCAGGTGTGCCCGAAATCAATTTCTGATGTTTTTTTCGGGAACGGTCAGTGAACGTATGTGCGGGTTTTTATATCTTTTGAACTGGTTCTCGGAATTTAATTCCAATAATACCAATGAACTCGCAGTTCCGATATTCTCTTAAGGGGACCTTTAGCGCAGTAGTGTTTTCTTTGGAGGAGAAGTTAATTTTTGGGGATTAATAAAAAAGTTAAATAAAATTTTTGTGCACAATTTAATTTATCATTGGTGGTTATTTCCTACAAGGAGAACTTATAGGTGGGACCAACACCCCACATAACCTCTCTTGAGATGATTTTGTGTGGTGGGGCCCACACGAACTCGAACCCTTTCACCTCTCCTCAACTCCCCATTAATTTCCTACTGTTTATTTTGAAAGCTCTTCATTAATAGTGGAGCCTCTCCACCTCCCTCTTCCCATAAATTGTGCAAACACATATAATTATTGTCTACATTAATTATTTGGAATCTATTTTGAATCAAATTGAATTTCATGGAAATTATATTAAATTGGGAGCCTTTTATTTGTTTTGTGTTAGAAAATATTCGATGGAGGAGGCTCTAGAAAATTAGAAGAAAGGTGTTCTTCTCCAATGAAGAAAACCATTATTCAATGAAGAAAAACTCCATTGAAGAATGAAAAAGAATTCTTAAATGACGCTTCCCTTAAGATTCACCCCAACATCAAGGAATCTAGGCTGTCTTCATATTCTCTTTCCGTATAACACCAATGACTCTTCCTCCATTGTTGACAAGACAACACTGATCTTCTGCGACGCACGACTACCGCGACGCTCATCTTCTGTGGCTCGACGACATGCGATGTCAGTTACAATGTAGGGTGATATCGTGTAATTTTATATATGTGATGTATAACCTTAAACCTGGGAAATTTTTTGGGTGATTGTTTGAACCACTAACGTAGTGGGTACGGGCTAACAAACAAGTCCGGACCCACCGCCAACTTTTTCGTGTTGCGCGATTTGTTGGGAAATAGTTGAATGGAAGTTCAACGATGTTTTGAGGCCATTATAGTGAAGAGAAGGGACCAAGGAGGCCGTAGGTGCAAATGAGAGAAAAAATGAACAACTGAAATGACTCTGGTGGCCCGAAGATGATCGTGGTGGGGCGGGCTGAGCCGCCTGCCACGGGGGTCAGGCCGCCCTCACGCAGGTCTGGATGCAACTGTCGGGCCACGCTTCGCCCAGAGGGTCGGGCTGCGCCCTTCTGGGCTGGACCCAGTCCTGTGTTGGGTCGACTCAGTTCAGGCCAACCCAGGTTGGGTTGGGTCGGGTCGGACCGGGCCCAGACCCCCGTCTTTGGACCATTTTCAGTTAATCACCCATAACTTGAGTTACAACCCTCCGAATGATGCACCATTAGTTGTGTAGGATTCCTCAGATCGAGATGGTCGTTTTGGAATATTACAATCATGGTTTTGGCGATGTTTGGGTATGGCCTGGTTGGTTTGATCCCGTAACCAACCGGGCCCTCGAAGTAGAAATTCTTATAACATAAGGACAAGACGTCTGATTTATGTACCATCAACTACGTAGGATTACTTTTTACGAGAACATTAATTTTCCATAATCAAATAGAGGTTTCGATGCAGTTGGAGTACGTTCGGGTTGGTTTTAACTTAAAAACCAATCAGCCCCCTAGAGCGGAAAAGTCAATGACTCACAGTCCGGGAGTCCAATTTATGCGATGTTTGTTGCATTGAGACCCCTATGATGAGGCTATTCTTGTGATATTTCTACATGAGACTTAATTACACTTGGAGTTTTGTGTTGCGGTACATGGAGGAGACCATCTCGGTGACGTGCGAGCAGATTCTAGAGACCTAGTAGCTGGCTGAGACATGATGACTATTGACTGATCGACTCAGAGTGATTCGGATGGCCCAGTGGGGATCTCTTGGTTTTAGTAGTAGACCCACAGTGGAGGAGTGCTTGTTAGTAGTGGCAAACCTGCGGTACTTGATAGAAGGATTACCTCTTTAGGCTATGAGGGGGAGCGCTTGGTTGTATCGGCAGACCCATGGTGGGAAGCGCTTGGTTGTAGCAGCATGCCCACCGAACTCGACAGGTGGAGTACTTTAGCAGTCCATGGTTAGTGGGAAGTGATTGTTTGTAGTGGCAGTCCCACTATACTCGAAAGAGGAGGAGTTCTCCAGCAGTCGTGGTTTCAACATCATTAATAAAAATCCGGGTTTGTGCTGACTCAGTGATCTTTGTGTTTTCCTCATGATTGAGATTGGTTACTTGATAACATAGGTATATGTATATGTGTATACCTATGTAATGTTTATCTATTTTAATCATACCTTGTGGATTATCCTTTTTTGATTTTCTGAGACCTTGAGGGTCTCGAGGTCCCTGCCGATTATCGTTATACTCACCCCATTACGGGAAATGCCTACACCTTGTTGTGTTGGATGCAGACGAAAGACAGTGCTGACCGGGGCAGAGTGTACGGGGAATGGACAGTACATGGAGGTTGACCTCATGACAAGATGGTACCCCGAGGAGATGGATGGGTGTGGATCACTAAGGAGGATTTATGTACCTACCCTTCCGGTAGGATCTGTGGTGGACGATCCAAGAGCTGCTAGACACCTTCCAGTTGTTTTTCTTTTACTTGTACTAGTTTTTCCATTCCTTGAACTTTACTGTTGGGATTTTATTTATGCCCCCTTTTACATTCAGCATACTTGAACACCGTTTTTACATTGTGTTTGCTTCCTCTTGTACTCTATTTGTCTATGCTTAGGATTTTTAAAGGAAACGAAATCCCGGTTTTAGGGAATTACACATTTGGTGCTAGTCACCGGCCCCTGGCCTATGGAAGGTGGGCTTGGGGTAGTCACGATGCGGGCCCCGGGGGACAGTTCATGACAAATTGGTATCAGAGGAGTTGGTTCTACTACAGAACATAGGACTCTGATATTTCTTTTTTGTAAAGAAATAGTATTAAGGATACTAAGTGTGGTTTTCAGTTCAGAGAGTCCAGTGTTGGTACAGGCGGCCGACGTATCCATACACCAGGACTCTGACATATAATTTCTGACTTTGTGCACAAAAAAACTGATTGTGTGTGTGTTTTCAAATGTTTTCTTTAAGTTAGATCAAACCAGTTCAGCTCACGAGGTATATCCTTTTAACCGTGTCACATCTATTCTTTCAGGATGCCTCCTCGCGGATGACCAGTTAGAGCCCCGAGAGTTGTGCATACTGACAGCCTGCTGAGCGACGAGGCCTCGGTACAAGGCCCTCTTTTATTTGAGGCACCAGTAGAGGAACATGCAGTACTAACCCCCGTTGGGACACTGATTCCACATGCCCCAGCAGCAGACGATGCACGCCACTTGAGCATGTTTCATGAGTTCCAGCGCCAGAGGCCACTAAGGTTCCAGGGAGAGATGGACCCACAGGCGGCTGAGGATTAGCTAGAGGTTGTGGTGAGAGATTTCAGGCTAGTATAGACACCATCAATCTTCATGGTGATCCTTGATGTCAGCCTTCTTCATGCAGCAGTAGGAATATGGTGGAGCCTGATGCTCCAGATGCATGACGAGGTGAAACTTCTATGTGCATACTTTGAGAGCCTACCCTGGGCAGAGTTTATACCAGCCACCCATTGAGCGGTGTGGATACAGGAGCTACTGCATCTACAGAAGGGTATCATAACGGTGGTGTAGTACTCAGTGAAGATCACCGACCTCTCACACTACTCCACTGATATGGTACGTGACCCGTTCTTCAGGGCCCAAACATTTGAGAAGGGACTCAGGTGAGAGATCAGATCTTATTTTATCTCTCACAACATCCCGACGAAGACAGGGGTGTTTGAGAGAGCCCTCCTAGTGGAGAGTTTCCTTGATGAGCAATCTCCAGCAGCGGGACCCACTGCTAGTCGACATGCAGCAGAGTCTTCTAAAGCTGGCAGTAGACAGATGACGCATAGGTCCAAGAGGACCAGACCCACAGGTGGTCCACCACATGACTCAGGATCATATGTGTGAGGCACCCAGGGTGGAGAACAACTTACTATGAAAGGATAGTGTTACTCCTTCGTAGGGCTTGGTCACATGGCACGTGACTATCTGAACCACCTGTTAGATGATCATCGAATAGATGAAGGACCTCTCAGGTAGTGGCAAAGGATCGATCGATGCATACCGTAAGGAGAAAGAGACCGAGGAAGAAAATCTGGCTGTGAAGTTGATGTTGGATGATACTTCAAGATGTTGCCACAACCACCACCAGGAGGTCCACCCCGACCGCAAGGAACAGGTGGACAGCGGAGAGCATAGCTTCAGGTAGGTTAAGTGTACCACTACGGGGCTCTGTATGTTGGTGGATAGGAGCGGGACTACTTCCAGGCATGGAGGACTTTGTTCTTGGTGCTTCTAGCTTCGTTAATGTCATTGTTTTGGTTGATTTGTGTCTTCGTACTTCGAGTTGTAGTAATAAAAGACACTTGTCCTTGTGACATTTTCTTTTTGTCCAATTTGTGTGTTTAATACTATGAGATTATGATTAAAACTGTTTACTTGACCCTCACTTTTGATATTCCTACTGGAGGAGACCCAGTGACCACACACTGATGCCGACAGTGTGACTCAACCCTTGGAGACGAGACTAACGGTTGGATCTCTTGGTAGTAGCTTCGAGGCCTTACGACGTCGTCCATGACATGAATTTGTACCATTCATGTCAGGATTGACTATATTAGTCATAGGATGTGGTTCATCCTGGGGATGATAACATATTTCTCTTTTTTTCAAAGGAGAAATCTTAGCAGCTCTTTTAGGATGTAAGCAAAAAAGGGTGTAGTCGAGTTCTTTACAAATGGCTAGTCATAGCCATAGTTCGTTGAGCGAACGGTTTACAGTTTACTCTAATATCAAAAGTCTCTGGTGTGTCTTCTCTTAGAGGGACATGAACCTGAGACAACAGCGATGGCTTGAGTTCCTCTAGGACTATGAATTCGAGATATAATATACTATTGGGAAGGGGAATGTGGTAGCGGATGCTCTCAGTAGATGTTTAGGCATTCATCATCTAGGAGAGGTGACGAAAAAGATGGCTGCATTGCTGATATCCTATGTGGATAGGGATAGTGCAGCCTATCTGCAGTTACTCCCCCAATTTTTTAGTAGAGTAGGCATGTTGGATTACCGTCTCGCCTTTCCTCCTTAGTTACACTGGGTGCACGACGTCTTCCACTTATCTCAACTGAGGAGATGTGTACATGACCTGTCCCACATCATCTACCATGGGGAGCTGGACATCGATGACTGGGTGAATTTCACGGAGGTTCTAGTGTAGATTTAGGATTGAAAAGAGTAGGTCCTGCGTGGATGGTCGATTCCTCTGGTGCACATTCACTAGCAGCATGGGAACCTCCAGAAGAGCACAAGGGAGCAGGTGTCTCAAGTGTGTGCTTAGTACCCCTTATGTTTCCCTAGAGTATGTTGTAACTTTATGGGGACATAAATCTCTGATGTGGGGTAATGAAAAGACTTGAAAATTTCAAGTAGTTTTTTTTTCATAATTTCATTGGAATTTTACAAGTCTGCAGTTTCTAACGACACCTGATTCCGAGGCCCGGTGTTCCCAGAATCAATTTATGAAGTTTTGTCCAGGTATGTTCAGTGAACGTACGTGCGGGTTTTTCTGTCTTTTGAACTGGTACACGAAATTGAAATCCTAGGGCACCGATGAACTCACAGTGTCAGTATTCAATTAAGGGGACATTTACCACAGTTGCGTTTTCTCGGGAGGAGAAGTTAATTTTTGGGGATTAATAAAAAAAGTTAAATAAAATTCTTGTGCCAAATTTAATTTATCATGGGTGGTTATTTCCTTCAAGGAGAAGATATATGTGGGTCCCTCACCTCACATAACCTCCGCTAATAGGATTTAGTGTGGTGGGTCCCACACAAACCCGAACCGTTTCACCTCCCCTCAACTCCCCATTAATTCTCTAATGTTTATTTTGACAACTCCTATTAAAGGTGGAGCCTCTCCCCCTCCCACTTCCCATAAATTGTACCAACTCATACAATTAAAGTCTACATTAATTATTTGGCACCTCTTTTGAATCAATTTGAATTGCATGTAAATTCTATTAAATTGGTAGCCTTTTATTTCATTAGCATTGGCAAATATTTGATGGAGGAGGCTCTAGAGAATTAGAAGAAAGGTGTTCCTCTCCAATGAAGAACATCGTTCTTCAACAAAGAACACCTCCGATGAAGAACGTGAAAGACTTATTCAACGATGCTTCCCAGCGGACACAAACCGATATCAAGGAATATACGTCTTCTTCGGATTCTCATTCCACTTCAAGACAACAACTCTTCCTCCATCGTTGATGGGATGACACCGGTCTTCCATGACTCCCGACTACCGCGACTCTTGTCTTTCACGGCTCGATGACATGTGACGTCAGTTCCGAGGTAGGGGTATGTTGTGTAATTTTATATATGTGATTTATACCCTCGAACTTGGGAAATTTGTTGATTGATTGTTTGAACCACTAACTCGGTGGGTATGGGATAACGAATAATTCCGGACCCATTTCCATCTTTTTCGTGGTGCGTGATTTGTTGGGCGACGGGTGAACGGAAGAGGAACGACATTTTTGAGGCCATTGTAGTGAAGAGTGGGACCCGAGGAGGCCATAGGTGCATACGAGAGCTAAAACAGACCACTGTATTTACTATGGGGGCCCGTGGAAGATCACAGTGGCGCAGGTTGCCTCCATGGAAGTGCCGGCGACCGGAGGTGGAAGCCGGCCACCTAGGGGCAGTCGTGCCCTAGTGCACCACCGGTGGAAGATGGTCGTGGCACCGGCCGCGGTGGCGGTGGAGCAAAACCCGTGACATGCGGGTTCCGGGAAGGGTGGGAGGCAGCAGCCTGGCACCACTATTACAAAGAACCTAGGGAGGCCGCACCCCCTCCCCCTTCTTGGCCAGCCTGGCTGAGCCGCGGCTGGCCACTGGGCCGGACAGCTTGCGCATGGGTTGGGCCACTTGCACGTGGGCCGGTCTGCATGTCATTGGGCTGGGCCGCGCCCTGCAGGACCTGACCCAGACCCGGGTCGGGTCGAACCAATTCGGGCCGACCCAGAGTAGGTTGGGCTGGGTTGGACAGGGCCCAGACCCCCCTCTTCTGACCATTTTCGGTTAATCGCCCATAACTTGATCTGAAGACCTCCGATCGATGCATAGTTTATTGCGTAGGATTCCTCGGATCGAGATAGTGGTTTTGGTATATTACACTCATCGTTTTGGTTATGTTTGGTAATGGAAAGGTTGGTTCAGTCTCATAACCAACTGGGCCCTCTGAGCAGAAACGCTTATAACTTAAGGACCAGAGGTCTGATTGATGTACCGTCAACTTCGTTGCATTAATTTTGATGAGACAGTTCTTTTGGAATACTCCACATGAAGTTTGTATGTAGTTAGAGTATGGTCTAGTTGGGTTTAGCTTAAAAAACAACCGGGCCCCTTGAGTGGAAAGGCCAATGACTCACAGACCAGATGTCCGATTGACGCGCTGTCTTTTCCATTGAGACCCCTATGATGAGATGGTTCTTGTGATATTTCTACGTGAGACTTCGTGACACTTGGAATTTTTTCTTGTGGCATGTGTATCGGACCCTCCCAGTGACAACAGAGCAGATTGGAGATACCTAATAGATGGCTGAGACTTGAAGACTGCTGACTGATCTACTCAAAGTGATTCGGATGGCCTAGTGGGGATTTCTTGGTTATATCAGCTTACCCATAGTGGAGGATCACTTGGTTGTAGCGGAAGAAAAGTGGTACTCGACAGAAAGAGTACCTCTGTAGGCTATGAGGGGGAGTTCTTGGTTATAACGGCAGACCCATGGGGGGAAGTGCTTGGTTGTAGCAGCATGCCCACAATACTCGATAGGTGGAGTAATTTAGCAGTCCAAGGTTAGTGGGAAGTGATTGGTTGTAGTGGCAGGCCCACATTACTCAATAAAGGAGGAGTTCTCTAGTTTTCATGGTTTCGACTATGTGAATAAAAATCCTAGTTTGTGTTGAGACAATGACCTTTGTGTTTTCCTCATGATTTAGATGGGTTACTTGATAACATAGGTATATGTATGGGTGTATACCTAAGTAAAGGTTATCTGTTGAAATCATACTTTGTGGTTTATCCTTGTTGGATTTTGTGAGACCTTGATGTTCTTGAGGTCTCTGTTATGTATCGTTATAATCACCCCTGCACGGGCAATGTCTGCACCTTGTTGTGATGGATCCAGACGATGGACAACGCTGACCGAGGCTGAGTGTACGAGGACTGGACAGTACCCAGAGGTGCACCTCACGACGAGACGGTAACCGGAGGAGATGGAGGGGCGTAGAGCACTGAGGAGGCTTTATGTACCTACCCATCGGGTAGGATCCATGGTAAATGATCCCGGAGCTGCTAGACACCTTCCAAATGTTGGTCATTTAGTTGTACATGTATGTCCTTTCCATGTACTTTACTGATGGAATTGTATTTCTGGACCCCTTTACTTTTAGCATACTTGTTACACATTTTTTACATAGTGTTTGCTTCCTCTTGTACTTTGGTTGTGTGTGTTTATGATTTATAAAGGCAACACTTTCCCAGTTTTAGGGAATTAAGCCTTTGGTGCTAGTCGCCAGCCCCTGGCCTATAGAAGGCGGGATTGGGGTAGTCACGATGCGGGCCCTGGGGGACAGGTCATGACATGAGCCACCTAGGTCGCACCGTCAGCCGACCGAACCAGCCCCGGCCACCCCAGTCGTCCATCTGAACTGACTCCCGGCCACGTCGGCCACCCGAGCCGCCCCGGCTGCACCGGCCTGCCGGCCCTGCACCGCTACCAGTCAAACTGGCCCTGGCCGCCCCATGCCTCTACCGCACCACCCCTTCCCGCTAGGTTCCTGAGCCCGCTGCCAAACCGACCCCGGTCACGCCACCCCGACCCCGGGCCGAGCCGCCCCAAGATGTGCCATGCGACCCTCTGAGTCGAACCGGCCCCACACAGTGCCCACCAGGCCCAGCCGACCTTGAGATGCCCTCCGGGAAGAGCTTCCCTCATGCCGACCTGCGGCTGGTCCATGCCCTCAGAACCGGTCTGCGCCCCCGCGACCCTCTGTGAACCCTTGCGGCCGGCTGGGCAGGGCCCAGTGGGCTAGTCCAAACCTAACGGGCTGGCCCGCCAAACGGGTCGGGCCAGACCCAAAGGGTCATGCCAGGTCGAACAAGACCAGGTCGGCCTTGATTTGGTCAGGACGGGTCCATCCGACAAGGTCAGACTGGGCTCGAGAACACTACAACCCTTTACTTTCTTTTTTCCATATCTTTGGCACTGGACGTGTGTGGGACAAACCGTCAGTGGTGCTAGTAATCTTGGAGCATGACGTTCTCTTTGAGTATACCCCACTGGAGTTTGGGGTATAGTTGAGCTATAGTCAGGTTGGATCATGCACGAATCCGACTGGTCCCCCGGGACTAAAAGGATAGTAACTCACAGACCAGGAGTCTGATTGATTCGTAGTCTATTGCGTTGAGACCCCTATCATGTGGTGGACCTTTGAGATACTTCATTATGGGACTTTTTGATATTTGGAGTATCGAATAGAATCTTTTGGAACAGATTGTTCTAGTGATGAGCGAGCAGAGTATGGAGACCTTGTTGCGGGCTGAGACTTGACGATTGCTCACAATTTGACCCGAAGTGACTCGACTGGCCCAGTGGGGACCACCTGGTTGTGGTGGCAGACCCACGGTGGAGTAGCATGCTTGGTGATGTGGCAGACCCATAGTACTCGATAGGAGGAGTGCCTCTGTAGGATATGAGGGGGAGCGCCTGGGTGTGGCTGTAGACCCAATGTGGGGAGCGCCTCTGTGTGACGCAGCAGACCCACGGTACTCGACAGGAGGAGTACCTCAGTAGTCCAAGGTTAGGGGGAAGCGCCTCTGTGTAACGTGGTAGGCCCAATGTACTCGATTGATAATGATTTCTCCAGCATCCATGGCTTCGATAATGTGAATAAAAATCTGGGTTGAGCTGAGTCAATACTTTTTTTATTTCCTCATGATTGAGATGGATTATTTAATAACTTAGGTATATGTATGAGGATATACCTAAGTAGATTTATATGTTGATTCCTTACTTTATGGTTTATCTTTGATGGATTTGTGAGACCTTGAGGGTCTCGGGGTCCCTAATGCGTATTGTTATACTCACCACTACACAAGCTATGCCCGATCCATGTAGTGTTGGATGCAAATGATAGACATATATGAGTGAGGCTGGGAGTACTAGGACTAGACGGTACCGAGAGGTGGACCTTACGACGAGTCAGTACACAAAGGATACTGGTGAACTTGGAGTGTTGGGGAGGCTATCTGAAACTACCCTTCACGTAGGAACCCTTGGAGGATGACCCAATGCCTTTTTCGCTTTTCTTCAGTTGTATTTGTACTTCCAGTTTCTTGGACTTTATAGTTGGGCTTCTATTTATAACCTCTTTTTTACTTCCATCACCTTTTGGTTATACAGATTTACTTAGTGTTTCATATCCATCAGTGTGCTTTGTAGTGTGTGTTTATAGGTTATAAAGCCAATTCCTTCCCAGTTTCAGGATTTACTCGTTTGGTGCTAGTATCTAGCCCATGGCCTATGGAAGGCGGTATTGGGGTAGTCACGGCATGGGCCCCGGGGGACGGGTCGTGACAAATTGGTAACTGAGGGAGGTTCTACCTCATAACTTGAGACTCTGGTCTTTCTTTTCTATGAAGAAATAGTGTTAAGTGTAGTGAGTGTGGTTTTTAGTTCAGGGAGTCCAATGTTGGTGTGGCGGCTAATGTATCTATATACCAGGACCTTGACTTCTAATTTCTGACTTAGTGCATAGAAACACACTCTGTGTGTGTGTTTTCAAAATTTTTCTTTAAGTCAGATCAACCATGACAACTTACCAGGTATAATCGCTTAACCGTAGTGCACCTGTTTCTCTTCAGGATGCATGCATGCAGATAGTCAACTAGAGTTCCGAGATTTGTACACACAGATAGCCCATCGAGCGATGAGGCCTCAGTGCAGGGCCCTTTTCCAACAGAGGTACTAGCGGTACCACTCCCTATTGTGCCACCGATTCCGCCATCCCCAGCAGAAGATGGTGCACGCCGCTTGAGTGCATTGCATGAGTTCCAACACCAGATTCCACCCAGGTTCAAGGGATATACAGACCCACAGGTGACTGAGGATTGGTCATAGGATGTGTTGAAAGTCTTCTGACTGGTAGGGACACCAGCAGATCTCATAGTGATGCATACATCCAACCTTCTACAAGCTGCAGCGGTCAGATGGTGGATCTTGATGCTCTAGGTCCATGACGAGGTGAATCTTCTCTTGGCAAACTTCGAGATCCTATTTTGGGCATAGTTTGTCTCAGTGACTCTTCGCGCAGTGAACATTCAGGAGCAACTTCATCTGAAGCATGGTGGAATGACTGTAGCTTGGTACTCAGCGAGGTTCACAGACCTCTCATGATACTCCACTGATATGGTGCACGTCCCATTCTTCAGGTCTCAGAACTTCTATCAGGGACTCAGGTAGGATATATGGGCTTTAGTTATATCACTCATCATCCCAACGTAGGTGGGGGTGTTATAGAGAGCCCTCCTAGAGGAGAGTTTCATTGCTAAGCAGTCTCCAGTAGTGAGATTCACCACCAGTCGACACGTAGTGGAGTCTTCTGCAGCCGGTATAAAACAGATGTTGTAGAGGTCTAGGAGGACTAGAATTATTTTGTGATGACCTCATGACTTAGAATCAGATGTGCTGGGCACCCGAAATAGATACAGACATTCTAGGAGCGGATAATGTTACTCATGAGGCGGGCAGGGTCACATGGCCTATAACTGTCTGACCTTCCATATGGATGATTAGAAGATGGTCGAAGGACCGCCTAGGTAGAGACATAGATTCAGTCGAGGTGGTCTGCAGGACGCAGGTGGACGTCGTAGAGGATTTGGTCGAGCAGCTGGCAGTGGGTGATGTTTTGAGGTGTTACTGCCACTACCACCTAGAGATCCACCCCGACCGGAGGGAGCAGGTGGAAAAGGGAGAGCTCTACTATAGGAAGCTGAGGGATAAGATCATGGCGCTTCGAAGATGATTTGAGGTATGATATGTGTCTACTCCACCATAGCTGCATTACTTATAGACACATGTTCTGGTCACTCTTCCATTTCCACTGCCCTTTTTCGGAGCTTGGAGATTCAGATGGAGCTATTGGATCAATATTTATGGATAAAGACTCATACGAAATCATATTAGATGAATACGAACTGGTGCTGGTAGATTGAGCTTACTCTAGGAGGAAAGATCTTTTGCTGGGATCTCCTAGAAGCAGCGTCGAGGTTTTACGATGTCATCTTGGGTATGAACTGGTTATCTACAGTCCTTGCTCAAATTGACTGTATTAGGTGCAAAGTGCGGTGTGTCCACACGGATGGGACCAGGTTCACCTTAACCAGTGAGAAGGAAGCATTTACAGTGCAGGATGGACTTACCTGGAGGAGAGTGCAGCTGATCACTCATCAGCTGGCTTGCCTTACACTCATGGAAATCGATGTAGAGAGTCCGAGCTATCCTGTAGTGGTGGAACAGTACATGGATGTTTTCCCTGGTGATGTCCCATGTCTACCTCCCCACAGAGAGGCAGAATTTTACATTGACTTGTACCTTGGGACTACACCGATATATACACCAGCGTATCAAATGGAACCCATGGAGCTTCGCGGGCTGCGGGTATAGCTTGAAGACTTGTTGGGGAAGGGATTCATCTGGCCCAGTGTTTCTCCCTAGATAGCCCTAATTCTGTTTACCAAGAAGGAGAATGGGAGCTTGTGGTTTTTGTTGACTATTAGTTCTTGAACCAGGTGACCGTGAAGAACAAGTACCCACTTCCAAGGATTGATAACCTCTTTGATCAGTTGAAGGGAGCACGGTGTTTCTTGAAGATAGACCTCAGACCAGGCTATATCTAGCTCAGAGTTCGAGATGAGGATTTACAGAAGATAGCTTTCAGATGTTGGTATGGCCACTACGAGTTCTTGGTTATGTTTTTTGGTGTAACCAACACTACAGAAGTGTTCATGGGACTCATGAACGGGATATTTCATCCATACCTCGATCGGTTTGTTTTAGCATTCATCGATGACATTATGATCTACTCGACTATTGAGGAGGAGCATGCCTATCACTTGCGGGTGGTACTGGACACACTCTGAGAGAACCAAATTTTTGGTAAACTCTCAAATTGTTAGTTTTGGATCTGAGTGGTTCAATTTCTGGGTTATGTCATCTCGGAGGCTGCAGTTGTAGTAGATCCAGTGAATATTGAGGTAGTACTTTCTTGGTAGCCACCCAGGAGTGTGACGGAGGTAAAATGTTTTCTAGGTTTGGCTGGTTATTACTATAGATTTGTTCCAGACTACTCCATAGTTTCTACACCACTATCAACCTTGATGAATATGGGACAACCCTTTGTATAGTCAGAAAGATGCTAACAGAGCTTTTAAGAGCTGAGGTAGAGACTGACTATTCCCCCAGTCTTGAGGCTTCTAGAGGAAGGCGTAGGGTACGTAGTCTACTGCAAAGCATCAGGGACCGGGCTCAGATGTGCCTGGATGTAGGAGTGAGTAGTGATAGCATATGGTTCACGACAGCTGAGACACAATGAGAAGAACTACACTACCCCTGACCTGGAGTTAGAAACAGTGGTCTTTGCCTTGAAGATGTGGAGACACTATCTGATTGGCGAATGTTTTACCATGTACTCTGATCACAAGAGTCTCAGCTATATCTTCTCTTAGAAGGACCTGAACCAGAGATAGTGACATTGGCTTGAGTTCTTCTAGGACTATGACTTTGAGATAGTCTATACTCCTGGGAAGGGGAACGTTGTTGCAGATACACTCAGTAGGAGATCTGGTATAAAACTACTAAGCGAGACGACAGAGCAGCTGGCTGCTTTATAGATATCCTTTGTGTATAGAGATGGATAAGCCTTCCTTCAGTATCTTACAGTCACGCCCCAACATCATTAGCCAGTAAGGGAGGAATAGTATAGGGACACTGACTGCGAGGCACGACATGCTCAGATATCCAAAGGGCAGGCACCTGATGTATTTTCTAAAGGTGGGGAGCATGTCATCCTTTTCAGATGACGTACTATGGTACTAGTGTCCATTCAAGAGGATGTGTTGATGGAGTTCCACACATCCCCTCTAGTGGTACATCCAGGAATGCTGAAGATGTACCAGGATCTCTGACGATAGCACTAGTGGCCAAGAATAATGAAGGAAGTTGCAGAGTTTGTCTCTCGGTGCCTCACTTGTCAGTAAGTTTAGGCAGAGCACCAGGTACCACCAGTCTTGGTTCAGCCTTAAGAGGTCCCACAGATGAAGTGGTATGGGATATACAAGGAATTCATGATAGTACATCCACGTACATCCTGAGTTCATGACTCAATTTGGGTGATTGTAGACCAACTCACCAAGTCGGCCCACTTCATACTCATCAGATAGTAGGGTTCAGTAGAGAGATAAGGACCCCTCTATGTGCAGAAGATTGTACGACAACATGGATAACCCGCAATGATTGTCTCCAATTGTGACACACGTTTTATTTCTACACTTTAGAAGGGGTTTCAGGAGTCTTTCAGAATATAGCTTCATTTGAGCATCGCCTTCCATCCACAGATGGATGGCCATACTAAAAAGACCATTTAGACCCTTGAAGACATGCTCCGCATTTGTGTCCTCGACTTATTTCGTAGCTGGAAGGATCACTTACCGTTCGTGGAGTTTTCATATAATAATAGCTATCACTCCACCATAGGGATGGCACCTTTTGAAGCATTATACGGGTGACCCAACAGACCACCCTTGTGCTGGACAGACCCTGGGGAGTCAGCACTAGTGGAAAAAGAGATAGTATGGGCTACCATAGAGAAGATGAAGATCATCCAAAAGTGGATGAAGACTGCACAGAGTAGACAAAAGTTGTATGCCGATAGGAGATAGAGTCCTCTGGAGTTTGAATATGGAGACCACGTCTTTCTATGGGACTCATCTCGATGAGATTTACAGATTTTTGGCCGAGGTGGAAAGTTGTCTCCGAGATTCATCAAACATTTCTAGGTCCTCACCAGTGTTGGCATGGTGGAATACCGCTTAGCTCTTCCACCTCAGTTTCACCAGGTTCACGACGTCTTCCACATATCCCAACTGAGTGGATACGTGCACGGCCCTTCTCACATCATAGACCCTGGCGAGTTGGGCATCGATGATGAGAAGACTTTTATAGAGGTTATTGTAGAGATTAAGGATCAATTATAGTGGGCCCTTCATGGATGGTCGACACCTCTGGTGCGCATTTATTGGCAGCACGGGAACCTCCAAGATAGCACATTGAAGCATGAGGCTCATATGCGTCCTCATTACCCCCACTTGTTCCCTTAGTATGAGTTGTGGTTTATAGGGACATAGAGCCCTGTGGTGGGGAGAATGTAAAGACCTAGAATTTCTATGTAAATATTTTTTTAATTAAATGGGAATTTTACAAGCCGGTGAAAATTGACTGTGTGTGATTCTGAGGCCCAGAGTTCAAGGAATCAATTTCTAAAGTTTTTTTAGGGTAAATTCAGTAAAGGTATGAGTGGGTTTCAATAATATTTGAACCAGTGCTCTGAAATGAAATATGAGTATATCATTGAACTTGCAGCGCCGATGTTCTCTTAAGAGGACTTTCACCTCGACAATGGTTGGTCAAGGGTGAAAGTTAGTTTTTGGGTTTTACGTGGAAATAATAAAATAAAATATGTTCATATCTTATTTTAGTTTGTGGTAACCACCCATATGGGAGTTGAAGTGTGGGGGCCACCTGACCATAACATCCCATGAGAGGTTATGGTGGTGGGGCCTACCCGAACCTAACCTCCCATGAGAGGTTATAGTGGTGGGGACAACCCGGGAATAAAACCCCCCATTTAATTAAGAGAACCTCTCAACTCCATCATAAATGAGGGAGAGCCTCTTGACCTCCTACACCTTTATTGCGACAACACACTTTCCATTAAAATTTCCAACCAAGTGATTAATTGTCCTTTTTGAACTTTTTTCCAACAAATAAATAATAGATAACTTAATCTATTATCTTGGGTTGGCATTTTCATTTTGGTAGAACTTGGGAGAGGAGAGAGATTGGGAGAAATAATGTTCCCCATCGAAGAACATCATCTCCCAATGAAGAACTCTCTCCTGATGAAGAACACTCCACCAATGAAGAACAACCTCAACTTTGACATTCTGCCTCCGAACCTCCATAAATATAGGATATGTTCATCTACAATGAAACGAAGTCTGTTGTATCGTGCTAACGTCGACAAACAAAGAACAAGGTGGGGGATTTTGGAGATTTATTTTATTTTCCTGTGATTCTTTCCTTCAAAACAAAGAACATAGATCAACTTCTAACTACTTGATCCACACATGTTTTACTTTTGTGTGTTTTGGGATTAATCAATGCGGGATGGGTTGTTGTGCTTCGTTCATGTGATTGAAATGCTACCACCCTAAATGTGGAGGGTGCGGACCAAACCAACATGGCCCAAACCCTCCACTATTCTCTTTTAATATGTTCTTCAATGTGGTGGAAGGCGACAATGGTGACAAAGGTGACGAAGGCAACGGTCATGCCACTTGTGGCCTCCGTGACTCACGCTGCCCCCACGGCATTCCGTGCCGCCGCCAGCCAAACCAGTCATGCCCCCTCACAGCGCCCCAGCTGAACCACCCCTGTGGTCTCTGCCCTTCCTACTGAGCCACCCCAGGTTGGGCCAAGAATCCCTGGCCGCACCATCCATCGGCCGAACCATCCCCGACCACCCCGAAAAAAAACCGGTCGAACCAGTTCCCTACCACACCGGTCACTCGAGTCTCCCCAACCGTGCCTATCTGCTGTCCTCGCGCCGCCATAGGCCGAACCGGCCCTGGCCGCACCACTCCAGCTACGGGGCGAGCTGCCTCAAGCTGCACCCTCTTAGACAAGCCTCCCTCGTGGCGTCCTCTGGGCTGATCTGCCCTTGTGCCGACCCGTGGCCAGTCCACACCCTTGCGAATGGTCGCGCCACCGCGACCCTCTGTAACACCTTGCGGCTCGCTGGGCTGGGCCTAGCGGGCCAGGCCGAACCGAACGGGTTGTCCCACCCAACGGGACGATCCAGACCCAATGGGTCAGGCCGAGTCGACCCATACTGGTTTAGCCAAGACTGGTTCAGGCAAGGTCAGTCCGACTGGGTCAGACCGGACCCGGGGCCACTATGACCCTTTAATTTCTTTTGGCCATATCATTGGAACCAGACGTTTATTTGATGAACCGTCAATGGCACTGGTAATATTGGAGAATAAAGGTCCCTTTGAGTATACCATACTAAATTTTGGGGTATAGTTGAGATACGGTTAGGTTGGATCATACACGAATCCAACCGGGCCCCAACACTAAAAGGCTAATAACTCACAGACCAGGCATCCGATTGACATGTTGTCTGTTGCGTTGAGACCCCTATGATGTGGCGGACCTTTGAGAAACTTCTTCCTGAGACTTAGTGATAGTTGGAGTATTGACCAGTAGCTCATGGAGCAGATCCTTCTAGTGATGAGCGAGTATAGTGTGGAGACCTAGTAGGTGGCTAAGACTTGATGATTGCTGACTGTTTGACTCAGAGGGACTCCACTGACGTAATGGGTAGCTCCTACTTGTGGTGGAAGACCTATGGTGAAGGAGCACGCTTGGTGATGCAGTAGACCCATGGTAATCGACAAGAGGAATACCTCTGCAGGCTATGGGGGGATCACCTGGGTGTGGCGGTAGACCCACGGTGGGGAGTACCTCTATGTGACGTAGCAGACCCATGGTACTCGACAGGAGGAGTACCTCAGCAGTCCACGGTTAATGGGAAGCTACTCTGTGTGACGCAGCAGGCCCACTGTACTCGATTGATCTGGATATCTCTAGCAGCTGAGGTTTCGATAATGTGAATATAAATCTGGGTTGACCAGAGTCAATACTTTTGTGTTTTACTAATGATTGAGACGGATTACATAATAACTTAGGTATAGGTATGGGAATAAATATAAGTAGGGTTATCTGTTGATTCCATACATAGTGGTTTATCCTTAATGGATTTGGGAGACCTTGAGGGTCTCGGGGTCCCTACTGAGTATAGTTATACTCACCCCTGCATGGGCTATTCCTGCACCTTGTTGTGTTGGATGTAGATGACGAACAACACTGACTGAGGTTGAGAGTACCAGGACCGGACAATACCTGGAGGTGGACCTGACAATGAGTCAGTACACAGAGGAGACTGATGGACGTGGAGTGTTGACGAGGCTATCTGAACCTACCCTTCAGGTAGGAACCCTTGTAGGATGATCCACCGACTGTTTTTATTTTCTTCAGTTATATTTATATATTCAGTTTCTTGAACTTTATAGTTGGGCTTGTATTTTCGGCCCCTTTTTTTACTTCTAGCACTTTTTGGTTATACAGGGTTACTCAGTGTTTTGTATCCAGTTGTGTGCTCTGTCGTGTGTGTTTACAGGTTATAAAAGCAATGCTTTCTCAGTTTTTGGTTTTACACCTTTGGTGCTAGTCTCCATCCACTGGCCTATCGATGGTGGGCTTGGGTTAGTCACGGCACGGGCCCCAGGGGGATGGGTCATGACAAAAGAACACATGTAAACTAATGAAATAAAATCATGGTTGAAAGTATTTTAATATTACCAAATTCTAATAATTCCTCAATAAGTTTGAACATCAATAGATTTTCCACATTTAACTAAATCATATTTTCAAGTAATTGTCATGTTACATTTTTCACATTTAAAAATGTCTGAAGAAAAATTCATAACAAACTACTTAGCATAATTGGATTGATTTAAGACAATACCATCCTTCCATTTAATTATTTTTTAACCAATGAGGAATTTCAATTCACCCATGACACTGACATAAAATTTAGTAGTCATCTATTTTGAAAATTTCATTCAATGATTTTCACGTGAAGATCAAAAAACAATTCATCACTATAAATTTTCACAACAAATATATCATTATAAATTTTCTTAATAACAAATTAGAATCAACCTTTTACTTCTCAAAATTAATATTGACAATAAAACTAGTAATCCTTTCATACTAAGATCAATGATTTTAATTCAAATAATATAAAGCATTAAATAATTTAAAAACACTATCATAATACTTTGAATTTTCAAACCCAAGGTTTATATAACCTATAACTCTTTAGAAATACTATCATTTATAAAAGTGGTTTTTATATTCATTTGAAATAACTTGAATCCATGAAATTTATAATAATTAAATAACATATAAATTTATTATAACATTCATATAGATGAAAACATTTAAAAAATTAAGTACCATATTATTGAAAATATCCTTGAGTAACTGATCTATATTTATTATTAAATATATTAATAGATTCATCAAGTCTATTTATAAAGATCCATTATCTTCTAATAACATAATAATCGTCTGGTAGAGTAAATAAAGTCCACAGATTATTTCTAGTAAACTTATTTCATTCCTAATTCATATCTTGGATCCAACCAAAAACATATACAATATCATTAGTAGTCTTTGGTACAAAATAAATTATTAATTCATGGTAACAACAAGTATTCATAAAAAAATTTCTACTCTAAATTTTTTTCAACATTTCCAATAACATTATCAATAGGATTTCCTCTATGAGTTTTCCATGATCTTTAATGAATAAGTTCATATTGAGAATAAATATTCTCCGCTTAAATATGTGCATCATTATCTATAGGTTCATCCTCTCCAATATTAAAATCTCTATATTCATCCACAATTTGATCAATATCCTCATCTCTTGAATTCAAAGATTGTTTAGCTAACTGTGCATGAATTGATTCTTAAAAAACCATAGTTATTTTATTATACACTATATAAGACTTATAATTATTAGAGTATCCTATGAATATAACTTCATCATATATTTCCTCAAATTTATCCAAGCTATCCTTATTATTGACTATAAAAACATTTCACCCAAAGACTCTAAATTTTCTAATTCTTTGGTTCCTCCTATTCATATGTTCATAAGGTTTCTTCTTAAACCTAGGTCTAAAGAAAATTATATTATTAACATAACATGATGTATTTAAAATTTCATCTAATTAAATATTTAGGTATATTAAACTCATTTGACATGGTCATAGACAATTCTTGAAGGGTTATATTTTTTCATTCAACAATCCCATTTTTTCATTGTGTTCTAAGGGATGAAATTTATTTAAAAAACACAATTTTTTCATAACAGTATATAAACACCTCTTTTTTAATCCACCCCCATTTCCACTTCAAATTTATTTACTTCTTTTTCATTTATCATTTTGATCAAATTTATAAAAATTGATAACTTAGATAAGGTTTTGGATTTGAGTGTAATAAAATAAATCTACGTGTATTGTGTTAAATAATCAATAATGACAAATGATATCTATTACCACATAAAAAAGTAGGTTTTATATGACCAAATAAATCTAAATGAATTATATAAAAATTAATTATAGTTTTTACTTTTTTTATAGATGTAAGAATGGTTTCGGTGTTTACCATTCAAGCATGATTCCCATACAAAGGTGCTGTCAACTTTACTTTTTGGTAGTTACAAAACTATCTTGTTCTTGGATTTCTTATGAATATACCTAATGTTAATATGTACCAACTTCAAATTCCACAAATGTTTTTTAGCTTCTGTAACATTTAATCAACTTATATTTTTATCAGTTTATTCTTAAAATTTGACAGAATAAATATTGTATTTTCTATTTCAAAAAAAAAACAAAATATAATTATATTTAAATAAAATGAATTTATTATTTTCAATTTTAACAAAAATTATCTCATCACACAGTTTTTATTTTCTTACTGAATTATATTTTATTTCTATAACATATAAAACTTTATAAATAATAATAAAATATTATTTAAAACCTCACCACAACATTTTATCATTCTTTTAGAATTATATCCAAATGTAACATTACGTCCAACACATTTATTAAATCTTAAAAATTTAGATATTTCATTTTTCATATTTCATGAGAATACATTTTCCATGTACCACAAAAAAAAATTTATTCTCCCAATAAATATTTTCTATAAAAACCTATTGGATAATGTTTGTATACCCAACAAAATTTGGGTCTAAAGGGATTAACATATGAAATCTTAGGAATCAAAAATCACATTAAAATTTTTTTTATAGGAAATCAAAAATATAAGGATTTAGAAATCAAATAATTATCATGATTTAGAGATTTTATAAATCATAAGTTATACTTATTTTCCTAATGACCTTCCTCTATCAAATAAGACATGTTACAGTAGATTTATTTCCATAATATCATTTAATAAATAAAATATTATATATTTTAAGTAAATTATTATACCCAAGACTATAGATAATTTAGGATAATTTTATTTAAACTCTTCATTTCATAAAATTTGTCTCTTCCTTGAAAAGAAATAGAAAAAAAATTCTCTTTAAACATTCAATTTCATTTCTGAGAAAATAATTATCATTAAAGAAATTTTCAAAATTCATTATTTCTACCTCATTGAATTTTTTCTTGAAATTAATTTATCTTTTATGTTTTTAATTTTAAAAAATAATATGAATTTATATTTCTTTAATATATTTCTTATCTAATTTTATATAATTTACTTCATCATGGCTATATTTCTTTATATTTTTATTTTACTGAAGAAAAAATTTATGATGGATCTTAAGGTTTTCATATAAACTAGTGATCATTAAAAAATAATGTTAATGTATTTCAACATATTTATTCAATTCATATATAGTGTTTTTTTAGAATAATATTCATAAGAGTAATAATAAGTATATTCAGTTCCCTTAATTGATGAAGTCGCATATCTTTTGTTAAACTATATTTCTCATCCTAACTTGAATCCTCTAAGCAACTCCATTCAGGTGAAATTTCCTTCTTTTAATTATTTTATCAAATCCTGTTTTTTTTTTCTATAATCTTGTAAATTGAGTATTTATATTATTCCATTTTCTGCATATATAGAAAATTACATCATGAACATCAATTTGATTAAAATTAACTTTTTTCTCCTTATGATCATCTTTAAGATAGTATTTTTGGGATCTTTATGGGTAGCCTTTATATATTTTATATGCTCCATTTGTAATATATATTGTATAATTATGGTCACTTCTATATAACTCATAATCATAATAGTAAGTAGAAACATTTCACCATAAAATAATTCCCTTTTTGTATTATATTCTTAACTGATATTTTTAATCTCTAACTCTTATTGTAATAAAGGCCCAATAATATCATCAATTTTATATTATTTGAAGTTTTTACTTTCATATATAGAAACGATTTTGAAAATAAATATCTTAAAAAGTTTTCTAACAACTATTTCAACAAGAATAATATTTTCAATTATTTCCCCTAAATAACTCTTACCATTTACAATACAAGTAACTCTATGGAAACATTGATTAATATATTCTTATTATCCAATTTTAAATTCTTGATATTTAGATCTCACCATGAAGATATTGGTTCTAATAATATTATTCAAGAAAAGGTATTTATTTTACAAAATTTTCTAGATCTCATGTGTATTTTCACATACAGATATATGAATATAAACATTTACTTTTATTTGAAAATATAATATAAACATCAAAACATAATTAAACACAAGCTTTATTGAATCATTTCCAACTAAAAAATTTTGTACACCTTCAAGATGCTTGAATGATTTTACCCTGATTTTCCAATGATTTATTATAAGATTCTTTAAGAACCACACTATCTCATATTTCTAGTATCTATAATCAATACCATCAAAATGATGTGATATTTGATTTATCCATCCATAATTCAAAAATATTCATGCCATCTTAAAATTTAATATTCCCCTTGAAGATTATTTTTTAATTGGATATCATAAACCTATAAATATAATAATATATGGATCCATATGTGATTTAATTGTTGGTCCTGAATAGATTATAGTAGATTAGATGAGAGAGGGTGTTTTTGACATATTTGATGGGGCGTTCCGCCTCATGTGTTTGATGTGTGTTGTATCAAAATTTGTGTTCCCACAATTTAACACTTTCCCAAGGTGGGAAGCTATCCTCACATTCAATGGTGATGTATTGCCCTTGATCGAAATGGTAAAATAGGATGTATGTTCCTCCTTTCATGGATTCAACCTTGTAGATGGAACCTAATCTCGGTCTCCCTAATATATTTGAGTCGTGTTTGTGAAAAAAATTCATTGTTCCATATCATTATGGACACTTATTAAGTATACTTCTTATGTATAAACATTCCAATGGGTCTTCACAGGGTAATAACCTTTACATAGGAGGGTACTCACATTGGAAATCACTGACGAGTTTGACACTTAGAAAATTGGTCACTTGTATTTTTCCTCAGCAGAGGGTATCTCAAGGATGAAAATTTGGTGAAAACTCAAATAATCCCATGATATTCATGAGGTATCTGATTCTTTAAAATATATTCCAAGGATCTCCCCTTAGGCATCCAACATTTTTCATTAGGTAGCTAATGTCATGGGATCATATCTTCCAAAGCTTTCACCTCATGTATCCAATATTTAGCATGAGGTGGCTATTTGTGGTCAAAGGTTTAATTTCTTATGGAGATTGAATGATACTAATTAGATCACCCAATGGTAGTTGACCAAGAAGGTGCGTCCTTAGGAGGGAACACTGGGGTTTGGACTGGATTACTCCAAGAGTAGATTCTGGGGTTGAAAACCTATAGATTTGGGGGATCAAGACCCCTATGGATTCAGATTAAGGAGGTACACCCTTAGGATGTATAACATTAAATTTTTACCAATGGATGGATTAAAATTCCCTCAGGAGGTGGATTCCCGAGTTGTTATCCATAAATGGAATATTTCACTCAGTGAAGGATGATTGGAACACCCCTTGAGGTGGATCCGGGAGGTGCACCCCCAAAAGGGGAGACCATGGTTTACCATTAGTTGGGATTGAATATTAGAGAGGTTACCTCTATAACCTTATTATAATATAGGGATCAAACCACATGTAGTTCAATGCCATAGTTAAAGGTCTTGTGATATGACAGGTCCATGAAGATTAATGTCATGCGGTAAGGATGCTCGCATCACAAAAAGAGCATCAATGAGGGATGGTGTAGGGATTATGCATGCAAGATAATCCTATCAACATGAATGATCTTGGTTGGATGATGTGGGGATTAAGCATGGAAGCTACCTAAGAATCTTAATGAGATAGGATCCCTAGTAGAATGGTATGATCTTATCAGGATATGGTGGCCCTGTGAAAATTAGGATGGATGTGGATGGAGTGTATTAAGTAGATGGGGTGTATAAAGTGGATGGGTGTGTCGGGTTAGCACTTTGGGGAGGCTTTATATGTATCCTTGTTTTTTTAAATCAAATCTCAGGTAGTTCGTAATGGGTTGGACCTTATACCTAAGGAGTCTCAAGGCTCTTGTGATTGGGGCTGACACATAAAAGCTACCCATTTGAGGGGGCTTGGTTGGGGATTACACCTAAGGAGGACCATGGAAGTTGGTTTGATTCCATGGACCTGAGTAACAACTAAGGTCATTTGATTCATGCTCTGTGTGATAAAGAAGAGAAATAAATATACTAGACACTCATATCACCAATGTTTTTCCAACGAGAGATATTGTTGGTTTTGGACCCACGAGGCTCCCGAAAATGGGTCCAGATACTACCCAGGACCTACACTCAGGTTACTAGGATTTTAAATGGGCCTCCCAACTACTCTAAATATCATGATATGTCCCCAATCCATTTGGGGATTTATAATTCTTCAATAAATATTCAAACCTCGGGAAAACTGGCATAATTACTACCATGGAACATCTCCAGTACCACAACATGTTGAAATAGTGGGTACTCTTGACCCAACTATGCATTAATTTTTATTACCATATCATTTATAATGTTAGTTATACATAATTTACCTCTTAACATTTTAGTTTAGATATTTTTTCAACCCCAATTTAATGCTAATTTCCGTAGATTAATTGTCTTATCAAAATTTTATAGAAGTTACCAAGATATAATGAGAACCCTGAGATTATATGTCATTAATCTTAAACGAAAGTATAATGGACTAGATGCATCTTAATGACTCGGCCTTGTAGTATTTTGACTATTAGGTGTTGGGGCTCATAAGAATTTACACTTCTTCTTATGAAGTTTTCAGATGGTGATCTCTAAAAGTTAGTTCATGAGGATAGACCTGCTATTAAAAACACCACATGTTTTGGACGTCATTGGATGTTCCTATATAAAGACATGTTTAATGTTCTCCTAAAATGATATCATTTTCAATGTATGTCATTTTATCACATACTTTTATGAAATTTGAAAACCATGATATTGAAATCAAGACAAGCTATCTTTTTTGGGTGTGTCATTGCTGGCTTGACATTGGTTGAATGTTCAAGAAAGGATTTATCGCCTCCATGTTTAGGAAGTAATATATCTTGGGACATATTGATTAGGATGGTAGTACCTTTCTAGAATCATGGTTATGGTAGTCATGGTTATATTCATCGAGTTGGATCAAAAATCAAAATGTCATGAAAAGAATGATGACATGGGTGCACGTCCTACTTTATGAGATATTAAAAGAAAAGAGATTTTATTACACAGTGTTTGTTTGTAGGTGGGTTGTCTCTATAATAAAAATCCATATCTCTTTAAGGGTCATGATCGGTTGCAAGATCCCACTCTTCATCTATGAACAGTGTTCACTGCTGTTGAGATAAGGGCCTAGAGGGCCACACAAAATAGTGTATTCAAGAATCTTCCCTATTAAGTTAAATATGAATTTTGGATATAGTGGGCCAACAAATGGGGTATGGGTTTTTCCAAAGAGATATAATCACCAATTCCATAAATAAATTCATATTATTCAGGTTTTGAATAATGCATATTGAATTTATTTAATGTTTTTACAATTTTTAATTAAATTTGTTAATATATTATTTTTAAAAATATTAGATTAATATATTCAAGGTTTAGTAAATATTTGTGGGAGTAAAATCTGAGTTAACGGCTTAGTTATTATCATGTAATATATTTATTATATTATAAGAAAAGTTATAATAATAATAAATTATATTTGTGTCTCATTATAAAAATCGTAATATCAGTTGTATAATTTGTTAATTTTTCGGGGGTCGGGGTGACATTTCTGGGTAATTGTATTTCACACTATAAATAGAGGAGGGGAGGATTTTTCCATGAATGATTCACAACCTCTCACTCTACTCCTCTCTCCAAAATTCTAGAGAGAGAGTCTCTAGATCTAAGAGCATAAATCGAGATCTCTCTCATGCATTACATGATAGGTGATGTGGTGACCGTCAAAACATCGAAAGTGCCTTCAGAACCATGTGTTAGTGCCCAGATTTTAGGTGAATGACACTCCCATAGTTTCATGAAGATAATGTAGATGATATAGAGGAATTCATCTTTAGATTCTTTGATAAGAGATCCCCAATGACGAGCCTTCATCATTTGTGGATTCATATTTATACCAGGTATTTTTAGGGGTTTAATTTTGTGCTTAAAATTATTCACACATGATCCTCTGCTTAAAACACACACATTTCACCAATGTTTACATGTTAATGTCATTCATTGGTGAAATTTTTTAAAATCTCATGTTTGGGGCTTCCGTTGCACGCATGGTGCCTTCAATTGGTATAAGAGTGAAACTAGAAATTTTTTAAGCCAAAAAAATAAAAATTTTATTAATCCTTAGAATCCGTTTTGTTGTTATCCAAATGACACGGATGAATTTTTAATCAGACATCGAAAGCTGAGATTACATCCATCTAATATTTTGAATATGGATTCAAATATTTTCTTTGCAGATGATAAAAATTTGACAAACATTTTTAATTAAAAATTTATATTCTAATCATTTAAGTAGATGGGAATAGTATTTTAAAATGATTATAAATATTATTATTATAATAATAATAATATAATAATAATAATAATATCAATTTTACTAAAACCTATTATGATAGGTTTAGAAATTTTGTAACACCACTGGAATAAATCTGTATACAAAAAAACCCTTTATTTTGAGAGAAATAACAAAAAGGGTTACTTGCCTTCCAAAAAACAAAGAATAAGTCTAAATTATTCACATATTCATTTTTTTCCAAAATAATAAACTAGAAATGTTAAAAAAGAAAAAAGGAAAATGACTATGGTTTCCCCTTGGACCACCCTATTGGTGACAAGCCTGAGCAGGCCCCTCACCCCACATTCATTTCCCTCCTTGCAGCACACCTCCCTAGTACGAACCCCATGCTGGTTATATCCCAAGGGAACATGCTGGTCTGTGAATCCATTGTGCGCCACCTCCTCCCAATAGTGGATTTCTGCCTCACTGGACCACCTCCAGTTGTTCCCCAACACCATTACCCCACAACAACTCCCTCCTTCATCTAGGTCACCATCTTCTTTATCGGTGAGTCCTCGCACCGCACAATCACCCCACATGACTTCCTCGACTCTAATGGTCAGTAGCCCTTTTGTACAACTATGGACCAACATTTGGCATCAATTCCACCTTTTCAGTTCATCCAATAATCTCGTTGGATCTCGAGAAGTGCACCAAATCGTACACTAAGCATTGACCACCTGTGCGGCCTCCCATCAGCACCCTCCTTGCCACCCTAGCTAGCCGCCTTTGGTTTACCCTGCTTGTGCTTGAGTGGCCTCCCACTGATGTATCTCACACCCAGCCATCGTAACCCCAACCCCAAGCCGCCTCCTCTACTTCTCAGTAACACTACGCTCTCCCTAGCCACCCGAACAACCTCCTTTCTATGTCTCACCCATTCCACCCCATTTAGCCGAATCCATTCACCACCATGAGGTAACCTTTTTTGCAGGTTTTTTTGGACCTGATCGAACTCGAAACAGCTTTGGGTGGGTTTACTAAGCTCAAAACGGGATTTGGTAGACCTTTCTGGCCCATTTTAACCCCACACAAGCTCGGAACAACCCAAAATTGGCTTGCATGGCTTCGTCATGACCCGCAGAGGACACGATCAGGGTTATCAGGGAATGGGAAATTTAATTTAATCAAATAATAATTAAATTAATTAATTAAATTTAAGTTGAAAATTAAATTAAATAAAAAGTAATAGTTTTCTTGAAAATTAATTCGGTGTAAATCCATTTAATGTGGTGTTTAATTAAAACAACTAATTAACTTAATTTTTAGTTTTAAAAATAAATTAATTAATCAGGACAGAATGAAATTAATATTGAACTAAAAATTTGAGTGAATTTTTAATTCAATTATAATCCCCATAAGATTATTTTAATTCAAGTTTAATATTAATTCTGTATTTATTTTAAATACACTAGTTAATGTGTATTGAATGATCATGATCTATGGACTGACCAATACATGTTTGGTTCATTTTTATTGAATTAACTTTTTTCAATGGTTTAGTAATAATCACTTTCATTAAATGATGTTCTACAAATCATCTTAGTTTCATTATATGTATAAGAACATGGGTGTACAAATCATAGCTATATTTTTACTCCAGTGAACCCCTTGAATTCAAGTTTTTATTTTTGTATAACGATGAGAAGTGAAGTTATGCAGTTCGTGCTGAGTGACGATGACACCCCAGACAGGAGTTGGAATCATTGGATTGGTAGACATTGCAATTTGACTTGCAAGTGAAGAGACTCGACTTATTAGACCTAGGGTTTTGGTTGGTCTGTTATTCACTCAACAAATCATCCATTGGTACTGTATCATGATTAGGTATTCATGTTTTTCATGGTTTATTATCATTGTTTGTGTGTATTTTACCCACAAACACATAGAGTAATAATAAACTAAAATTAAAGATAAAATGACCATGTGACACAATATATTTTTCTATAATTTGAATGGTCTGTTGTGAGTTCGATCACATAGTACATGATAAAAATATATAAAAATATTTATTTCATCACATATAAAGCAATAAAACCCAAAATTAAGTACTTAGTCCAAACCACCTTCCATAATGCACATTTGGATAAAATCGGGTGTTTGGGGTGTCAGTAATTCCATAGCATAGGGTGCCACTTACTATCGAGGAGTTCTTATTAGAGTGGTGGATTTACATAACTAAATTGGTAGAATGGATTGGATATAGTAAACATGAAATCATTTTAGAGTCATGCATTGAGTAAATCATGTTATAATATTATAGTATGGGACGTCACTCAACGTATCAAGGAACCACAAGTTAATATGGTTGGCCAGCCAAAATCCTACCTTGAACCCTCTGATTAGTGTCATAGTATTATCTTTTTTACTATAAAGAGTGGTTTAGGTATCCTTTCCTCTTTATTACTCAAGAGAAAGAATATTATAAAACTAGAATAGAGGGTTCTATGAATTTGGTAAAATAGGCGGAGACATTTAATGATTTATTTAATTAATCAAAATGTCCAAATCGATAATCATGATAAGAAGTAATCACTAAATAAAATTTATTTTTTCCGAAAAATTGAAATTTATACCACTCATTTAAAATGGGAGATAAATAATATACAATGTAAATTTCATCACTAGAATGAGTATCCATGAATAGTATATGTGCTAGTGCACAATACTATTGGAAACATATGGTTTTAGGGTCCTTATACTAGTAAATCAACCTCAAGACGTTTGGGTGAAATTTCTTACAGGAGACAAATGTATGAAACATATGATCGTTAAATCATTGTTCTTTCATAAAAATTTGGAATTAGTTTCAATCTCTACAATAGGACCCAGATAATATTAACTAAATTCTCATCTCTGAGTTCATTTTAGGGAGAATGTGAAGCAATTCTATGGATATGTATTGGTTAAATAGGATCTATGTAAATTGAAAGCTGAGTTATAACATTTCAAAACATCCTATTCTATTATCATTTTCACCCATTTAATCAGGTGTCATTTTATGTTACCAAATTGTTTCTTATTGATTAAACGCTTCAATACATTTTAATTAAGGTTATCTAAGTAAATAATAATGTCAAAGACAGTTTAATCACTAATTCTTATAGGGAACAACTTGAATGACAAGGTGAAAAGGGGCCTATGGAAAGAAATTCAAAAATCATTTTCACAACATCCTTCAGAGTATGAGGTATTAACATAAGGTTATTTGAATCACATATCAGTAAATGATAATGTGGAAGTTAAATTTTAATAAACTAAATTAAAGAACCAAGTATCTACTTCTTCAGGTATATTCATCAATGCAGTGTTTCAGTTTTACTTATTGGGTATTAATAATATTTTCCTAACACATATGTGTATTGAAATATGATTACCAAGAGATTATATAAATATTACTAGAAGTTAGGTGTATTTTCTAAGTAGTTGTGAAAGGGTGATACATATTCCAATGGTGATAATTACATGACCTGTTAATTTCCATGTGAATGATTCATGTAAAAATATTATTGAGTATAACCAAAACATTAATCTCATGTGACCTTGTACATTAGGAGACATTATTAATGGTTGTGGAATGAATTTTTTCTTTAGAGTTTAATACTCAACCTATAGTTTAGTAATAATTTAATGGTATAAAATAACAAATGAATATATATGTAATAAATTAGTACCCAGCTGTGGAAAAATAATTCTTTGTCAATAAACTAAATAAGGACTTAAAGAATATTCCAAATATGATATATTGGTTTAAAAAAACTAAACACTTTTGGTATTATAAACATCATTAGTTTGGAAAAAAGAAAATTTAGAAATAAAGGTATGTAAAAAATCATTTGAAATTAGTTCAACAAATGATCATGAACTATTTCATGGGAAATCTACTGGAAAACAGACTTCATATGATTCCATTAATTAATTAAGGAATGGAATGTAAATTCATAGTCAGAAGATATGATTTTCTTCGAGTGGGAATGCCGATGAATATCTTAAGAAAGAATTTGGAGATCATGATAATATAACATGGAGTAATTTATATACATGTATTAACTTATCTACATCATAACATTGATGTTAACAAGGAGGATCGATGTGAGGTCATACATGTTAACATTGATCAACACAAAATTAGCATGGTGTAATTCTGGTATACACATTTTATGCATCAAGGTAATGATTTAAATAGTATCAATGTTATAACTTCCAAAAACATTTATTATACCTAATAAAATCCTTCACAAATAATATTGTAATCCCGTAATCATATGCCAACTAAAATGAAAAATGTATTCCATAAAATTCATAATATGATGAAAATCCATTATGTTATAGGGATATTTTTTTGGATTTAAACAACTTGTTAGGTCATAATCAAACATGAATCAGGAACAAACACATTGGGCATCTATTGTAATTATACAAATAGTTTCTTAGGATATTACATAAATTCCTATTTTAGAAAACTATAGTCAAGTGATGAACTACATTCCTATAAAGGGTGCACATCACTATTTGAGATACTGGGATCCAAATTGACTTGAGTTTAGTTAATACTATAGATGCACAAGTAGTTGGCATAAGAACTTGTTCTACAAGATCATGTGGAGTAGAGTGTGTTCCAGAGACACACACTACTTAGGAATGATATAACCATAGTGATGGTTTTTATATTCACCTCGTTCGTTGATATATTAGTCCTTGCGAATAATATTTCCTACAAGTAATAAGTGTATAGTAATTATCAGAGTTTGAGAAGACTAGATAAAATTAAATAATGGTTTCCATATATCAAACTGATAAAGGGGGTTATTATTGTGAATACTATGGTGACTATTCATTTGATTTGATATGATAATGTTACAGGTATGGTACCAATACATATCAATCAGTAATAAAATTTCTTTGTTCCAGAATCTATAATATTTTTTTATGTAATCGCTAATTTCTATGATCATATTATTAGGCATCTGAAGTCATAACCATCAATCATGGAAGGTGTCTATGGAATGCATCCAAAAAGTGATGGTCATGACCTAGAATATTTATAAAGGTTTCAAGTTAGTAAAATCTTGTTTTCGATTGAAGTATGCAATAGGATCATATAATATACTATTTCAATAAATTATTTCCATGTGTCTATAAAAGGATAGTTGTAGTCCCAATGTTTTAAATGAAAAATATGTTCAGAAACAAAATGAATATAGATATTTGTCTTTAAATTAGTTAAGACCAGGATGAAATTTATTCTCCTGTGTTTGACATAAATTAGAAAACAATGTTATAGAGAATAGTATCTTCTATGGTTGATCTAAAGGTTTCTTGGCCTATTAAATCATACATATAGTGACACGGTATTGAAAAAATACAATCTGGAACAATTTAAGAGAGAATATTTACCAATGTCACATGGCATTATCTCTATAGGTTCACCTGTCTAGGACATTGGAGGAGAGTAATGTGGTGAGTTTAAAGTCATATGTTTAAGATATGGATTAATCACTTATTCCCTGAAATGTACAAGGATTGTTATTTCCAGGATAGTTGGAAAGGGTCAATTATATCCAGGACCACTGTAAGTGACTCAGTTAGAACTATTCATTTGTACTTTTCCAAGTACAAAAGATCTATATCTTGTAAGCCTGGAAGAAATGATACTAGGGTTTAGGGGACAAAAACTAGTCTTCTATACGTTAATGTGTTGTAATATCGTAGTTATTCTAAGGTGACGAGTGAGACAAGATCAAAAAATCTAGTGGTATCCATACCTATTAATATAGATTACATTGATTCTTCTAAGGAACCTAAGAAGCAGGTAAATAAAAAACATTATTCTAGTGCTTGGAGTCACACCTAGTAAGATCATTATTATCATAATGAAAAATTATGTTACTCTTACTAGTCATGATTTCAAGTTGTGATAATTGAAAAAAATGGATATTCTAGAGGATACCATCTATTGATATGTTTTACTCAAGGAGCTGAGGTCTCAATAGAAGAATAGTCATTTAATGGAATCATGGATGTCCTAGAAGCTAAAGTCATTACTTAGTAGAGAAATTATATTTATCAAGTGAGTATCAAAAATATATGGTTAGCAAGTTGTCTCTTGAGATAGTGGGAGTGCTCAAATAGTGGGTGCCCTATACCCAATTATACAGTGATTTTGATAACCATATCATGTATACAACTAGTTATACATGATTTAATTCTTACCATTATACTGTAGATACTTATGAATCCACTATTTAATGGTAATATACATAGATTAATTGTTATATCAAAAGGTTATAGTAGTTCCCATACTATAATTAAATCCTCGATATACTATGAAATTAATCGTAAATAAAGGTTTTATGGTCCAGTTGAATCTTACTAATTGGACATAGTAGATGTTGGAATATCAGGTGTTGGGGGATCATAAGTACTGGGTCTTTTTGTAATGATGTTCTCACATGGTGATCTCTAGAAGTGAGATCATGAGGAATTTCCTGCCAATGAAAACACTACAAGTTTAGGGTTTCATTGGATGGTCTTATCTACAAACGTGGGTAATGGTCTATTGATTTGAGATAATTATTAATCTATGTCATTTGGTTACATAAATCAATGCAATATGGAAACAATGATATTGAAATCATGTTATGGTAGTTTGTTTTGGGTGCGTCGTTGGTGGCGTGACATTGGTTGAATGGTCAAGAAAGGATATGTCACTTATATTTCTATGAAGTAATATATCCCAGGCCATGTTTATTGGGATGGTAGTACCATGATAAGACTATAGCCATGGAAGCTGAGGGCAAATCCATCTAGTTGGATCAAAAAATAATAAATAAGGAGAAGGACAATGACACTAGTGTGTCATGATGTATAATATATTAACAAAAAAAGAGCTTATATTATATAGTGCATGTTTGTAGGTTGTTTGTTGCTTCTGTGAAAATCATTATCTCTTTAGAGGCCATAATGGGTTTCTAGATCCCCATCTTTGTCTATTAATAGTGTTCAATACTAATGAGATAAAGGCGTAGAGGGTCACAAACAATATAATATTGAAGAACATTCCCTATTAAGTTGAATAAAAGTTTTGGACATGTTGGTCCCCTCCAATGGGGTCTGATATTTTTTCAAGGAGATACAATCCCTAATACAATAAATAAATTCTTATTATTCAAGTTTATAATAGTGGGAAATGAATTTATTCAGGGTATTTAAACATTTTAAGAAAATAAATAAAAATATTAATTGAATGAATATTTGTTTAATAAATTCAAGGTTTAATTAATAAGTTTTGTAGTATGGTCCGAGTTAATGGTTCATTTATGTTTCACGTAATACATTTATTATATTGCAAGAAATGAGATAATAATAATAAATTATATTTATCGATTAGTATATTAGTTGTAATATCATTTTTATAGTGTGTTAATTATTCTAAGGTCAGGAAAGAATTTCTGTGTAATTCTATTTCACACTATAAATAGGGGAGAAATTAGTTTTTCAGGAATGATTCACAGCCTCTGTCTCTATGTCTACTCCTCTCTATTTCATTCTAGAGAGGGAGGCTCTGGATCAAAGAGATCAGATTGAGATCTTTATCATGCAATGAAATCTAGGCGATGCAGTGATATTCAGAGTGTTGAAGGTGCCATCCAAACTCCACACTAGCACCTGGATTTCAACAAACGGTTCACCCACATTTTCTTGAAGCATGTGTGGATTATCTAGAGGAATTCAGATCCAGATTATTCGAGAATCGATAGACAATGATGAGTAGACATAATGCATGGATTCCTATCTATACCTGGTATTTTATGGTTTTAATTATTTTTTAATATATTCAGGCATGATCCATAGGTTAAACTGATCACTTTTCACTAAAATCGACATGTTCAAGACATTCATTGGTGAAAAATTATAAAATCCTATGTTTGGGGTTTCCACTACATGCCCAGTACCTTCAGTGGGGCTTATGCATGGAAGTTGCCCAAGGAGGATATCATTCCACGTTTGGAGGATATCATTACATGTAACATGGTTCTCATTACCTTGGATTCAAACATTGAGCATCATAATCATGTGGCACAATGTGCATGGAGATAACTCCTTGAGCATAGAATCCAACATTTTTTTGGAAATCATCCCACATGAGAGTGAAAGTGGCATCCAATGATGACCATACATGGGACATCCTCTGTGCATTTCACGGGGTAAGAATACAATTTTATGTCATTTTAGGATGTTTTTTGTAATAGTTTTATATCATGTAGTGAGGACGTAGGGGACTCACTCCTTAAACCTAGATTATATAAAATTTTCACACATACACCCTTGTGTAGGGAATGGCTTCAGCAATGCTAGGTTTCAATAGTGTTAAGGAGTGGTCAATCAAGATGTCCACATTAGCATGCCTATGTTGAGAATAAAAAGTCATTAGTGTACCAATTTTGATAATAATAATACAATGGGGAGTCTTGGGCCACACTTGAAGTAAAGTGGGACATGGGAATGGGTGGAAGAGGTCACATAGGAACTGGAGGTGCACCTCGGCCTATCTTGGAATGTTGTGGATGGTTTGGGAATTCAACCTTCATGAATAGGTTTCAATATGAGGGAGTTTACATGGAGAGTCCCGTGGGAGAGGATTGTCAAAGAAGAGAGCTGTATATACGAGTGATTCATGAATCTCATGTTCTTCGTGGATGTCAGGGGCTTCAAAAAGAAAAGGATTCATGAAATAGGGTCACCCTACATGCGGATGAATTCTTGATTCAAGGAATGTGTGATTCATGGAGTATTTATTCTTCATGAATCCTCATTTACCAATGAGGTCCTTCTTCCTCCATGAAGGGTATATGCCTTCTCGAAAGGCATCCCCACCATAATTGGTGATATTCAATTACATATTCAAGGTTGTTTTGAGAAGCAAAAATGTATTGAATGATCCATTTTTCATCTAGTTTGTGATTCTTAGGTGATTCACAAATAGAGAAAAATTCATAAGTCAAAGGGTCTGGTGACCTTCATACAATGGTCACAATGATTCATGTATTTAGAGGAAAGAAGTCACATGAAGCTATGGAGTAGTTTTTTTAGGAAAATGTAGGTTTCCCGAATGGTCACAGAACAATCATTCTTGTGAAGAACACTATCAATACATAGAGTGGTCATAAGACACCACCATACTCATCGAGTGTACCATCAAGTCATCATGCATTCGAGAATAAGGGACTCATGAATGAGATTCATGAAGAATATCCTTAATCATTTCCTATGGAAATTTTGGTTTGGATTTTCTCTAATCTAGATATGACTCGCTTGAACAATCGTTTAGAATGTATTTCAGCACCAAAACATTCTCACCTCCTAATGGGAGCTGATAGAAAAAAGTATGTTAATATTCTAGTCGAGAATCATTAAAAGTTGGAAATATTATCTCTTTCATGAATACCAATTGTGAAGTTTACTCGCGATACTGATACATGGAGATTGCTGGAATGAATTCTATCACCAAGTGAGGCATGTTCAAGCACCTATAAATATAACCATGGGAGAAGTCTAGGGAACCTGATTCCACACAAATAAAATCATGTTTTCTCCCGTTTATTGAAGCTCATTGTCTTTCTGATCTCACTTTGTGAACACATTCATTGTAAACTAGACATCGGGGCTTTTAGCTCTATTAACATTACTAAGACAACTAGACATCATAACCCAAATATTTTCCAACCAAGTACCATGACCTGGAGCTCCATGAACCATGTTCCATAAACAAGCTTCATGAACTACCACTACAAAACAGCCTTAGAAAACACATATTCCCCAAATTAAATGGTCGCTCTGGAAGTCGCTCCGAGAGTATTTCATAACCCATCATAGTGGGGCATGTGTCGTGACTCCCCAAGCCCACCTCCAATTGGGATGGGGCTGGTGGCTAGCATGGAGTAGGTATATCACTTACATGAGAGGAATTCTTTATGTACCTGTATGTATGAACCATATCAAAGCCAAAAAATTATAAAATGTAAAAATCACAAGGAATCAAATGCATGGATACCACTATATCCCAACAAAAATAGTATGTCAGGATCATAATGTATAGTTAAACTAATAAAAATACAATCCCACAAAAAAAGTCTATAATACAAGTCCAAACTACAAAAAAAGGTACTAGGAATTCTTTCTATATCAATATGAATGCATATCATCCTACTTGTTCACACAATTCCCTATTTGGTCCCGATCTATCTTGGACTCTGTCAAAAATCGCTCATCTTCACAAGACACAACATGTGTAGGAAAAGCCTGTGTAGGGGTCAATATAACAATACTCAGTAGGACACCCCAATACCAATAAGAAATACACAAAGTAAAAAATATAGTTCTCTCTTAATAGTATGTTTCAATAGAACATATAATAATAATATCCATATATACTCAGCCCAAGACATGCATTCTATTGGTGATTCCAAACTACTGCACACCAACACTATGAATTTATCTTGATGAATCCACAAAATACTCATCTAGAAGAACACATGTCTGAGTTCGATAGCACTAATGATATCCATTAGAGAAGTTCCATTTATCAAGAACTATCATGAGAGAGAGATTTTGAGAGATATGGAGAGAAATGTGACACATCATATGAGGATCACAGGGTGATACCAACAAATCCATCTGGATTAACCAACTAAGTATAGGATTGATGTCCAGAAGAATTGGTTTTGTCAATACCAATAACTCTACCTAGGGAATGACTATTAATGGAGAATTTTACTCTGAGCCTCTAAGGAGATTATAACAACTATATTCAGGAATTCCTACTAAAGGTTTTATACTCCTGGGAGTAGGAAACGATCCACACAAAACACTAAGGGAATTATCAAGGGCATGAACCCTAACAGAAATTGTCCAAGTTACAGTGGATAAGAGATTACTACCATTTAAAAAGTGGTACATAGCATGTATCAGGGTCACACTCATTGTCCTTTGACCCTAGGTACTGCCCATGTACAATAGATCATGTCATTCCAAGTGTGTCATGTTAAAGATGGGTATACGGTGGGTATAAGAAGTTACATTAATGTCCTTCAATCCAGGGTCCACCCGTTTTCTTTGATCATCTTCCAATACATGGTGTCAACCTGTTTATATCTTCCAGTGTACAAATAGATGAGGTAGTTCATGTAATTGGTCCATGCCAAGTCAGGTGGGGGAGTAAAGGCTGTGTAGGAAACCCATATTCTCCTCCATGTGTCTGTTTACATCCAATGTAAACTCTGAGTTATTAGAAATTGGACCTACAGGTCATGTGAAAGGGGTCACATACCTTGTGGTATTTCAGTATCATCATAACCCTAGACTCCACTCAGGGGAGGTTATGGTCCATGTAATCGAGATTACATGTCGTGTTCTTCATGACTATCTAGAATCATCTATCCTTCCTCTAACCACCTTTTTTGATCTACCAGATTATGTTTCAATGATTCGTTCATCTCAAAATACCATATTGAAGGTCTCCCCATCACCTTATCCCTGAATTAAGGTATATCAGGCATTCTATCAGCTAAAAAACACTTTAAATCCATCCGATGAAAAATGAACAAAAAATGATATCTCCCTAATCGTTTCGATTCATCTACCACCATCATCGTCGCACCTCTATTAGGACATCTTGTTCTTGGATAATAAATTCTAGATAATTGTACCCGGGAAAATTGTTCAAAGGTAAATCATTCATAAACCATTGATGAACAAAGAATATGTAGAACATATGGGGTATAAAATCATAATGAGTAAATCTGAGGAATAATCCTCATCCATTATTCATTCTGGTAATGATCTATTCCCTTTAGAATTATCAATAATGAAAACATTAATCAACCCCATAAATATAGAAATTAAATCCCATACTGAAAGAATGATTAAAGAATGGACCTGATGTTCCTAGTTAGGATCCAAGTATCACTGAGAGGGGGAGGGGGTGAATCAGGGATATCTTTTTCTTTTTACGTTTCCCTCTTTTTGAAACAAACTTCACCTTTATTAAAGAGTTTCTTCCCTTCTAAACACACACAACCATAGGAACACAAGATTTAAATGGTTCACTACTCAACAAGTGTAGCTACGTCCTTGGTATGGTATAGAAACAATCCAGTACCACACAATCCACTAGAAAACAATCCTTTGATGTGGAATACAATAAGTAGGATATACCCTTACACTCGTGTAGCACTTGGAAAATAATCCGAAAGTGTGCGTTCACCCTATTTTCACAAATAAGAAAAAACAGTATTTTACTGCTTCTTTACAAATGAATAGTTATATTCTCTCTCAAGTAAAAGTCTTAACATTCCTACCCAGAAGCTGGTAAGAACTCCCATCCGCACAAATAAATATGTGTACAGACCCCAAATTTTTCATGCATCCTTTATGGTTTCTTGCATGCAATTCAAATGGATTTCGCATAAAAATTCCCTTTTGGAACGATAAAACTTTTTCACGCAACTTCTTTTTTTCAGGAAACATTCCACTTTTCCATCAGCTTCCCACTTTTTTGCACACCCTTCCTCTTTTGGCACGAACCTCTTTCTTTTTGCGCAACTCACATAGCGTGAAATTTTACACACACTAGAGCTCGAAATTTATTCTATGTGTCGATCCAGTTCAATGAGAGGGGGTCACCTCATATTTTTATGCCTTGCAAACTCCTCACAAAAAACAGTAATCCGCGTATAAAACCCCTCTTCGTGTGCATAAAGAAAAACATTCACGCAACATCATATTTCACTCAATGCTCTAATATTTCACACACCTCATTCCTTTTCCAATTTATGAGCTTCTGATCTCGAAACACCTATTGTGTGAAAAACATTATTCCTATATTCCATGCACCATGCCAATATTTCATTCAACCTTTATTTTTCAGCCATCTCGCTGATATTTTGCGCATCCTGCAATTATTTCGAGCAACCTTTTTATTTTTTGTGCATCCCGCTGATTTTAGGCGCATCCCACTACTATTTTCTGCATCCTTCATTTTTTCATGCACTCGACCCTTTTTTGTGCACTACATGCCGTGGCCATTTTTCGATATTCTGACCTTGAATCGTTCCTTCAACAAAAAAATATAAACCATCTTCAATCATGCGTGCAACATCCATTTCCAAAAATACATCTTTAGCTCATAATTTTTAGGCCCTAAATTTTTTTAAACACTGGAAAAAGGTGCCACCTTAAACTTTTCTTTTGTGTCGTCTCTAGATTGTCTATTCCTTTTTCATTTATTTTTTCACTACTTTACATAAACATTCTTCATCTTTCATCACAAACTCCACTATCGTGAAATATATCTTTTCATAGACCATAATTGGCGTCGTCAAAATTACAATTGAAAGTTTGGAAATTTCTCTATCTTCTAGTAGCAAAATTCTTTCCAATCAAAACTATATATGACTGGTATCATCCATTCTCCCCCTTTCCATTATAAGGCTTGCATCACATATTCTACTAACATATGATATTTGTGAAATACATATCAGCAAAGAATCTTCTAGTTTAAAGTCCTTTAAAAAGTGAATTGATTTATCTTCTTTGACAACAAAAGACAACACTCTGAAAAGATAACACTTCAAAATTACTTCTCCATCCAACTTGGTCCCAATAAGATCAACATATTTTTTTGGTTGGTCTGTGTTCACCATCGAATTCAAAAATAGATAAAGAAAAGAAAATAACACATCCCTAATGTGGATTGGATCGCACACTGAGTAAGATCGGTTTTAGTGTCATCATTATAGGCAATATATATCAATAATTTCATGCATGGATCATTGATCCTGAGTTTCCTCATTGTTCACTATTGAGAGAACTCTCCATGTGTCTCCCCAGAGCCTCCAAGGAATTTTATGGGTGACTAGCTTTACCATAGATCTCTTCATAAAAAATTATTTAAAATGAATCCCCACTAAGTCACTATGACGATGAAACATTAAAATAAAATAAAATCATAATTTATTTTATTTATGAAAATTTCCCAAAACTAATATTCATAGCTAACCCATGCGAGCTGATGTAAGGTCGCACCTAGGGTAAAGTCACTTCTCAGAACACAACGGTTCCAACAAATTTATAATCTGGGATCCCATTTATATGTTATTCCACTTTTTTAGTAAAACTACTCATGCATGTTATTTAATATATTTAATATATTTTAAATAATTTTCTTCGGCACATCGTACCTCGAAATCACATTCTTTATCATCACAATTTGTCCAATTTAATCCATTTAATATTTATAAATAATATATGGAAAAATATGGGACATTATAGGGTCATTGTAGAAATAGATTGTAAGGAAGAGATAGTGAACAATATCTTGATCGAGGAGGGTGTCTGAAGCACCTCAGACACAAAATCACTTATTGGGATGATATTAGAGCCTTAAAGGAAGTATCCATTGTTCATGAGTATACCGCGGTATAGATTTGGACTGAGAGACATTTCCTTCATCTGGAATGTTAGTGGAGGCAAAATATCCTTCTAGTTCTGGGAAATATCAAGGTTGTATTAGTGGTATAGGGCCATTGTAGGCCATATCAGGAAGGGTCATGGATTGATCACAGTAAACTGCCTCTATAACCATTTTAATAATTTTTATGGATAGAGGCTAGAGGATGAGGCATCTCCACCATAGCAATAGATGATCTTTAAGGTGGGTTTGGGGGACCAAGGGAAAGTGTGCAATAATGGTTTGGTTCTACACCATGGTGTAAAATTGATAGATGATATGGTGTATGCCTACTAGGTATGCATGTCATGTGCTGAATATAAGTTTTAGATGATGATGGTTGGACTCTTTGAAATTGAATTCTCTTCTAAGATCCATTTTTACTAGAAATAGGTGATCAGGTATGATATGTTGGGAAGGTGGTCATTGGGGACCAACACATTTCATTTACATCACATTGAGGTTGTCATTACCCTTTGGGACCATCATCAGATCTCTAGAATCCCTATATTGGGGGAGATATATGATGAGTTTCTTCAGTAGATAATTAATGGGATAACCAGGAGAAACTACAATCTTTGGTTAAGGTGCTTCTTGAATAGGTCAAGGTAACCCATGAGAGGAATCCCAGGATAAATGATGTTACCTTCAAGCAGTGGTTTAACTATTTCCAAAACAACCCGGAAGAGGAGTCCAATAATGTTGAGGATACAACAAGAAGATTGTTGGTGAGGTTATGCACATGTCATGGGGGATACTAGTGGGGCATGGTGGGATCCTATGTGCATATTCTGGAAGCGATCTAGTGGAAGATATGGGGATATAGTGTGAAGATAGATAATCAACCTATAGTCAGGTTGGAAGGATTCATCATAGTACTTATCCATGGGAGGATGCTTCTAGTGACGGATGCAGACATGGGGTGCAGCCAAACACCTTCATCATGGAAGCTATGTTGGAAATAGGGTAGTGCTTCAGCCTCAGGATCCTAGTGCTAGAATAGTTTTTGAATGTACTTCATAATAATAGAAATGGGAAACCACCACTGTGTGTGGGGTCTTTCAACTTTCTATAAAACTGGGTGGTCTCACACATAGGGGGATATGAGTTCTTAAACCCCATTTCCCTTCCCATAAAAACAATCCAACCAAAAACTATGAACATCACGGGAAGTTTCCAATTCAAATTGGGTCTAACAGATGTGCTAAAAAAGTTCGAGCTGGTGGATTAATTAACCTTTCACCATTTCTGCCGGCTGATGGGGGTGGTGACCAATGATGGTAAAGGGAATGAGGAGTAGTGAGCATATCTCATGTCCTCTTGAGGTGGATAATGGGAGGAAATGATCAACTTGGAGAGCTGGTTTTCAAGTTGTAAAACCCGGAGAGGTTTGAAAAGAAATTTAGATTCTTGTAGAGGTTGACCATGAAGCTGTACTCATAGGTTCATAATGATTGTCAGGATTCAATGATGAAGAAATTATGAAACATGTTAACATTTGAAGATATAAATATGTGTAATGATATTCTTCCATCCACTACTACAAACGGGCTAACCCATGACTATACAAAGAGTTGGGAGATCAGCTGCCATGGGGTAATACTAAGGCAGCAGGGCATCCAGACAAATGAAGGGTCAATCCCTCTACCGTGGGGCTATGGCAGTTGGTGGATGGAGTGGTCCAAGGTACAAGATTTGGCTCGAGGGGGGGGGGAGAAACACTGGGTCCGGTGGTAATTTGGACCAAATAATCAATAGTAAAAGGGTTAGGAGTATTTACATTATGATCTATACTCTTGGGTAGGAGAACTCGAGTGGAAGTAGAGCCATCTTGGGTGGTTTATGGTACATTGGTCCCAGATCCCAGGAAATAGCTACACTGCATGGACATTCCTAGAAATGTTATCTCTCTAGAGGGCTGGGACAAATAGGATGACTTCATATAGTTCCCTAGTGTTCATATAATGTTCCATCATCTCAATATTTTTGGGAGGAATCTTTATTAGATTGGTCACACCAAGGCCGGTTTCCACAAGTCTCAGGATGATGGGGAGAAGCACGTGATTCAGCTAGAGGATAGGTTTCCTTCCAAGGTCATTGAGTTTCTATTTATCGACTTTGTTAAGGTAATTTTGGACATGAACTCTCCCACACAAAAATCTCTATCTGAGCTGGATATGAATGCTCCCCTTCCCAAAAAGGCAGAGAAGACTTGGGGAGATGACACTTATCATGGATCACCTTTGAGAGGAAGCATATTTTTCATCCAGATAAATATCTGAATCTTAAGTTCCATAGAAACAAAATTATCCATAGAACTATTTTCAAAATCTATTTCCAATTGTGTTGGAATCAAACACAAAGGAGTGGGCGGTTTGAGACATACTTGAAAAGGAAGGTGATGGTTTCTCATCCCTTGAAGGGGTGAGTGTGGGGTCTCATCTCCATATCCTAGCTATGAGTAGTTAAACATAAGCGTTTGTAGTTGAGGTAGAGGCTACGGAAGGAACCCTCCCTAGGGGCTACTGGTGAACCATCAAGAAATCTTAACTGGATTATACAATTCACAAAAGTTACTTTCTCTTATATGCCTTTAACTCATTTTCTTAATCTTATGCCAGACTAACATATATGGGAACAGATGTTCTAATCATTATAGAAAATTAACCACTGGAACCAAATCTTATATTATTTTCACCTAAAGTTGTGGTGGTGATGGCATATGATGCTCTCCCACTGGAAAGATCGGGAGATGTCGTGGCAGTTAGTCCAACTGTAGAATTCAATTGGAAGAGACTATTGAGACTCTACCCTCAATAGAAGGTGTAACACCCTAGAAAGATAAAACATTAAATGACTAAATGATATGACTCATGTCAACTAGGTGCACATTTTTTTAGGAGGTTACCTGATTAGAACACCACAATTAATTATGCTTGGCCTATAATATTGATCATGATGGGTGACATTGTGGAATGTTTCCCAAGGTGTGTGTACGTGGGGAAGAGTCAACATGGAAAGAACATGTGTTCTCCTATGGAAACAACCATTAGTCTGATGACTAGTTCGGGAATATGGGTGCGCCCTTGAGAGGGTACCACATGTCTGTGGGAAAATTGGTGGTACCTAGAGAACCCGGACCCGATGGCCATATTAAGGTGGGTTGTTTGTACTATCAGTTGTTACAATGGTATCAAAACAATAACCCAACATTAAGTGTTGTGGAAATACCTAGGTTGGGATATACGGTCTACCATGAGGACATTGTGCTCAAAAGTCGGGTGAATGTAACACATCGGAATGATAAAGGGTTAAATGAGTAGATGATATGACTCTTGTCAGCAAGCTGCACCATTATTTTCAAAAGCCTACCAGATAAGAAGTCCACAGTTAATCATGATTGCCTGGGATTATTGAACAGGATGGGTGACCTTCTTAGAAGTTTCCCCGAGTCTATGAGAGTGAGGAAAAATATCAATGGAAAGAACATATATTTTCTTATGAGAACATTCATTAGTCTGATGACCCATTCGGGTGCCTAGGTGGGCCCTAGTGAGGGGACCGCATGTCTTTGGGAAAACTGGTGGCGCCTGGTGGGCCAGCACCACAAAACCATGTTATGGCAGGGTGTATGTACTGTCAGTGGGGACCATTTGTTATATAGGGGTCCAGATAGGGCCAACCATAGAGTTGGCCGAAAGAGCCACGGTTGCTGGGCAAGTGGTAGTGGAACTACCAGAAGAGGATGTTGGGGCTAAAATTATGTTAGAGGAGGTATTGACTGTTTCATTAAGAGGAAATATCACATTGGGTGTGTGCTCTTTTGAATCACCACTTATGGAAGTTGTGGAATTTGAAACTGAGACTATTATTTGGATCAGGGAATCAAAGGGAGATGATATGATTGTGTCCACTTCCACAATACCAAATACTATAGCATTGGATTATTCCACATATAGAGATGATGATGCGAAGATTTTCAAAGGGATGGTTATTAAGAATCTTACATTTTAGGATCTTCATATAGAGGACCCAGCTAAAAACATATTGATAGTATTTCCTCCTCATGATCAAGTTCCACATGATGATTTTGTGGACTTCGACCCAGATGCAGCAGAGTAAAGTTGGTTTGTCCATCACAAAGCATGGGGGAGTGTGAGGAACTTTATATCCCACATCTGTATAGAAGAACTACGAAAATGGGTGGGATCTCTCTACCACTGGTAAGTTATTCTACGGACTGGTGGGATGGAATACAAAGCTTTTAATACACTTGTTTGGGACTTTCCTCATCCAGTAGAAACATACAAAATTGAAGGATTTTTATTTTTTCCTTTAGGAATCATATGGATTATGGATCCTAGGTTCTTTAAAATGCTGAGGAGGAAATATCATCCTAGGGGGGATGAAACAAGATCTCGCAATGGTTGTGACTACTCGGTCTGATAATTCCAATAGTATAAGGGTTAAACATGTAGTGACTAAGGCCAAGGATGATGAAATCAAGAAGGAGGAAGTTGATTGATGGGAAGAGTGGGATCAGTAGTGAATCAGAACCTACAATGGCTGCTATACGACCAATGATAAGAACAAAGACCTAGAAATGGAGTACCATCCATTGATATATCTCAAAAATGTTGGCTGATCTTGGCCGCTTAATAACCTACGTAGAGCTATAGAGTATAAGTTTTTCAACAGATATCCTTTGATTGGATTTTTCCCTCCAAAAAATCAATGGTATACTCAAACATATTTCTTTTCTCAATTTTTTTACTTCAATAAATTTTCCTAGGAAACTAACAACCAATACCTATGCTCACATGGGTCATTCCTAGACTAAGAATCATGGTACATCAATGTAATTTATCTTCATATGATAGTGATGGAAAATCACCAAATACCCGAGGTGACACAATCTGTGGCTGGAGAATATGACTTTTAGAATATCCTACATGTTTTTTGAATGTGCACTAGTACACGAATGGGATAATTCTAGGGGAATTAGATTCAACCCAAACAAAGGGGAATGGAAGGTGTGAATCATGATTCCAAATTTCAAACCCTATAATTGTGGCATGACGATACATGATAACGACTGACCATGTTCAAAACATAACATCCATATGTTTAGCGATGAATTTGGTGAAAACAAATAAGGGTTGAAAACTAAGAATGATTAAAACATGGAACCAATCTCAGAATGTCATCTGAGGCCATTTAGTACATTTTCCCATGATGGTAGGTGGGACAAAATGGCATGAGACAAAACCGTTAGTGGGTACCTTTAGACTTTAAAGAGGATGATTATCAAAATTAGGGGCATGGGAAGAATGGTAATTGAGTGATGGAATATTTGAATTAATTCCAACACTATCAAAATTGAGGTAGCATATCTTAGATAATATTTGTGTAAGCATATGGGTCGTAAGAAAGATCAATCCCATCCTCTATGGGAGTGTTATCTCGGATGTTGGGAGATGGATGTGGAAACATGATGGATGATGTATATGGATGACAACAGATGAAGGAGTCTCAGAAAAGGGCCTAAGATACCCTGAAATTTTAAATCATGAAATAAGGTTGATATAAATGTAGTTTATCATCATACACTAAGTATTTTTATGGTGTAGTTTAACATTGTGTGATCTAGTTGTTACACACAGTTTATGTTCATGTTTTCTAGACCATGGGCTCTTATTTTATGGTCACGGAGTTTGGACCAAGGGATGGAGGCTTCCCACAATGGGTATTTGTGGTGTGGTGGAGTGATAAACCCAATGTGATAGAGTAATAAGGAGGCCCATTTCAATGTAAAATTCCCCATAAAGGCTTGAACATAGTTTAATGTCTTGATGCTTGAAATGGGATCCATGGATTAAGCTCCTAGAGCTAAAACCTGGTAGGCTCTTAGTTTAAGGATATATATTTTCAACCACAGGCCCCTTTGTGTAGCTTGACCACATCAATACACACCTTTTTAGAAATCCTAATCCAATGTGATTCAAACCCGGTTTGGGGAAAAAGGAAGAGTAAGTGGGTTTTCAACAAGTTGAAGCACACATTAGGGGTGACACCAAGGGTATTCTAATCCCACTAAAAACATGGATGTATAATGGTGTTATTCCAAGACTTCTATGATCTAGATCATAGGGGAACAATGAATGGAGATTGACTATTGATGGTATTCAAAATATAAGAACCCCAACCATACCATTCTAGGATAGAGCCAGAAAATATAGGTTTAACTATTGAACATGTTCAAAACATATGATCCATATTTTTCAACAATATATCAATTAAGTAATTGTCCCAATATGGGGGGTGATCCATAATGGAATGTAACCATCACTTTTAGGGAGTTCATCTGGGTTTTAAATATGATAGAGAGACATACTAAGGAAGAATCAATGTATGGAACATGTATTAGATAGTGGGATTCAGACCCAGGTTTCAATACTAGTTTATGGTTATATTTTATAAACCAAAGGATAGATAATATTTCAAATTCTTAATGTTGAGACCAATAAAAATGGATGTTTCTCAGGTTGGAACATGTGCACATGTTTCTGGCATGGAGGACTGAAAACCTGATGTGAATTAGGGATGAAGAGGCCCACACGACACCACATAATTTTGAGGAGATTCTTGTATGAAGATTAAACATGTGATGCATGGTCTATAGGGGAATATTACAATTTAAGGGTATAAATATATGACACTCAAGAGGTAAAACCCAATGTCAATGAATGCAAGGAGTTCTATGTTCCACATTTAAAACTTAAAATGAACACCTTATAGTTTAGGGTTGTAATTCCTAGAAAGTAACTGAGACCAAGGGGAAAAAGTGTTGATGAATTTTTAGCTAGTACTCGAGAAAAAAAATGTATGTTTTTCATTATATATCCCATATTTATGGTGATCAATACACAAATAGTTATGAAGAATAGTGTAATTAAAGACCAACACTATTGGGGGGGGACCCTCTCAAGTGAGGGAGCTGAAGCATCGCATGATTATATTGAGTCATCCTGAACATTTTTAGGGCAGAATCATGGTTTATTTTCAAGGGTTGATTATGTTAACTCCTTGTTTAATTTCATAGATTCTAAAACACGATGAGAAAATGTATCAAGTGGGTATGTGTCATGTGGAATCATGAAAAACACAATATGAATGAGGACCTAAAATGATTGAAGCCACACGACACACCCCATGGGAAACCTATATATAGTTTAATATCAAGATTCTTGGATTTGGTGTCAATATTTTATGTTGATGTCACCTCGTCCATCATCTCTTAGTTTTAGTTCTTCTATTTGGGATCTACAATGGATATTATTTTAAGGTAATGTGGCTTGTACTATGGGGTAAGCACTCCAAAATAGGTTTAAATAAAGTGGTGGCATAAAAACCCTGTCATGAATGATGACTAAGGAGGCGCACACACCACACATGCATTCCAAAAAAAGATGGAATACAATATAAATTCGTGATTCTTACACTGAGAGAGAACAATTTTAGGCCATGTTTCCTGTATAATATTTTTCTTACTTTAAGATCATATAATATGGATTGTTGAATTCTTGAATGAATATATATATAATATCGGATTGGAAGACATGACGTGAATGAGTTATAAGGCTGTCCTTGTTCCAAAACACATATTTTTTGTATTTTTTTAGATATTCCCTATAGACATATACATTTCACATATAGAATAAGTATCTGATGTGAATGAGGTGCATGGAGGCCCATCGTTCCATTAATGGGGCCTGATGGTAAAAGAGGGTCGATAAATTTGTGGTTGGGGATGAATATGAGAATACTATCCATATTTACACATCCCAGGATGATGGTAATCAAGGTACATGTAGTTCTTTAATGAATTCCACGTGTGTATTTGTGAACCATTCATAGGGAGGTTGATTTTTATTATTTTGGGGAAGTTGAACTAGGATGTAAAATCTAAAAATCTATACATATCATGTATTGATTAGAATAAATCTGTATGTTCTTATGAAACATGGCATGGTGGATTTCTAATTCCCAGGACAACATCCTCTCGAGAGAGAACATTATGGTGTTATGAATTTTACCATCGTGTGCCTGGGATGATTGTTATTATATAGTTTAACATTTTACAACTAGGATGTTGGGAGAGAATTTTAACATCATAAAGCAATGATTTTTGGTGGTCATGTTGTTTAATGTCATGAAACTGGGAAAAAGTAGTAGAAAGTGTTCAAAATGGGATGTGCATGATGTGGAAGCTATAAACTGACATGAATGGGGACCCAAAAGGCATGTTACACACAATACACTCCCATGTAAGACATGACCGCTATTTAAATTCATGATTTCTATACACAAACTCTCAGTTTAAGGTCATGTATCATGGTCCTTTGGATCCCAGTTTATGGTCATGAAGTTGGGACCACTATATTTACAGTTTAATTTCATGAATTGAATACCATGAAGTTCTTACGTTAAGGTCTTAGATTTCAAATCAGGGTCACCTATTTATTTAAATTAATTCTTGAGAAAAGTGGAATTTTTTTAAGGAGTAATGTGTTCTTTTTACATGGTGATCAACGAGTATGCACCATTGGAATAGGCCTTGGGAATTATATAAAGTCTTTCTCACTTAGGACCTTGTTTTGGAGGATTTTTGTTAGGTGTCATTGGCATTCTAAGAGAAAATACCATGTCACCCTGGAGAAACGATCTGAGGAATAAATTATTATTAAATTACTATGTAATGTTTTCCTAGGGCCTCTTTAGATTATTAAAGTTGTGTATAATGTTCTCTTAAAAGGATTCCAGTTCATCTAGATTGACTATCCTATTTCTGTATGACATCTTATGAAGATAGATTTTTGTTTAAAGTGATGGAAACTGAATCTTGAAGGGAAGGATTGCTTCTTTTCTATAAAAAAATGAATATGGAGTCACCTAGGTGTAATTTGGAGTCATCATCTGATAGGCCAGAGATCATTGTGGAACTTTTATGGACAGCTATTATAGTTCTATCCCACCATCTTCTGTTGAATATTGGAGAGGTTTTTTTTAATTTCATAATTTCTCTATCTTTTTTTTTGTGTATTAGCAGGAAATATGGTGGGACCAAATTTTAGTCTTTTCATAAAATTTCTTCAGCTCGGCAACGAAGAAGATAGTTTTGTTTCTAGTGATAATGGAAATAGGAACTCTGAATCAATGGATGATATTAGAGCTCAAAAACTTAATCACTAGTCATGCCTTGACATCCTTGATAGGAATCAATTCTACCCATTTAGAGATGAAATATTTCATGGTTAGAACGAACCGATATTGGTGATAAATTATTGGTGGTTTGGTTCCCAAGACATTGAGTACCCATAATGTGAACAACCAATAATACATGGTGGTATGGAGGGCATACAGTGGTCGATGAAAAAATTTGGCATGAATATGACATTCATAATACCCCTTGGAGAACTCAAAGATGTAAGGGACATGGTAGGACAACATTATCCTAGGAATAACATGTAATAGGAGAGATTCATTCCAACTTTATGGGTATTGTAGGACTTGGCATGAAATTCCTACATAACCAATGGAATATCATCTCCTTGGATTAAATAGGAAAAAATTACCTAAAACCCTTGTTAGTATAGTTTCTGTTCAAGGTTAGGACATCTCTATATGATGAATTTCACTACACAGTGATGTATTCACTCACATTCGCCTCTATCTAGAGTGAGAGTGTCATATAGGATATACTCAAAAAAGGAGTTGTCCAGTATGATATTACTTCCATTGTGGGGGGGTCTACAGGTACCTATGTTGAAGCACTAATGATCAACTGGTTTACTTGGAGGATTTCATCGTCCTATGAAATGAAAAGATCCATGACCCTTTGATTATCCACATGAATGAAGGGATCATCCTGGTCAAGATCTGCAAGTGATGTGGCTAGATCGGAGAAAGTTTCTACTCAACCATTCTGCAACAAGGGAACATGAGTCACCTCTGGCTGGGAAGGGATCCACATGATGAGCTGTCTGGTGCCCTGGAGAAAGGGCATGAACTCTTCCTTCCTAACAATGTAGTGACCATTGATTTGTTTGATGACTAATTTGGAGTCTCCCTTCACCTGAAAGCGGAGGACATCAATATTAAGCTATAACTAGAGACATGTGATGAGAGCCTAATACTCATCCTTGTTGTAGTTCTATCCATATGAAAAAATTAATTATTACATAATAACATCTTGTAAAGGTGTAGTGAAGATGATCCCTAGGCCTACATAGTTGATCTTTGGATCATTGAGAGTTAATCTATCTTGGCTTGAGGATGCACCAAAAAATGAATCCTCCATCATGGGATAGCCTAATCCACTAGGAGAATAGCCATGTATTGGAAATACACATTTAGAGATGATTCTTTAATTGTAAAATGGGTGTCTTTGATGTCTTCCAGCACTTGAAACTTGATGGATTTCTTCAAAATGAAAAGGATGTTGAAATGTTTAATAATCCCCACCCATAATTCTATCCATCCACTCAACATCATGTGATTCATGATATACTTTAGCAGATCCACATGGGACACCGAATGTATCTTGTGACGGAGCTGATAATACCAAATCTTCTATACTGAAAATAAAAGTGCGAGGAATCTGTTTGAAATATGATATTATCTAGAATCAGTATCGAGGGGAATTTGACTGAGATAGATTAAAATGTTATCTCTTCCTTCATTGTTCTTCCATGCAAGAAGGGTACAGAGGTATTATTATAAATAGATCACATAGAGGGACAAAATCTTCCCTAAAATGAATGGAAACAAAACTAGAGGCTATAAAATATACAACTTTATTTCCTCAAAGGCATCCTACAAATCATCATCCCATTGGTAGATGGTAAATTTATTTATGCTCACAAAAAAGTACCTACACATGTTAGCCGTATTCATGATGAATCAGCGTATGTAGGATTAGTGTCCTTGAATGTATTAGAAATCCTGGATACTTCTCAATGGAGGCATCTAGTTAATGAACCTGATGTTTTTTCGGTCGATCTCAATGAATTTGTACCTAATGACTAAGCCAAGACACTTCTTATAGGTGACCCCAAAGTCACACTTCAAGGGGATCATCTTTATATGTTATAAATAGAGGAATACAAACACTTTCTCAAGATCTCTGAGATGGTCCAGACACTAGAATGATTTTACCACCAAATAATCTATGAAAAATTCCACTAGAGTCTTGAGAATTGATATGAAAATGTGGTGCATAGATAACTGATAAGTGGTTTCCACATTCTTTAGACTAAATTTAATTACGTGATAAAAAAGGTTCTTTACGCTGCTCAGATGGTGGAATACTCCTCATCATCAGGGGCCATTTGGACTTGATTGTATCTAGAGTATCCATCCATGAATGAGAGAGTGTGGAACCCAATTGTGGCATTGATCAATAGATTCATTAGTAGAAGGGGAAATAGACCTTATAACAGTTGTTTTTGTTGTTCCAAAAGATTATACCAAATTTGATATTCTTGTTCTTCTTCCTGAATAGAATGATGTTGAATAGACACTCAGGGTACTGAACCTCCTTTAAGAATATGGATTTGATAAGGTTATCATGTTTGTCCTTGAGCATGGAACTAATAGAATGGCGCATTTTCTTGGGAGGTTTCATGAACATGCAATTACTCACTAGGAGACCAAGATGGTGGATGGGGACATAAGGTTATCGTCATTGAATCTCATTATAACTATATGAAAATATATCATAGTATTGCTTCAAGAAATACACATAATTTGTTTACTTTGGAGGCATGGTTTTACTCATAGGCATTAGCCTTGGATCCACCTCAGTTCCATGATTAACATGTACTAACTCATAAATGGTGATGGAGACACCCTCTTTAAACATAATAAAAGAATATTCCAAATACTCTTCCTCATCTGATGTAGGGGACTCACTTGGAGGAAGTGGTTCATTTTGGCTGACTGATTCCGGGGGAATACTAGTGCTGACATGGGTTGATGTGGATTACTCATTAGAAGACTCCTTCTCTAGTGAGGCCATAGCGATAAAGGATATTGTTCTAATTCTATCAGGCCTTCAACCATATGGTCTATGCTTGATATCAAATCAATTATGGAGGGTAATATTCTATTGATTTAACTCATCTAAGAAAAACAGGTGAGTATAACGCACAATTATAGTCCCTGGGAAAACATTATAGTACTTCATAAGTGTGGGGGCTTCTGGTATCACCTAGTCCTTACATGTGTAGGAGTACGAGGTAATCTCCTGGTGTTCCTTATACATAGGGACGAGACATCCCTTCCTATTGAAAATGAAAAATAAGCTTCCTATTTCTAGGGTTCTAGCCTCCAATCAGTGAATTGGGAGTATGAAACAATTTTCCAAATAAACCCATGGGTTGGATATATTTGTATTGTGCTCATCCTTATTAATATAAACATGATTTACCTCATGCCTATAATATACGACATACATAGAGTGGTATTCACAAGAGTTGAAGGGAGACACATCACAATGAACTACACCTACTCAACCATTATGTGAGTACATGAGGCATTAATTATATGATGATGGGCCCATGACATACAAATGGATACTGGGCCAGCCCATAAATGCGTTATAGGTGGTATCCTATGTTACAGCCATGAATTTAGGGTTTTATATCAAACCATTTAATTGGACCTTTAATTGGAATCTTCCATATGGTCTTTTATCAGTCATGTCCTAACCCAGAATCATCATTGCAGAGGGGCTCAAATATAATATACTGAGTCCCAACATTTATTGTGTTTGAGTGAGGATGTGATTGATCCCGGATTTTTAGTAGGCTAGGAAATAATTAACCTCCATTCCATTAAATAGTATGGTAATGTATAGTAGTTGGATGTTCCCATGCAAGAGGGAGACCTCATATTTTCCGGAGAATGAAATAATGGTTTTGAATTATGATAACTTGAATTCCTCAACATAGAAGGTATATGAGGACACTACCTATATAATGAATTTGTGGGGTCTTTTTAAACCATCTACGTGGGCCTCAAATATATTTGATGATAGACAATGGGACTTGAGGATTGATATATATTCAAGAATACTATCAAGGTGATTTTTAACATCTTACTTTCACACCAAATGTACATTTCTACCCACAACATGCCTATCATTGGCAGGAGGCATGATCAGTGCTACTAGATGAACCATTGGATTCTGAATAGTGTATTAAATTTCATGATTCTCATCAGATAACTAACATAGAACCACTATTAGATGACAGTTATCTAATTTAGGCCTGGATCTACCTAGACATGGAAAATCACAAAGGTGAAAATGGATCTTTTTGTGATCAATTAGCACAGTTAGATGTTGCGATGAATCTAGGAGAGCCAGATGTAATAATTGTGCCTGCTGAGCTCTCTGAAAAACCTACAACCTAGTTTCAATAGCATGAATGGCTTGTATTGAACCATCATTCCGAGCCTTCTATTTGTTTTCATGTCCTTAACTTCTTCTTCAAAAACATTGTTAAGGTAACTTAGAGGGATTTCATGATATTCCTCATCACCTAGGACAATAAAGTTATTCACTAACTCGAAGTTATTCATGAAGGCATACTCCTGATTATCATCATCCCTGGATTACTCCACTGTTGGAAGGACTATGGATGCAATTCTCATTTTTTGAAGAATTAAATCAGAGAGGGTACGAAATGGAATCAACACCGGAGTGGGAATTATCATTTCCTACCACTATCAGCACCTTCTCTTCTGGGAAGTGGAAGGATACAAGGTGGATGTAGAAGTGGGGTCTAGAGAAGGTGTAGTGACTTTAGAAAGATTTAACAGACCTAGTAAGGCATGTATGACTCCATTGGTGTGAGAAACTACTCTGAAATTCAACTAGTCATCATACTTATAAACTTCATGGTTAGATCCTGATGTCCTTCACCTTCATTGTCATTGTTAGGCTTCACAGAGATGCATTCCACCTACACAAAAATATTCCCCAACTTGAATAAGCCATTATCTACCTGGTCCTAGATCCAATACATGAACACATAGCATTTCCTAATGTCATTTACAAGGATATTTTGGTAAGGGAAATGTTCAAGAAAATTAGTACAGTCATCCTCATCAGGCTTCTCACACTCTGGAAGCTTCAAAATCCCTTATTCAAGGACATATAGATTATAACCAAGAACCTGACCACCCTAGAAAAAATAGGACTGATTCCTTCTGTCTAGGAAGGGAACTTTGGGAGCATGACCCTGACATGGGGATAGATCCTAATGAGTGGCTAGATCCACATTCTCTTGTCGAGGGGGTTATGTTTGGTGAGGTGGTGTCAATAGATTATGTACTAGGAAAGGCTGAGCTTGATGAGGTTTGATCACTCACTAAGGCTCTACTGGAGGATGTGGAAATATCTCTACTGGCTCTAGGACCTCTACCAAATCTAGTGTTGTAGTATCTACCTTGTCGATTCTTCTTTCGGGGGATGGAAGAGGAAATGGACATTTCTTCTTGGCCTACTACAAGGCCTCCTCATGGAATTGATCCTTTTAGAGATGTCTCAAAATCCAAATAGGAAGTTTTTAGTGAATATATTTGTGAATATCCTAGTCTTACTATTCCCTGAACACAAAATTAGTAGCTGATCTTGGTTTAGTGGCTTATCAAGTCAATATGTGATTCCCTTCCACCGAGTGAAGTAGTATGCAATGATCTCATCTGCTAGTTTCTTGTAATAAATGATATCTTCAATGTTTTTCCAATGTGTGGTGAAACCAAAATGTCAAAGGAATTACCTGTGATTGTCTTCCAAAACAATGATAGATCCTATGGGTAGCTTAGTAGACCTGTCAAACTCAAGTCAATGAAATATTTATATGAAACATTAGAGTTTGTCAGCCTTCTACTACTCTAGAGTTATAAACACAGGTCTTCACCTAGAGATTAACTGTGTCAAAATCTGTACTGGGTATCTAATCACATTGAATGTATAGAAAGTATTATTCCCAAAATAAGGGGGTTCTATATTATCATTCACCCATTCTAGAAATGGATTTTCATATGGTGGGATCACTAATTATTTTTTTTCAAGGGATTTTAGGTGAGTAGTGATACTGGCTATCTCATTCTAGATAGTGTTCCTATTTCAATGAAGATATCTAACCACCAATATTCGAACAATATCATCAACATGGTAATCATGCTCAATAGATTAAGGAGTGGATAGATTTGGGTTCGGATCAAGGTTATCATGCTGCTTAGGAGTATTTGGTGACTCATATCATTGTCGATTGTTATACACTCCTACCACAATGTTTTCATGAAGCATGGGATTCATGGGATTGATTGGGATAAATTGGCTGAAAAGGACCTATAGATTCCCCTACATCCCTTGTATAAGAGGAACATTATTATATCAAGGAGTTAAATAATAATGATTCTACTCAGTGAGGATCTCATCAATGATCCTATTTTGATCAGTGGCATGTTGATGAAAGTCCATGATAACCGGATCGACCTCAGTCTTCTACATGATGTAAGATGGATTGAGGGTTTCGATCTGTTCCTTTCATTTATTGGTGTTTCCACATCAATTAAATTTTGTTGAGGGTTCCCTAATACTGAGTTTATATCTTTGAAAGTGGGTATAGAAACTCATGTGAAGAACTATTTGATACTGGGATACCCTAGGGGAGGGTTTTCAATATTGGATCCTACAACAGTGTCCCTATACTTGACTATCACATGGATGACCGTGTTCACAATAATGATTCCGGGGATAATATCCTAAATATCACCAAGAAAATTAGGTTTCCTGGGGATGGGGTACAAATAGAGTGTAGTGTGCTGCCCCTATCCCAAAACCTGCACATGTGGATACCCCTCTACCATGATTCTGTGGAGGATTGTAAATATCTTAACAAATCATTGATTGAGGGTTTTGTGTTATTAGGGTGATGCTGGATATGGAACTACTAGGAGTGAAAACAAATCAATTGTGTTGCACTGCACATCAATGTCATCAAATTTCTCCCATGTTGTTGGGTTAAACAACTGATGTTCATAGAGGTGAAAACGTTTAATCTAGAATGTATGAAAAAATAATACAACATGATACTTTGTGAGGGATTTTGAGATGTCAATGTAGGAAGATGCTTTCATCCAGAGTATCACTGAAAACTGATCAACATAATGGGTATCCCATATACTTTCTTACTCCAAAGTGGGGCCAAGTTCTTGTTTGTCCCAATATTTGATCGGTGCCTAATGGGAGATTAGCTATGGCACATATGTGGATCAGTGTGGTAGTTGGTTTTCTAGAGGACGACATCCTACATGAGATGAGTGTTCACTACATATTGGTTCATATCTTTATTTTAGTGCCAATTACATCATTACATCCTTATAAGACAAGTTTTTTGCTACAACCTCATGTGAGGGGGTAGCAACATTCATCAGCGAGTCCACCATATACTCAGAATCTATCCTATTATAGAATACATCTATGTGATCTCGAGAAGTTCTATAGATGTAAACTTGTGATGATTGATATGAATACATCCAGATACCCTAGAATGGATCCAAATATTCTTCCACATTCATGTACATGCGAAGGGATTTTTGGATTTTGTGCATCTCACCTTTCTTAATGATAATCATCACCTTCCTATCTCTTTTTATAGACTCCGATGCAGATGAATGGGGGTTATTATTCCATCATTGAATCTAATTCTTCCCCAAAATATGATAATTTAATGGGATTTAAAACTACTTGGTGGTTCCCATATTTTTTCATCTGGTGATGTCAGTTTTCATTTCTACCCTAGGATGGTACTTACGGGTAAGGAACTTCTTCGGCATGTGTAGGACCTCCATTTTAGTGGGTGATGGCATGGGGAGGACCTACAAACTGATTAGATTTAATATGGAGTGCACCTCCATATCCGTTGTTGTGGGAGAAGAGAGGACTTCCACTTTGACTAATATAAGAATGAGGAGGGCCTCCACTCTATTGAGTTGAAATGTTAGAAGGTTCTTTACATTAATCAGACTAGACATGTAAAGAACATCCATATCAAGATGTTGGTTCATGTTGAGGGCCTCCGTATTGTATGGAGAATACAAAGAGAGGGCCTCCATGTTGATTCTTGAAGATGTGGGGAGGACCTATACTCTAGTAATCTATGCCACAGGGAGAACCTCTGCATTGGATGATTATGATAGAATGAGGAGGGTCATCATACTGATCATTGCTGAAGTGAGGGGGACATCCGCTCGAGCAAGGAATGGAATGAGGAGGACTGTTTTTCTGATTTCTTCTTAAATGTGATGGGCCTCCATGTTTATCAATGGTAGTTTCATGGGGAGTACCTCTGTACTATCTATTGGTGGAGTGGGAAGGACCTCCAATTTTTTCTATGGGAGAATAGGGAGTACCTTCATGCTAATTATGAGAGTCAGGATGACCTCTACATTGGATAGAGAATGTATAGTGATGACCTCTGTACTAAATCTCATCATGGGGTAGCCTTTAATGACTACTAGTGACAACAATGGTTTGAAAAGTCAACCCAGACTATCAGAAGGGAATTTGAGGTATTGATCCCCACAGATTGAATATGGGTACCTCAATAACAGAGGTAGGGATCTGGTGGAATTCCCTGATGGTTGTAGGATCCACTAGATCTATGGAAGATGATCCCCCATGATGGTAATTCTACTAATCCAATGCATGACGCAGATGTCATATCATTCAGACAAGGGAAAGTAAGGTAGGGGTATAGTCCACTTATTCCTCGACCTGGAGGATTAGTCATTACTGGAGTTGATGGTGCCTAGTTAGAGCCTTCCATGGTGGATCCTAGGAATTATTCACAACTAGGGTAACCCATGTATCCCCTACCTCCTCATAATAGAGGAGAAAGTCATAGGATCACTCAAAGGAGAGGCTCTAGAAGTGGTTCATAGTTGGAGTGGGTAGGAGTGTCTTCATTCATTGACCTTGAGGGTGGTGGTGTCAATGAGGTGCAGAAGCCTCCACCTCCTGACAGGCCATGAAAATTGTGGGAATGACACCCTCCTTCCTATACCAATGTAAGAGTATGTCCATAACCCTCCACTAAATGAAATATGAGGGTGATATGGGGAATGGGAACCTAGTATCTAATGGTGTAGCAATTTTTTGGTGGAGGTGGAGTAATGCATGATTGTTGCATCGACATTTCTCCAACCCCAACATCTGCGAGCATTGGGTGGATATTTTCCTATATATTATGTTCTATAAAGTAGTTGGATTAAGATATTAGTATAATTAAAATGAATTTAGTTCCCAATTCCTCAGTGTCATCAATTATTCCTTGGTTATAGATAGATATTCATTCCGAATATGTCACATAGATAAATTCCCATAGATTAACTACCCCAATTTATGGTGAGTTCTATGTCGGGTACACTTTATTATTGGTGGATCCTGAAATAAAGTTTCTTGATCTTTTGACATGCTCTTCTATTGATGTATCTAATGATACTAGTCTCCAAGTTGAGGAGAGGAGTTTCACATCTAGTTTTCCATTTCTGTTGGTGGCCCGACATTAGCAGGATCTTAAGAAAATCCTTGATCTGATGTCCCATAAGGATAATCCTCATGGTTGAAGGCACAAATATTCACATCAGGTTCACCAGTTTTATTTTTCATTATTTCTTCAGGGCATTCTTCCCCATGTGTATTATGAATGTTGGTTTCATAGTTTGAGTTTCCCCTCATTCACACATTCCAATGGTGGGAAGCTTTAATCATATTAAATGGTGATGTTTACATCTTGATTGAAATAGGGTGATGGGATATCAGTTCCTCCTTCTATTTATTACTCTTTGGAACTCATCACCTAATCCAAGTCTCCCTCATATATTTGAATCATGTTTTTGGAACTCATTCCCGAGGCTATCTCTTTATAGATGTTGGTTAATTATGCTACTTCTGTCTAGACCATCCATTGGTTCATGATAGGAATACAACTTTAGATTATGATAGTTGTAATGTTGGGAATCACTAGCATATCTGGAAAATAGGAATATTGTTCACATGTATTCTTACTCATAGGAGTCCATATTAGGCGTGAAACCCATGGAATACAATGTTAGTCATGTGCTATCTAATGCCATAGGAATATTTTCCATGGTCTTCACCTCAGGAAATCGATATTTATCATGATTTAACTAATTCCCTGGGCACATATATTCTAGGAAATTAACCTAAGAAATACCATGCTTAGAATGCGTTCTCTATTTATTGTCACAATTTTCACATCTTGTAGGGATATAATTAGACTAATTAGAACACTCTATAGCGGCGGATCAATATGGTGGGTCCGTAGGAGGGAACACCAAAGTTTGTTATGAGTAACCCCTTGATGTAGATCAAGGTTTTAACTTCCAATAGATATGGGTGATCAGTACTACCTATGCAGGCAGATCCAAGAGTTACACCCCTAAGAGGGGTAACATGAACGGTTTATAGATTGATGGATTAAAACACCCTATGGAGGTGGATCTGGGATGTGTGTCCCATAAGGGGAAGATGTCACACCATGAAGGTTGATCGGAACAACCCTTGAGGTTGATCATGGGTGCATTCCCAATAATGGGAACAAAGGATTAACCTTTTTTTGGATTTAATCTTAGAGAGGAATCATACATACCCTTCAGAGACAATAGGGATCAAAACCCATATAGTTTGATTCCACAGTCTAAGGTCATGTGATAGGGTTGGTTCATATAGATTAACATCTTGTGGTAAGGAAAATCGTGTCATGAACGGAGTGTTAGAGAAATATAGTATATGGATTAGGAGTCAAATTTTCCATTCATAATAGTATTTGTCTTTTTTGGATGGTGTGTGGATTATGCATGGATTTTTCCCAAGGATCTAGAGGTGATAGTAACTCTAGTAGAATGAAATGATCTTACAACAATGTGGAGGCCTGGGAAAAATCAAGACGGTGTGGATGGAGTGGCTGGAGTGGATGGAGGGAATGGAGTGGATGGGTGTGTTTGTTTTGGAACTCTGGGCTGCTTTCTATGTATTCTAGTTAATTTGGAATCAAATGCCACATTGTTCGGAATGGGATGGGGCTTATACCTAAGAAGGAGGAAAAAAGAGCATGTGATCGAGTCTTATGTATTGGATCTTCCCATTAGATGGGACATGGTTGGTGATTAACAATTGAGGAGTCTCATAGAATGATTTTTGATATCATGGTCTCCACTAAACTCTATGCCCATGTGAGTGAAACTCAGTGTGAGAATCAAGTGGAATAAATAGACTGGAAGCTCATGTCGTGAAAGGTTTACCAATGAGTGATAATGTGGAGATTGAATATTGAAGCTTCTCACGAAGGATATCAATTTATGAGTGTAGGATCTCATTCTATGAAGAGAGGTTCTCATTCCCTATGATTCATACATGGAAAATCTTATTCCTTGATTCATGGTGTGTGGGGATCACACATGGATCATTGTAGCCCACATTTTCTAGAAATCATCCCATGTGGGATAAAAGGTGGAATCCCATGATGATCATACTTGGGGAATATCATGTGAATTTCATAGGGTAAAAATATCGTATTATATTTTTTGTTGAAGATTTTGGTTCTCGAAAGATTTATGTCCAGTAGTGCAGATTTAGGGAAACCTGGTCTTTACCCATCAATCTTAATTAACAATCACACATGAACCATTGGGTGGGGAATGGATTTAGCAATGAAAGGTTTCAACGGTGTGAAGGAGTGGTCGATTACGGGGACTAGGTAATCATGACTATACTAATAAGGATTTGTTTTCATACCAATAATTAGAATAAAAAAGGAAAGTGGCAATCTTAGGCCACACATAAAGTAGAGTCAGCCACAGGAATGGGAATCACATGTCACATAGGGACTGAAGGTGTAGCTAGAATCATCTTGGATATATGTGGATGCTTTAGGAACTCAACCTTTCTGATGAAGTGTTAGTGGAAAGGAGGTATCCTGGAGAGTTTCAAGATATATAGTTTGTGAACTATAGGACCTTTTAGAGGGGTTGTATCTCAAATCGTAGCTGCTTCATGGAGGTCAGGGGCTTCACGAAGGAAGAGGCATTGCAAAACAAGGTGACTCTTCCTTGGTAAGAATTTCTAATTTAGGTAAGTATTTATTCATTAAGGCTTAATGTAACACCTCGAGCTTCCATTGTACATTTCCCTTTGAATAATTAAGTAGCTTGTGTTTTACCCAACCTGGTTTTTTAACACACCATGACCAATCAATGTAGCCACTATGAATAGTAATACCCAATTTTTGAAATTTTATATATTTTATTTTTCTAAATGGACTTCATTTTTGGATATGGAATATCAAAATTAGCTTAGATTGAATTTTTGAAATTTTTCTGAAAACTTTCAATTATTGATGAACATTGAAAAACACTACATTATTGTTTAAAACTGAATTTATATTTAAATAATTATTTATTTTAGTTTAATTTAATTTAGGTCCAAATAGATACATAATACCTATATATGTTCAATTTAATTCATTGGGGTCATTTTGTAATATGTTTAGATATACCAAATTTTATTGAACTTGTTACGGTCTTTTACCCACCTTCTAGGAGCATTTGAAAATTTCTATAAAACATAATTTTACAACTTCTATGAGTTGAATTTCAAAAATATAAGAGAAATAGTTAATATTAGTAATAAAAATGTGGTTCAATAAAATGAAATTATTTTTTTGGTAAATAGTAACTTTTGAATTTTATCTACCACGGTTAACAGTAAGTTGGGAAATTAGGGGTAAGAAATATATTATAATTACCCTAACACATGTCCTAACTCTATTGGATAAGTATAATTAGACCAAAAACAACTTTAGGAATAAAATATGACCCCTTTGGTTCAGTTGGATTAGATTAGGACATTTATTATTATTTAATTTAAAGAAGAGTTAAAAGAGTTTAATTCAATGTTTAAAAACTAAACCATTTTAATATATGGTTATAAAGAATATAAATTCAACTATAAATATTAATTGTAAGTATAATAATATTTCCTATATAATGGTATTTTATTTATAAATTTTAGACATTAAATAATTAAATTTACTTTTTACACAATGATGATGTAGTAATTACCTTATTAATGAAAGATTAAAATAATTAATATTATAAATATCCAAAATAATGTAATTTGAGACTTTTGAGTAATTGAACTAAATTTATAAGTTATTATGTCATTTTAGGGTTGATTAAATAATTTTTTCCAAAATAATCATGATGTTATGATTTTCACAAAAACCAAATATTAAATAACGTCAAAATTGTCACAATTGAATTTTTAAAACAAAGACAATATTATTAATTGATATAATATTCCTTAAAATCTAAGGTTTGAAAAAATTAAATAGATAAGGTTATATATATTAATAATGGACCACTTGGGGTTCACTTGTCTTGTTATAGTAATTTTAATAACTATATAATACAAATATACAAACAGACATGGTAAATTACCAACTATTTAACTAAGAGATAAATCTAAAAGATAAGGTTAATATAGTGAGATAAACCAGTATAAAACCTTTTGGTTGAGAGGTTTTTGACTCATCCCCACCTTAGACTCTAAATAAATCATTTTGGGGCCATTATAAACTGAAAATGGTTTTATTATAAAATAATATTTCAAGCTTTTTCTAAAGTGACGCTCGCCTATATTAGAGAAGGGTACTTCCCCTTATCTTAATTTCACATCTCCAATGCCATTTTTCTCGGCCGACCCCTACCCAAATAACCTCACAACATTCCACCCTTCATCCTAGAGGCCTTCCTTTGGTAAATATTTAATCACCACTTTCATGTTCTTTTCTTCTTCCACTTCCTCTTTCTTTGTTGTTTGAATTCTAAAATAAAAACTCCAGTATCTTATATATACTGTGACGTTATTATAAATATGGTACATCCATATTTGTTATTCTATTCATCCTATAAATGAAAAAGTCACCAAACGTGCGTACGTACGGCTTACCATCTCCATGTCGTGCTGTAGTTTGTTATTCAAACACTTCATTATTTTGGATGGGAATAATAATGCATATAACTGATGTAAATAAAAAATATATCATCTTAATGATTATTTATATATTATATACCATCCAATTACAGACTATTTCACAATCAATATAATGATATTGTCTCTCGTGCGTATGTACGGATTACCGTCTCCACGAACGTGATGAGATTCATTCCTTATCGTAATCATTCAAGAATAATTTTCATTTTATGATTAAAAATCTTGTTTATGAGCATAATATAATTAAGTATATGAATCAAATACATCCTCTCCATAACAAAAATGACTTATGTAACCAAGCATATAAAAGAGAAAAAATTAGTTAACACCCGAAATGTTGATACTGCTGAAATATTATTAACAAAGAAATATTAGAGGGTCATATATGATATCATATTTATGTATATAGTTCCTGTATAATTTAATAACAATTATTTAACTATTATATATGAATTCAAATTACCCTCAACCAAGGAAATGTATAAGGTAAGGGTTAATTTTACACTCTCTTTATTATCTGAGGTTGTTTTTATGTATGTATCTACTATGACATATTTATCATCCACACATGTGTTTCTTAAAAATATAATTCAAAAAAAAATTACAATTTTCTAGACTGTTGGTTAATGTCATTTATATGATTTTTTGACTTTTTATAAAATGTTTATAAAGGAATATTTCTGTCATTTTCCAAAGAAGGTCCTTTACGACCTTTTCAACAAAATTAAGGAAAGATTGTTTTTTTATCTTATACGGCGGGTGCAGCTATTTTCCGCCATTATACCACATTCAAAGCCAAACATAAAATATTATAAGAATATTTTTCAAATAAATTGTTACTTTTAAAAATACATGACTTCTAGATTATTTCAAAATAGAAAGAGATATTTCTCTCAAAAAAATTTGATTTCATCTTTGTCAACATACTTTGATGGATTTTAAACTTTTTTGAAGTTGATTTATTATGATACAAATCTTCCATATTGTATTGAATGTCTTGTGATATTTTTTACTATGAATGTGTTATTTTACACCATTCATGGTTTGTGGATAAATTATTGACATTTTTTTATGCTAGTTTTAATATGAATGTTTATGTTATGTTTAAACATTTTCATATAAGGGATGCATTTGACTTTGTAAGTGACAGGAGGAGCTCACTACAGGTCCTCGATGCATTAGTAGGTCTCATTAGACAAACTAGTGTCTTGAGATAAGGCCTTGACAAAATCTTATTTTTATTCTTGGCATAAGGCCTTGATTATGTGGTTATGAATTCTATCATTATACATTCCATCATTATGAATGTGGCTATTGATATTTCATGTGATTATTCGACTAGTAGAATATTCATGTGAAAATTTAAATGGTATTATTTGTTTTTATATTTCCTATATTATACTGAATTTTATGTTTAAAAGGATTTTTTTAGTCATATACATTACCTTGAATGTTTATTCCTATATATTAAAGTTTCCTCTATATTGTTATCCTTACTAAGAATTTGAGCTCACCCCTTTCTATATTTTATTTTTTCCAAGATGTGAAGAAGTATTTTATGGATGACCTATATGGATAGGCAAAGGATATAAGTGCATTCAAAAGGGGACAAAATGTTGTTGATGATTTTATTTCAGGATGTAATATAAAACATATGAATGTATCTAGTACTTCTAAGGAAACTAAATTGATCGGTCATTTGGGATTTGATCTGTTGTGTTCATGATAATGTTATGTAATAAAGAACTAACATAGGGTAACTGAGTTTGCAGTGTTACAGTTGATATTAGATAAAGTTTAGAACAAACCTTGGAAACAAGATTTTGAAAAACTCTGATTAGATAACATTACCCTAAGATATATTTTGAGGATTAGTATAGAATAACTTCCTAGAATTTTGGTACTCTAGAGATTTTTTTTTGTTTTCTACGAAATACACCCTTATATGGATATGAGCAGGTAGAGGTGGAAATATCACATATGTACCTAGGGGTAAAACCTGAAAACACCGGTTTGATCTAGACTCGAATGGGAACTGGTGCACGACAATAGGCATTGCTGTACTCTTGGTTACGACACTCCCAGGGGATATTCGTAAGATAATTATCATTTTCTATAGAAACCATTATGAAAGGTTTATGAGTATATAATTCCACCAATAAAACATTTTTATGATTATGTATTTTATCCATAATCTATTAAAATTATGTTAAGTGTTTTACATGTTTGGAATTTTGTATTTCGATTCATAAACTAATTTAGTGTATGTCATTTTTTAGAAATGGTGCCGAGTAGACGGAATGGAAACCACATCAATGCACATAATCCATGTAAGGAATTCTCTCCTACTCAAGATAATTAAGGTGGAGATAGTGATGAAATAGGTTATGATCAACTTATCACCATACTGGGATAACTCACTCAGGTTATGAATAACAACCTTACCCGTAAAGAGAACCTTGATCCACAATGTAGAGGATCAATGTTATACCACTTCATGAGGTAATAACCACCAACATTAAATGGGAGTACAAATCCATTATTAGATGAGTAATGGATAAGTTCCTTAGAAAAAATATTTCATGATTTGGGGTATAGTGAAAGGGAAAAAGTTTTCATGGTAGTTTATCGCCAGATGGGAGATGCAGATCAATGGTGGTCATTTATCCAAGACACTAAAGAAGATTAAGAAGTATAAAACATGGAATGGAGGGAGTTTAAAGAGATTTTCAAGAAAAAATACTTTCCTCATGACCATCAAGTGGATATGGAAAGATAGTTTCTGAGTCTGAGGCAAAAGGAGGATGAGAATGATGCAAAGTATGAGGCTAACATTACGAGGTTAGCAAGGCATGCAATAGATTATATACGTAACCCAAAAAGTTAGATTGATCATTTAATTTATTGGTTAAAATAATTTCTCCATTGAACATTAGTCTCACAATCCTTGTCATTGTATGAAGATATTGTCTCATGTTAAATTAAGACAGAAAATGAATTCTCTAAGTGTTATGACTTTAAAGAAAAGAAAGAGAAGAAGAGATATGTTGAACACTATGGGAAAGGGAATAAGGAAACAGGGAAGAATGGAAGAGTTTAATTTCCACCCTTTTATAATTATGGAAGGAAGCACCCCGGTTCCAATCTAAAAAGAAAAGGTGTATGCTACAAAAGCGGAAAAAAATTCCATATTTCTATTGATTGTAAGGGGAAGAAAGAATCTAAAAATGTTCAATGCTACAATTTTAGGGAGATTGGACATTATTCAAATGAATTTCATAAGGTTTAATGAAACATACCTCAGGAAAATCCAAGGGATCAAGTCCAAGCTTATGAGATCACTACTGTGGAGGTTGAAGCTCCGAAAGACGTGGTGGTAGGTAATTTAATGGTTTCCTCGAGGTTATCCAATGATTTATTTGATTCTGGATCATCGCATTGTTTCATATCATCCTAATTTTATATGAAAATTATATATTTCTAATTTTATTTAATAAGGGAGTTGTTAATCAAAACTTCTAAGGGAGGTATCATTTCAACAATGTTTTATGAATCAGTCCCCATTATGGCATATAAAAGATATTTTTGCTGATCTAATCATCATACCCATGATTGTATTTGATATAACCCTAGGTATGTATTGTCTTTTGCACCGTGATGTGAACATTTATTGTAAGAAGAATGGGGTTACAATTCTCTATGATGATAAGAAGTACCTTATCTTTAGAGCAACAAAATCACCATATAATTCTTATCTAGATCTACACCCAATAGCTCTACTAAATTCAATCATTGGGGAGGATTAGAATGAAGTAATTATGAGTGAGAAAAAGAATTTTCGAATAGAGGATGTACCTATTGTTCAAGAATGTTTTGATTTGTTTCCTGGTGATTTACCTCAACATCCTCCAGAACGAGATATTGAGTTTTCCATTAATTTAATTCCTGGTTCAAGACCCATATTGAAGACCCCTTATAGAATTTCCACTGTGGAATTAGTGTAACTAAAGAATCAACTAGAGGAATTAAGTGAAAAGGGATTTATTTTCCCTAGTTATTCTCCATGGGGATCCTCTGTCATTTTTTTAAGAATAATGATAGATCTATGAGGTTTTACATTGACTACAGGGAGTTCAATGCTATAACAATAAAGAACAAGTATCCCCTACCTCGCATTGATGATTCATTAGACCAACATCATGGATCTCAATATTTTTCCAAGAATAACCTTCGATCTGGAAATCATAAATTGTGTGTTAAGAAGGAAGACATTCTGAAAATAGCATTTCAAACCCTATACGGGCATTACGAATTTACAGTAATACGTTTTTGATTGAATAATTCACCCTCTAACTTCATGGATCTAATTAATAGAGTTTTCATGGAATATCTTGATGACTTTTTAGTGGTTTTTATTGAGGATGTCATGGTAAACTCAAAAATTCTAGGAAGATCAAGAAAATTACATGCACATTATTCTAAAGACTCTTAAAAGAAATTAATTATATAGGAAGTTTAGAAAGTGTGAATTCTGGATTCAAAAGATTTTTTTCTTTGCCATATTATCTCTAAGGATGGAATCTCTATTGATCCTTTAAAGACCAAGGCTATCCAATAATGTCCAACACCGACGTGTATAAATTAGGTATGTAGTTTTATTGGTTTAGCATGTTATTATGAACGTTTCATCTATAATTTGTCTCGATTGGCTACCCCATTAACCAAGCTCACATGTAAATGGGTTAAATTTGTTTGGAAAAAAGAGTGTGAAGAATGTTCTGAATAATTGAAGAGATGATTAGCCAATGCTCCTATCTTGACACTACCATCAGAGAATGATGGGTTTGTTATTTATAGTGATTCTTCAAAGAATGGACTTGGTTGTGTCCTTATGAAGAGTTATTGAGTTATTGCCTATGCATTTCAACAACTAAAAAATCATGAGAAAAACTATCATACTCATGATCTTGAGATTTCAGGTGTAATATTTTCCCTGAAAATATGGAGACACTATCCACATGGGGAAAAATGTGAGATTTATACTGATCATAAGAGTTTGAAGTATATTTTCTCACAAAAAATAACTCAACATAAGGAAAAGGCGATGGATTTAACTACTCAAGGATTATGCTTGCACTATACACTACCACCTGAGAAAGGAAAATAAGGTGGAAGAAGCTTTGAGTGGAAAGGATCATGGAGTTAAGAACAAGATGAGAGTTGAATGGGATCCTATTTTTGTGGATCTAGTAAAGATATATATGGTAATAACCAAGGAAGGAGAAACATCAATAACTATTCAAATAGTTTTCAAACAATCTTTAATAAAAAAGATAAAGAGTTCTTAGACTAATGATAAGGTGTTTCAATAGAAGATTAATGCAGTGAATGACGGGAGATTGAGTGACTTCATATTTGAAGATGTAAGTTTGAATTTTGGGAAGAGACTTTGTGTTCCTGATATACCTTATCTAAAAAGGGAATTTTTAGATGATGCTAATAGCTCCAATTTCTCTACGAACCATAAGATCACCAAGGTGTTTAGAGATTTGAAGGAACATTTTTTGTGGGACCACATGAAGAGAGATATTGATGATTATTTATAAAGATGTATGGTTTTTCTCCAACTTAAAGATGGAAGGCAACAACCTGGAGGAGTCATGAAGCCTCTTCGGATACCTAAGTGGAAATGGGATAATATTACGACGGAATTTTTCATGGGGCTACCAAATATTCCTAGAAGGAATGATGAAATATGGGTCATTTTTGATCGCCTAACCAATTCATCACATTTTCTTAATATAAGAGAATATTTACAACTTGAATGTATGATAAGACTATATATTAATGAAGTTGTATGAATTCATGGTGTACCTCTATAGATTGTTTCTTATTGTGATCCTTGTTCAACATTAAGATTCTATAAAATTTTTCAGAAAGACCTGGATAGTGAAATTCATTTGAGAAAAACCTACCACCCTCAAACTGATGGAAAATCATAATAGACTATTCAAACCTTAGAAGACATGTTGAGATCTTTATCACTTGACTTTCAAGGTATGTGGGATCAATATATACCTCTGGTATTATTTTACAATAATAATATCTTTCATTTATGTATTTAGATGGCACCATATAAAGTGTTATATATAAAGAGATGTAACACACTAACTTATTGGGATGATATTGGTGAATGAAAACTCATAGTCCTAGAACCTTATGGAAAAAAATGGAAAAGGTGGATATTATCCAAACCCAAATAAAAGTAGCCCAAATTAGGAAAAATAAATATGCCGATAACCAAAGGAATGATTTGAAATTTCAAGTAGAAGACCATGACTTCTTGAAAGTATCTCCATGTAAGGGTGTTATACATTTCAGTAAGATGGTTAAATTGAGTCCCAGGTACATAGGACCTTTTTAAATTCTAGAACGAATTGGAGTTGTAGGTTATTGTTTGGAAATGCCTAGAAGTCTCTCCAATGTTCATGATGTGTTCCACATATCTCTATTGAGAAAATACATTCCTGAACCAACGCTTGTACTCACCTATGAAGAATTAGAATCAGAACATAATTTATCTTATTGTGAAGAGCCTATCTAAGTTCTTGATACCAAAGAACAAGTGTTGAGAAACCGGATGACTCGTCGGGTGAATGTTCTATAGAGAAATCATAAGGTGGAAGAGGCAACATGGAAACCCAAGGAACTTATGATGAAGAACCACCCGAATCATTTTATGCAATAATATTCTAGAAATTTTGAGGACAAAATTATATTAAGGAAGGGATAATGTAATACCCCAAGCTTCCACGGTATGTTTCCCTTTGAATAATGCAGTATCTTGCCTTGTAAGCATCTTGAAGTTTTAACACAGCATGACCAATCAATGTAGCCATTATGAATAGTAATAATAGATTTTCCGAATTTTATAAATTTTATTTTTTCAAAATGGACTTCATTTTTGGATTCGGAATACCAAAATTTTCTTAGGTTGACTTTTTTGTATTTTTCTGAAAACATTAAATTTTTTATGAATATTGAAAAACACTGCATTATTGTTTAAAACCATCTTTTTATTTAAATAATTTGTTTTTTATTTTAATTTATTTTTGGTCGAAATAAATGCATAATTACTATATTTTTCAATGTAATTCATTGGAGTCATTTTATAATAAGTTTAGATATATAAAATTTTATTTAACTTTTTACCATCTTTTACCCACCTTCTAGGAGCATTTGAAAATTTTCATAAAACATAATTTTACAGCTTCTGTGAGTTAAATTCCAAAAATCCTAGAGACATGGTTAATATTATAATGTAAAATTTGGTTCAATAAAATGAAAATAATTTTTGGTGAATAGTAACTTTTGACTTTTATTTACCACGGTTAAAAGTAAATAGGGTAATTAAGGGTAAAAATGATATTATAATTACCCTAAAAATGCTCCTAACATTGTTGGATAATTGTAATTCGACCTAAAACATCCTTAAGAATAAAATATACCACCTTTTGTCCACTTGGATTAGATTAGGACATTTATAATTATTTTGTTTAAAGAAGAGTTAAAAGAGTTAAATTCAAAGTTTAATAACTAAACCATTTTTAATGTAGTGTTATACATATAATAAATTTGACTATAAATATTCATTATAAATACTAAAAGTTTTACTACATAATGGTATTTTATTAATTATTTTTAGACATTAAATATTTAAATTTATTTATGAGACAATGAGGATGCAAAAATTACTTTATTAATGAATAATTAAAATAATTGATATTATATATATCCAAATAAAAGTAATTTGAGACATTTGATGAAATCAACTAAATTTATAGTTTAATAATTTATGGCAAGTTGAATAATTTTTTTCTAAGTATTCATTTGGTTATGATTTTCGCAAAATCCAAACACTAAATAGTTTCAAAATAGACCTAAATGACGTTTTAAAACAAATATTGTATTATTAATAGATAGAATATTCCTAAAAATAAATTTTTTGTCCAAATGACTTATATAAGGTTATATTTTTTAATAATTAACCACTTTGGGTTCTTATGGCTTGTTATAGTATGTTTATTAACCATATAATTTAAAAATACATAGAGACGTGGTAAATGAAAAACTATTTAACTAAGGGTTAAATCTAAAAGATAATGTTAATACGGTGACCTAAACCTATCTAAAACCAATTGGTTGAGATATTTTTGACCCATCCCAACCATAGAATCTAAATAAATTATTTTTGATCCATTAGAAAACGAAAATCATTTCTTTATAAAATAATATTTCATGCTTTTCGTAAAGTGACCCTCGCCTCTCTTATAAAAGGGTACTTCCCCTTCTCTAACTTTCACACCTCCAAAGGCATTTTTCTAAGACAAAACCTACCCAAATATCCTCCCAACATTCCTCCCTTAATCATATAGGCCTTTATTTGGTCATAAATCCATCCTAATTATCCACTTTGTTCAAATCAAAAGGAAGAACCCGAAGAAGAGGTAAACATTTCATCACCTCTTTCATGTTCATTTCTTCTTACACTTCCTCTTTCTCGGTTGTTTCCATTAAAAAGTAATTACTCCTATATCTTCTATATACTGTGATTTTATTATAAATATGTTAAAACCATATTTTTTATTCTATCTATCCTATAAAATACAATGTCACCACATGTGTGTACGTTCCTCTTACCGTCTCCACATCGTGGTGTAGTTTGTTATACAAACACTTCATTATTTTGGATGTGTATTACAATGAATATAGTTGAGGTAAATAATAAATATAAAATGTTAATTATTATGTATATATGATATAATATCAAATTACATATTATTTCACCATCAATATAATGATATTTTCAGTCGTGCGTATGTACGGATTACCGTATCCATGAACGTCATGAGATTCATTCCCAATCCTAATCATTCAGGAATAGTTTTCATTTTATGATTATAAATAATGTTTATGAACATAATATCAATATTAATATGAATCAAATACATCCTATACATAACAAACATCGCTTATATAACCATGTATATAAAGGAAAACAAATCAGTTAACACCTGAAATGATGATAATACTGAAAAATTATTAACAAAGCAATATTAGAGGATCATATATGATATCATATTTATGCATATAGTTATGGGATAATTTTATAACAATGATTTAACTATTCTTATGGATTTTAATGTACCCTCGACCAAGGAAAAGTACAAGGTAAAGGTTAATTTCACATCTCTTTATTATCCGAGTTTGTTTTTACGTAAGTATCTACTGCAACCTCTTTATCATCAACATCCGTGTTTCTTAAAAATATATTTCAAAATAATTTTTACTATTTCCTAGACTATAGGTTAAATTCATTTATACACTTTTTTGTCTTTTTATAAAATATTTATAAAGGAATATTTCCGTCGTTTTCCAAACATTTTCAATTATGACCTTTTCGACAAAATTAAGGAAAGAATGTTTTTTTAAGTTATACAGCGGGTGTGGCTTTTTTCTACCATTATAACACCTTTGAAGCTTCCTTTAGAATGTTATAAGAATATTTTCAAAATAAATGCGTTCTTTTATAATTACATGACTTCTAAATGATTTCAATATAGAATGAGATATTTCTCTCAAAAAGTATTGATTTCATCTATGTCAACATCCTTGGATGGATTTTAAACTTGTTTGAGGATGATTTATTATGATAAAAATCTTCCATATTTTATTGAATGTTATGTGTTATGTTTGACTATGGATGTGTTATTTTTACACCATTCATGGTTTATAGATAAATTATTGACATTTCATACGCATTTTTTAATATAAATGTTTATGTTATGTTTATACCTTTTCATATGAGGAATTCATTAGACTTAGTAATTGATGGGCGAAGCCCTCTATAGCTTCTCAATGCATCAGTAGGTTTCATGAGACAAAATACTATCTTGGAATGATGCCTTGAAAAAATCTTATTTGTATTCTTGGAACAAGTCCTTCACTTTGTGGTTATGAAGTCTGGCATTATGCATTCCATCATTATAAATGTGTCTATTGATATTGCATGTGATTATTCGACTAGTAGAATATTTATGTGAATAAGTAAATACAATTATTTGATTTTAACTTTTCTATATTATTATAATGTTTAAGTTTAAAAGGATTTTATTTTAGTCTTATACATTGCCTTAAATTTTTATGCTTATGTATTAAAGTTTCCTTTATATTGTTATCCTTACTGAGCATCTGAGCTCACCCCATTCTATGTTTTTTTCCCAGGATGTGAAGAAGTATTTTACAGTTGACCTATAGTGATAAGCTAAAGATATAAGTGTGTTCAAAAGGGAAAAAATGTTGTTGATGTATTCATTTCATGAAATAATGTAAAAATTATGAATGTATCTAGTACTTCCAAGGTTACTAAAGGGACCAGTCTTTCGGGATTTGAACCCTTCTAACCATGCCAATGTTATGTAATAATGCATCAAATCTGGGTAACTAGGGTCAAAATAATTACACTTAATGCTTCGTGAAGCCCCATGTACCTTCTGAGGGACTTATTTCTCCATGAATGATGTTCCCCTTCACAAAATACTTCCCCAACATAGGAGGAGGTATTCAAGAACATATGTAATGGTGTTTCATATTGATCAAGTACCTTGTACGATATAGTTTCAGTCTACTTTGTGATGCTCAGGTTCTTCATGAATTAACAGTAATTTTGAATATTAAGTCTTAGGTAACCATCATATAATGGTCAAAATTATATGGGTATTTATACTAAAGGGGTCATTAATATCTCTCATGTGGTTTAATTAATTAAAATTTGGGCTTCTTGAATGGCCACATCTTGGTCGGGCTCATGAAGTACTCTGTCAATCCTTAGCATGATCAAGAAGTGATACCAGAATCATAAAGCATACCATCATGGCATCGTGCATTCTCAAATAAAGTATTCATGAATGAAAAATATGAAAAATATCCTTTGGGGGTTTTGTGTCCATTTTGAATTATATTTTCTCTAAACTAGTTGCGACTTCATCAACTAATCCCATGGCAGGTATTTTTTGCGCCAAAATGGGGTGAAATAGACTTTTTAAATAAATTAAATATGTTATCCAGCTTTTAAAATTAAATACAACAGAAATATAAAATGTATATAAGATATTTTTATAGTGGTTCAGATAAAAATAATTCTTGTCCACTCTTTACCCCTATCAAGAACTCAGAGTGATGGAAACCAAAATAAAGGGATCTTACCATGTCTTTTTCACACCTAGATCCATAACATGATTACAATTCCTTTTTCCCCAAGAGGAATAAACCTACACAATACAAACCATTTTCTACTTAGAGTAACAACATGAATTGTTTGAACTTTTTCCCTCCTAGAAGAAAAATCCAATGACTAAATTTTGTTTGGGAATCACAACCTAAAATCCAACCAATTAATGGTTAATATAGTACTTCTTAATTACACACACACAAAAAGTGTATAAATAAGTAAAATCACATAACCAGATGAATGATTCATGGTATGTGTTTTGAGGAAGAAGAAAAATCTCAAGGAGTAGATGATAAAAAAATTGAAGCTTAGTTGAGATTAATAGTTGATCATTAAAACATACATAACATAAAAAGTTTAATAAAATAATTAACTCATATCTCCCAATTCAATTGTTTTGTCAACTCAAAATATATATTATTTCTATGAAAAAAATCAATTAAATTTGAAATTCATTGGAAATTTCTTGTTTCTCAGACCAGAAGTAGTGCATGTGAAACTAATGAACTACTTAATATTTTTCCACAGTAACATCCAAGATAATTATCCTTGTGTAAATGAAAAAATGTATTCATGTATGTTTTCCTCTATATTATGTGAAAAAATATAACAACATATAAAATGGAACACATTAGATGAATTAATTTAAAAATAAACAATATTCCTTTATATATTAGGGAAAATCCCATATAATATTCAATACTAACCCTACGTATTTCATTTGATTTGAATTTTAATATTTTAGGTTTTAATTTTTCACCATTAATATCTGTACAACCATAATCCCATTTGAATTATATTAAATTATTTATAAAATAATTTAAAACATGTTTTCACGAGTTTTATATAAGTAATAAGTAATTTTTTCTTAAAATAAAATATTTAGAATAATCATAATAATCATGCAGAAGAGAGTAAATATGAATCAATATAAAAAACCTAGAAAAATTTATAATTGAGATCATCCCAAAGAACATAAATAAAAATAGATGATTTTTCACTAACCTTATGTGAAGAATACCCATTTACTAGAAGCAAAATGATTTTTCCCTTACATGGATTACAAATAATACGTGGATCTTAGAGAACTAGTATTTTATGCGAGACTTAGGTTACCCTTAACTGGGTTTTGAAAAAGTGATTTTACCTTTATTCAAGTATACATAACCCTTTTCTGTGTTTTAGAAATACACTTATACACTTACATATGTGTATATAACCATTACGTGAGCCTCATATTATCATTATATGAGTATTTAAATAAAATATTATACCCTTATATGTAAGTAATGGAAATACTCTGGTACTCTTACACAAGTATGCTAGTACCCATTTTCTTGTACTATAAATACATAGATACTATTACACAAGTATACTAGTACCCTTATTCAAGTATTAGAAAATACATTGCTACCATTACCAATGTGTTGGTTAACTATACATAGGATTAAGTTACCTTTACATGATCTATATTACCATTTGATATGATAGTTTCCATTACACAATATAGTGAGTACACTTACACAAGTTTTAATTACCATTATGAAACTGTTAAAGTTTTCGAGATACCTTTATAAAAGTATAATAAAACATGGGCTACCATTATGAAACTACTAAAATATAATGTTTCCCTTTATGGAACTCCATAAAACTATACTTACCTTTACCAAACTAATAGAAATTATTACCTACCCATATGAAATAAATAGAAAGTATCACCTACCCTTACACAAAAAATTGAAAATATTACTTACCCTTAAACAACTAATAGAAAGTTATGGTTTCCTTTATGAAAATCATAGAAAATGTTATGTAACCTAACATAACCCTTTTAAGATAAATTTTAACTTTAATCAACATAATAAAAATTATTATACTCTTATGTAACCCAATAAAACTTGGGGTTACCTTTATGTAACTCTATAAAAACATTTATATATAATATATAAGTGTATAAATGACATAATTATCATTGGAAATCAATTTGAAACATTAAATAATTTAATTGAATAATAATAATATATAAAAAATGTTACTAATACTTTAATCAATACATTAGACAACAAACTAAAAATAACTTTTAATAATGTTGTGTGAATTATAATTAATCATAATATGGTATTTAGTAATTTTAAAAACATCATTAAATAAATGTAATCTAGGGAACAAAATTAACAAGTATAACCCAAAAAAATAAATATTTTAATAACTAGTTATATATGTAATCCATATATATTAAAAAATAGAAGAATTTCATGACAATTATAATTCATAAAAATGGAAAAAGAAAAGATAATGTGTGACTAAAAAGAAACAGGAGTGGTATTAAAGTTCCCTTATGGATTGAGAACCATTTTAATAAAACCTCATTGAAATAGATATTTCTACAAGGTGTCCAACTAGTAGCAGACAAAATATTTAAACTAAATATGTTACGTAAAAGAAAGTATTTCATAGTGAAGGAAACTTTTAAATAATACCCTTACCTAATTTATGAATGTGCTTAACACCTACACATAACTCCCTAAAAAACCAAATTTATATTTTTAAATACTAACTTAAGAACTTTCTTCAAATATATTTTATATTTTTCTGTACTTTATCTATAATATATTTTTTGATAATAATATATTTTTATTTTTTAAATTAGTTATATTAGTTTGTTCGGTGAATTTTTCCATGAATCATTTTTTATGATGACTATATTTTTGTATTTTTTAAAATAGTTTCAAAATTTCTAGAATATTAATAGTTTTTTTGTCATAATTTATATATATTTTTCATATGTATGCATGATTAATGTTTCCATATCTCAAATAATGTTAGAGAATGATGGTAATTGATAATTTTGGTATTTTAGAATTATATTTATATTATAGATATCTTATTTATTCATCCATTACATCCTATATACTAGCCATTGATGCAGGTGATGAATAATAGAATTTGTCTCTTTGTTGATGCAGTAGTCTATGCAATTCACTTATAGTGATTTTATTTTTTCTTTAAAATGATAGGAATAAATATGGATTATTCTATTAATGTAATAACATAAAAGTATAAAAATGATACTAATTTAATTATATTTTTATAGATATATTATATCTGTATGATAAATATTAAGGTGGTAATATTAAGAAGAATGTAATACTTCAGTTGGACACTTTATCTCCCCTTAGAGATCCTATAGAAGTGAAGTGATTAAACTAAATTATATAGATCAAGGTATTTTTGGTAACAAATGAAATTATATGAGATATAGAATTGGAATAGGTTCAATGGAAATTCAAATGGTATGTGTAAGCATGGAGGGGTGGAATTGATCAATTTTTTTAAGTGAAGAAATGGGAAATTAGGAAATAACATTTACTCTTCCATGATATTATTACATTATTCCTTGTTCAACAACTCCAAAATTTCATAATAAAGGTGTTTGGGGTGATATTGGGTTTATAACCTCTCAAAAAATACTTTCTACAGACCTTTAAAAAAATATTTATTTCTTTTACCATAGGTTTTACATTTTAACATTTTGATTTTTATATTGGTAACTAGTTATTTGAAACACCTCATGCTTCCACAGTATGTTTCCCTTTGAATAATGCAATAGCTTACATTGTACGCAACTTCGAGATTCTAACACACTGTGACCAATAAAACCAGCTGTTATGAATAGTAATACCCACTTCATGAAATTTTATAAATTCTATTTTTCAAAATTGACTTCATTTTTGAATTTGGAATATCAAAATTAGCTTAGGGTGATTTTTCGGTATTTGTCTGGAAACATTCAATTTTTGATGAATAGTGAAAAACCATGCGTTATTTGTAAAAACTGAATTTTTTTAAAAGAAAAATTAATTTTATTTAAATTTATTTTAGGCCAAAATATATAAATAATACTTATATATGTTAAATTTAATTCATTAGAGTCATTTTATAATATGTTTAGAAATATAATAATTTTATTGAAATTTTTCCCGTCTTTTACCCACCCTTTAGAAGCATTTAAAAATTTGCATAAAACATAATTTTACAGCTTCTATGAATTTAATTTAAAAAGTATAAGAGACACAGTTGATATCAGTAAGTAAAATGTGGTTCAATAAGATGAAAATAATTTTTGATGAATAGTAACTTTTGACTTTTATTTGCCTTGGTTAAAAGTAAATAGGGTAATTACGGGTAAAAATGAAATTATTAGTACCCTAACACATGTCCTAATTCTATTGGATAACTTTAATTCGACCAAAAACAACCTTATGAATAAAATATGATCCCCTTTGGTCCACTATGATTAGATTATGACATTTATCATTATTTTATTTAAAGAAAAGTTAAAAGAGATAAATTCAATGTTTAATAACTAAAAATTTTTTGAATAGGGTTTCATATAAGATACATTAGACTATAAATATTCATTATAAATACAAAAAATTTCCTACCTAATGGTCTTATATTTATAATTTTTAGATATTAAATACTTTAATTTATTTGTGACACAATGATGATACAATATTTACCTTATTAATGAAAGATTAAAATAATTGATATTATAAATATCCAAATAAATGTAATTTGAGACTTCAGATGAATTCCACTAATTTTCCAAGTTAATATGAGATTTTAGGGTTAATGAAATAATTTTTTTCGAATTAATCATGCGGAAATGATTTTCACAAAAACCAAATACTAAATTGTGTCAAAATAGAAATAATTTAATTTTTAAAACAAATAGTATATTTTTAATTGATATAATATTTAAAAAAATATAATTTTCAGCCAAAAGATTTAGATAAGGTTATATATATTAATAATGAACCACTTGGGGTTCACTTGGATTATTATTTTATGTTTATTAACCATATAGTATAAAAATACATAGAGGCTTGGTAAATGGAAAATTGTTTAAGAAAGAGTGAAATCTAAAAGAAAATGTAAATATGGTTACATAAACCTATCTAAAACATATTGGTTGAGAGATTTTAGACCCATACCCCCTTATCCTATAAATAAATCAATTTTTATCCATTAGAAATAGAAAATTATTTTATTATAAAATAATATTTCAAGCTTTTCCTAAAGTGACCCTCAACTCTCTTATAAAAGGGTACTTCCCCTTCTCTTAATTTCACACCTAAAAATCCATTTGGCTCGGCCAAACCCTGCCAAAATATCCTCCCAACATTCCTCCCTTCATAATATATGGATTATGTTGGTTATAACGCCAACCTAAGGAGCCCTTTAGGTCAAATCAAAAGGATGAACCCGAAGAAGAGGTAAATATTTCATCACATCTTTCAAGTTCATTTCTTCTTCCACTTCCTCATTCATTCTTGTTTACATTATAAAAAAATAAATACAGTATATTATATATACATTGATGTTATTATAAATATGGTACAACCATATTCATTATTCTATCCATCCTATAAATGACTAAGTCACCATACATGCGTACGTGCTGCTTATCGTCTCAATGCCGTGGTGTAGTTTGTTATTCAAACACTTCATTATTTTGGATGGGTATAATAATTAATATAAGTGATGTAAATTATAAATATAAAATTATAATTATTCTTTATATATGATATTCCATCCAATTATAAATTATTTCACCATCAATATAATGATATTTTCGCTCGGGTGTACGTACGTATTACCATCTCCACGAACGCGATAAGATACATTCCCCATCATAGTCATTCAAGAATAATTTTTTTTATGAGTAAAAATTATGTTTATAAACATAATATCACTATTTATATGAATCAAATACATCCTATACATAAAAACCATGGCTTACGTATCCAACCATATAAAGGAAAACGAATCATTTTACACCTGAAACGATGATACTACTAAAATATTATTAACAAAGAAATATTAGAGGATCATATATGTTATAATATTTAAGTATATGGATCTCTTATAACTTAATAACAATTTTTTAACTATTATATAGAAGGTTAACATACCATTGACTAACGAAAATTACTAGGTAAGGGTTAATTTCATAATCTCTTTATTATCCAAGGTTGTTTTTACAAAAGTATCTATTGGGACCTCTTTAGCATCCACGTTCCCTATTTCTTAAAAATGTATTTTTAAAAAAATTATTTAGGAGACAATGGGTTAAATAAATTCATACACTTTTATGAAATTATATTTTTTGAAAGGAATCTTTCCATCATTTTCCAAACATGGTACATTATAACCTTTTCGAAACAATTAAGGTAAGAATGTTTTTTAACTTATATGGCAGGTGCGGCAATTTTCCACCATTATGAAATCATCAAAGATTCCCTTAAAATATTATAACAGTATTTTCAAAATAAGTGTTTTCTTTATAATTACATTACTTCTAAATGATTTTAAAAAATAGAGGGATATTTCTCTCAAAAAAAATTCATTTTATCTATGTAAATATTCATTGATTGATTTTAAACCAGATTGATGTTTCTTTATTTATGATACAAATCATCCAACTTGTATTGAAGGTTTTGTTATATATTTTACTGTGGATTCATTATTTTTATACCATTCATAGTTTATGAATAATGTATTGACATTTCATATGCTAGTTTTAATACAAATGTTTATGTTATGTTTAAACCTTTTCATTTGAGGAATGCATTGTACATACTAAGTGACGGTTGGAGTCCACTAGATCTCCTCAATACATCGGTAAGTCTCATGGGACAAACTACTGTCTTGGCAGGAGACCTTGAAAAAATATTATTTATAGTCTTTGCACAAGGCCTTGACTATGTGGTTATTATGTCTGGCATTATGCATTCCATCAATATGAAAGTGGCTACTGATATTGCATGTGATTATTCTTCTAGTAGAATATCCATGTGAATAAGTAAATTTTATTATTTGATTTTATCTTTTCCATATTATGTTTAAGTTTAAGTTTAAAAGGCTTTAAATTTTGCCTTATACATTGCCTTAAATGTTTATGCTTATTTATGGAAGTTTATGCTATATTGTTATCCTTATTGGGCGTCTGAGCTCACCCCTTTCTATGTATTATTTTTCCTAGGATATGAACAAGTATTTTATGGTTGGCCTACTAGGATATGCTAAGGATATAACTGTGTTCAAAAGAAGATAAAATTTTGTTGATGTTTTTATTTCATGATGTATTGTAAATCTTATGAATGTATCTAGTACTTCCAAGACAACTAAACAGATCTGTCATTCAGGACACAATTCTTTGTTTCATGCCAATGTTTTGTAGTAATGCACTGAATTTGGGTAACTGGGGTCGGGCGTTATAGTGGTTATCGAAATAAGTTTAGTAAAACCCATTGAAATTAGATTAAGAAAAACTCTGATTATAGTACATTAAACTAAGAAATACTTTGCAGATTAGTATAGAAGAACTTCCTAGATTTTTGGTACTACGGATATTTTGGGAGATTTCCTAGCAGTACATCCATTTTTGGACACTGCTGTCAGTTAGACTTGAATCAAAATTTGTGCATGACAATGGGCTTTGCTAATTTTTTTGTTATGACACTCCCAGAAGATATGCTTAGAATAATTCTCCTTTTCCTTACAAAACATTATGAAGGGTTTATGAGTATATACTTCCTCAAGGAATTTTTTTATGATTATGGATTATATGCATACACTGTTCAATTTATGTTAACTATTTTACAAGTTTGAAATTATGTAATGTGATTCATAAACTAATCAAGTGTATGTCATTATTTAGAAATAGAACCTAGTGGAAAGAATTAAAACCATATCAACGCATATAATCCATGTTGGTATTTCACTCCTAATAAAGATAATTATAGGGGAGGTGGTGAACCAACTAGTGCTGATTAGCTTATCACCTTACTGAGACAACTCACTCAGGTTAGGAATAATAACCTTACTCGTATGAAGCACCCTGATCCACAACTTTGAGGATCAATGTTAGACCTCCTCATGAGGCAACTATCACCAACATTCAATAGGAGTACAAATCAATTAGTAGCTGAGCAATGTTAGAGAAAAAGAGATCTTCTAAAGCTCCGAAAGACATGGTGGAATGTAGTTTTAATGTTTCCTCAAGTTTACCTAATGCTTTATTTGATTTTGTATCATCTCATTGTTTCATACCATCCTTTTTTGCTAAGAAAATTAGATATTTTCAATTCGAAATAACAAAGGATATGTCAGTAAAAACACCTAAGGGAAGTATCATTGCAACAATGTTTTGTGAATCAGTTTCCATTCGTGCATACAAATGTTCTTTATCTGTTGATCTCGTCATCATACCCATGATTGAATTTGATATAATCCTCAGTATGGATTAGATTTTGGACCGTGATGCAAAAATTTATTTTAAGAAGAAGGAGGTTACAATTTTCGATGATGATAAGGAGTAACTAATCTTTTGAGCAGAAATGTCACCACATGATTCTTATCTAGATCCACCCCCTGTTGCTCTACTAAATTCAATTATTATGGAGTAAGAGAATGAAACAATTTTGGGAGAGTAAAATAATGTTCAAATAGAGGGCATACCTATTGTGCATGAATATGTGGATGTGTTTCCATATGATCTACCTGGACATCCTCCAGAATGAGAAATTGAGTTTTCCATTGATTTAATTTTTGGTTTAAGGGCCATATAGAAGAACCCTTATAGCATGGCCACTCTGGAATTAGTGGAACTAAGGAAAAAACTAGAGTAATTGAGTTATATGTGATTTATTCGCACTAGTATTTCTCCTTTGGGTAACCCTGTCCTTTTTGTTAAGAAGAAAAACATATCTACAATATTATGCATTGACTATAGGGAGATAAATGTTATAATAATAAAGAACAAGTATTCCCTACCTCTCATTGATGATTTATTCGAACAACATCATAGAGCTCAATATTTTTCCAAGATTGACCTTTGATCTGTATATCATCAGTTGTGTGTGTAGAAGGAGGACATTCTGAAAACAGCATTTCGAACCCAAAATGGGCATTATGAGTTTATAGTAATGAATTTTACATTGACTAATGAACCCTTTGTCTTCATGGATTTAATGAAAAGAGTTTTTAAGGAATATCTTTTTGACTTTGTAGTGGCATTTATTGATTATATCTTGGTACACTCTAAAATCTAGGAAGATCATGAAAATCATTTGCGCATTATCCTAAGAACTCTTAGAAGAAATGAATTGTACGGGAATTTTAGAAAATGTGAATTCTCCCTTTAGGAGTTTTCTTTTCATGGCCATATTTTCTCTAATGATAGAATATCTATTGTTCATTAAAATTACAAGGCAATCCAAGAATGTCCAAAACTGATGAGAATAACTGAGGTACACAGTTTTATTGGTTTAGAAGGTTGTTATCGACTCTTCGTACATAATTTTTCTAAGTTGGATAACCCATTAGCCAAGATCACACGTAAAGGGGTTAATTTTTTTTTAAAAAGAGTGTGAAGAATGTTTTGAGTAACTAAGCAGAATATTATTAAATGCTCTTATTTTGACTCTACCATCAAGGAATGATGGGTTTGTTATTTATAGTGATTCTTCAAAGAAAGGACTTAGTGGTGTCCTTATGAAGAATGATAGATTTATAGCCTAGGAATCACAGTAGCTAAAAGTTCAAAAGAAAAAATATCCTACTCATGATCTTGAATTAGCTGCTATAATATTTTCACTGAAGTTTTGGAGACTCTATCTCTAAGGTGAAGAATGTGACATTTATACTGATCAAAAGGGTTTGAAGTGTATTTTCTCCCATGAAGAACTCAACATGAGGCAAAGGTGATGGCTTGAACTACTCAAAGATTATTATTTCACTACAAACTACCACCCAGGGAAGGTAAATAAGGTGGATGATGCTCTGAATAGGAAAGATCATGGAGTTTTGAACAAGATGAGAGTTAAAAAGGATCCTATATACATGGAACTAGTAAATATAGATATGGAAATAACCATGGAAGGTGAAACATCAATTCTTTTTTAAATGGTTTCCAAACCATCATTACTAGAAAGGATAAAAAGTTCTCAGAATGATGATGAGGAATTTCAAAAGCTGATTAATGCTGTGAATGATTGGAGATTGAGTGACTTTATATATGAAGATATAATTTCGAAATTTGTGAAGAGACTTTGTGTTCCCAATATACATGATCTAAAAAGTTTATTTTTGGATGATTCTCATAGCTAAAATTTCACTATACACCCTAGTAGAACTAAGATATAGAGTGATTCGAAAGAACATTTTTTGTGGGACAACAAGAAGAGAGAGATTGCTGATTTTGTGTCAAGATGTATGGTTTTTCAACAAGTGAAAGATGAAAGGAAATAGCCTGGAGGAGTCATGAAACCTCTTCCCATACCTAAATGTAAATGGGATAATATTATGATGGACTTTGTCGTGGGGCTACCAAATTCTCCTAGAATGAATGATGCAATATGGGTATTTGTTGATTGTCTTACCATGTCAGTAGATTTTCATGCTATAAGAGAAGATTTACCACTTGAACATATTGCAAGACTATATATTAATGAAGCTGTAAGACTTCATGGAGTACCCCTATCTATTTTTTCTGATCCTGATCCCTGTTTTACATCAATATTCTGGAAAATTATTTAGAAATCTATGAATACTGAACTTCATTTGAGCACTGCCTACCCCCTCAAATTGATGGACAATCAGAACATACTATTAAAACCTTAGAAGACATGTTGACATATTTCTCGCTTGACTTTTGAGGTATGTGGGATCAATATTTACCTCTGGTAGAATTTTCATATAACAATATCTTCCATTAAAGTATTCATATGGAACCATATGAAGCATTATATGGAAAGAGATGCCGCACACCAACTTGTTGGGATGATGTTTGTGAAAGAAAACTCATAGGTCCAGAACTTGTTGTAGAAACAATGTAAAAGGTGAAGGTTATCCAAACCCACATCAAATCAGACCAAAGTAGGCAGAAGAGATATGCCGATAAGAAAAGGAAGGATTTGGAATTTCCGGTAGGAGATCATGTTTTCCTGATACATCAGACCTTTAGAAATTATAGAACAAATTGGGGTTGTAGCTTACTGTTTGGAAATGCCTCCAAGTATCTCCAATGTTTATGATGTATTCCACATATCACTGTTGAGAAAATACATGCTTGACCTGATGCATGTACTCACATATGAATAATTTGAACTAGAATCCAATCTTTCTTATTATAAAGAGCCTATAAGAATTCTTGATACTAGAGAAATAGTGTTGAGAAACCAGACGACTCATCTGGTGAATGTTCTATGGAGAAATCTTAAGATGGAATAGGCAACTTGGGAACCCGAGGAACTCATGATGATGAACCGCCCGAACCTTTTTATGCAGTAATATTATAGAAATTTCATGGTTGAAATTATTATAAGTAGGGGAGAATATAATACCCCAAGCTTCCTCGGTACGTTTCCCTTTGAATAAAGCAATAGCTTGCATTGTACGCAACTTCTTGATTCTAACATAGTGTGACCAATCAAACTAGTCGTTATGTATAATAATAACCACTTTTTGTAATTTTATAAATTTTATTTTTTAAAATGGACATCATTTTTGAATTTGGAATATCAAAATTAGATTAGGGTGAATTTTCGGCATTTTTCTAAAAAAATTTAATTTTATGAATAGTGAAAAACACAACGTTATTGGTTAAAATAGAATTTTTATTTAAGTAATTATTTATTTAATTTTAATTTATTTTAGGTCAAAATAGATATATAATACCTATATATGTTCAATTTAATTCATTATAGTCATTTTATAAGACGTTTAGATATATAAAAATTTATTGAACTTTTTACCGTCTTTTACCCTCCTTCTAGGGGCATTTACAAATTTGCATAAAACATAATTTTACCACTTCTGGGATTTGAATTTCAAAAATCTGAGAGACACAGTTGATATCAGTAAGTAAAATGTGGTTCAATAAGATGAAAATATTTATTGGTGAATAGTATCTTTTTGATTTTTTTAAACACGGTTAAAAGTAAATACAGTAATTAAGGGTAAAAATGATATTATAATTACGCTAACACATGTCATCATTCTATTGGATAAATTTAATTCGACCATAAACAACCTTAGGAATAATATATGATCCCCTTTGGTCTACTTAAATTAGATTAGGACATTTATTATTATTTTATTTAAAAGAAGAGTTAAAAGAGTTAAATTCAAAGTTAAATTACAAAACCATTTTTGATATAGGGTTATAAAGAATAAAAGTTAGTCTATAAATATTAATTGGAAATCTAAATATATGTTCTATGTAATTTTATTTTATTTATAATTTTTATACCTTAAATAATTTAATTTATTTATGACACAATTATGATGCAGTAATTACCATATTAATGAATGTTTAAAATAATTTATATTATAAATATCCAAATAATTATAACTTGAGACATTTCAGGATTCCACTAATTTTCTAGGTAAATTTGACATTTTAGGGTTGATTAAATAATTTATTTTCGATGTAATCATGCTATTATGTTTTTCACAAAAACCAAATACTAAATAGTATAAAAATTCACATAATTGAGTTTTTCAAAAAAATACTATATTATTAATTGATATAATATTCATGAAAATATAAGGATCAGAAAAAATACCTAGATAAAGTTCTATATATTAATAATGAAACACCTGGGGTTTGGATGACTTTTTGTAGAAAGTTTATTAACCATATAATTTAAAAATACGAAAAGACATGGTAAATGAGAAACTATTTAACTAAGGGTTAAATCTAAAAGATAACGTTAATATGGAGACCTGAACCTATCTAAAACCTACTGGTTAAGAGGTTTTCTACCCATCCCCACCTTAGTCTCTAAATAAATTATTTTGGAGCCACTAGAAATATAAAATTATTATAATATAAAATAATATTTCAAGCTTTTCCAAAAGTGACCCTCACCTCCCTTATAAAAGGGTACTTACCCTTCTCTTACTTTTACACCACCAAAGCCATTTGGATCAGACAAAACCTGCCCAAATATCTTCAAAACGTTCCTCCCTTTATCCTAGATGACTTACATTGGTATAATGCCAACCTAAGGAGCCATTTTTATCAAATCAAAAGGAAGAACCCGAAGAAGAGGTAAATATTTCATCACCTCTTTCAAGTTCTTTTCTTCTTCCACTTCCTATTTCTTTGTTGTTTACATTCTAAAATAATAACTCCAGTATATTATATATACTTTTATTTCATTATTAATATGATACAACACTATTCGTTAATCTATCCATCCAATAAATGACAAAGTCACCATACGTGTGTGCGTACGGCTTACCGTCTCCACGTCGTGGTATAGTTTGTTTTTAAAACACTTCATTATTTTGGATGGGTATAATAATGAATATAACTGATGTAACTAATAAATATAACATGTAAATTATTCTGTATATGTGATATACCATCCAATTACATATGATTTAACAATCATTATAATGATGTTATTGCTCGTGTGTACATATGGATTATCGTCTCCACGAGCGCGATGAGATTTATTTTTCCATCATAATCATTCAAGAATAATTTTCATTTTATGATTAAAAATAATTTTTATGAACCCAATATGATTTTGTATATTAATTAAATAAATCCTATCCATAACAATAATGGATTACATAACCATCCATATAAAAGAAAATGAATCACTTAATACCTAAAATAATGATACTACTAAAATATTATTAACAATGCAATATTAGAGGATCATATATGAATTCATATTTTTGTATATGGTACTTTTATAATTTAAAAACAATGTTTTAACTATTATATAGGAGGTTAACATACAATCCACTAAGTAAAATTAAAAGGTATGGGTTAATTTCACAATATCTTTATTATCTGAGTCTATTTTTATGTAAGTATCTACTGAGACCTCTTTATCATCCAAATCCGTGTTTCCTTAAAAATGTATTTCAAAACATTTTTACTATTTATGAGACAATGGGGTAAATTCATTTATACCCTTATTTGACCTTATATGTTCTGAAAGAAATATTTCTATTATTTTCCAAACAAGGTACTCTATGACATTTTCGACAAAATTAAGGTAAAATTGATTTTTAACTTATACAGTTGGTGCGACTATTTTTTGCTGTTATAACATCATCGAAGCGTCCCTTACATTCTCCTAAGAATATTATAAAAATAAATGTTTTCTTTTATAGTTACATAACTTCTAAATGATTTCAAAATAGAAAGAGGTATTTCTCTCAAAAAATTTAATTCATATATGTCAACATTCTTTGATGGATTTTAAACCTATTTGATGTTGATTTGTTTATGATAAAAATAATCCATATTGTATTGAAGGTTTTGTGGTATGTTTGACTATGGATGTATTATTTTTATTCCATTCATGGTTTATGGATAAATGATTGAAATTTCTTATGATAGTTTTAATACGAATATTTATGTTTTGTTTAAACATATTCATATGAGGAATGCATTGGAATTAGTAAGTAATGGGTGGAGCCCACTATAATTATCAATGCATCAGTAGGTCTCATGAGGCAAATAAGTGTCTTAGCACAAGGTCATGAAAAAATATTATTTTTTGTCTTGGAACAAGGCCTTGACTATGTGGCTATGAAGTCTAGCATTATGCATTCCATCATTATGAAAGTGGCTATTGATATTGAATGTGATTATTCAACTAGTATAATATACATTTTAATAAGTAAGTGGAATTTTTTGATTTTATCTTTTCCATATTATGCTGATGTTTAAGTTTATACATATTTTGTTTTAGTCTTATACATTATCTTAAATGTTTAGTATTATTTATGAAAGTTTTCGCTAAATTTTTATCCTTACCGAGCATCAGATCTCACCCCTTTCAATGTTTTATTTCTTCCAGGATGTGAAGAAGTATTTTATGGTTGAAATGTACGGATAGGCTAAGGATATAGGTTTTTTCAAAAGGGAAAAAATATTGTTGATTTTTTTATTTAATGATGTAATCTAAAACTTATTAATGTATCTAGTACTTCCAAGACTACTTAACTGATCAGTCTTTGAGGACATGATTTTTTGTATCATGCTAATGTTATGTAATAATGTATCGACTCTGGGTAACTGGGGTCTGGGCGTTACACTATTATCTAGGTAATTTTTATTTTATGTAAAAATATAGGGTAACACTTATTTAAAAAATTATGTTTTTTAACATATATTTAGTATATGTTTACTCTATTTAAATTTCTAATTTTGTCATATTCATATTCGAAATTAAAATATTGAATATATAAAAATAGTTTTTGTATAGAAATGGAGTTGAACCATAATGTGCACTTAATTATATTTTTAGTAGATTACGAATTTATTTATTATTGATATAACTATGTGTAGTTTAAAAATTAAATTAAAGTAATCATTAAAATTATAAAAAATTTATTTATTAGATACAAAATTAGAGTATATTAAGAAAACAATGCATCTAAAAAAATATATTTTACCCTTATCATTGTAAATAACAATAATTTTACTAATATAGTCATTATGACAAAACGAAATTGAACTTGTTAACTATTATTTCCATATTAAACAGAAATATAAAATAACTTTTTTATATTTAATTTCTAAAAGTAATAAAGTCTAAATTTTAATATAAGCACATAAAAATTGTTATAATAGTGAAATATTAATTTATTTTCAAAAATGTTAACATGTATTTTAAAAATTCTATAATGTATTTTTAAGTGATTTATATTACTTATTAAATATATTTTATTATATAATTTTTTTACTAAACTTTTAATTAATTATTAGATTATAAAATTGATACATTTTTCAAAAAAAAGTATTTTTACTAATCACTTAAAAAAATTAGTTTAAAAAATTATAAAAAAACATAAAAAATAATTTTTATATAAATAATTTGTAAAATTAAAATTCTAAAAATTATATGATTATTTTTAAAATAAAAAATGAATATTATAAATGAATATTCTTTTATTGAAAATACAATTATTTAATAATACTAATTCATATAGATCACTAGTTTCATGGTAGTTAATATATTAGTTTTATATAAAAATATTTTTAAATTTTAAATTTAATTGATTCGGAAAAGATACTAAATACATAATAATATATTTCATTGAATATAAATATTAATTTTATACATAATAAGATTTAACAAATACCATTATTTGTTTCTTTATATTCTAAAATTTTATTTTTATTGCTCCATTTATATTTAAATATTTATTTTTGTTTTTTTCTACAAATTATATCATATTTTAATAATACTAATATTAATATTTATACATTACATGTAAATATATATATATGAAAATTTAAATATATATTATTCTAGTATTATATTTTAATTTCATTGTTAGTTATATTTTTTATATATACATGATGTTATTATGCCTATTTGATGTATATACAACGATCATCTTTACAATAGCCATATTTTAAATTATTATATTCTCAATAAAATCATTTCAATCCTATGTATAGTCTTACTAAACATATTTTAGTCAGACTTTTCATTTATATAGTTTTCATTTTATAATTGAATTTTTTTTATGTATATAAAATTTTCATCTTCATTATAGGTTTTTGTTAGTTATTAGTGATCCTCAATGGTGAATATGATCCATGATCTCTCCTTGTGTTTAATTTTTTTTAATTTTCTATTCATCATGCCCTTTTAATTTATACACATTTAATCGATGTACTTGTCTATGGTGATTAATAATCTATTCATTATGGTACTTAGTTTCATGTTATTTTATTGTGATTTCTTATTATTAATGATTAAATTTATTATTTTTTAATTTCAATCTTGGATGAATTATTTCCTAATAAATTTCATTTCCTTGAACATTTAAATAAAAATATTACAATTATAACCCATTTTATTATGGAAATAATTCTTTCTAAATACCTAGGGAGATATATTCCCCCCCCCCCTAAATGAATTAAATCCTCATAATTTTAATTTTTTCTAACTAGTGAACATATATATGCATGAATTTTACATAGATGGGAGAAAATATAATATTTGGTGTGATATCAACCTTAAAAACATAGGAACCATATATTTTTTATTTAGAATATTATTATTCCTAATATTGAGTTTTTTCTCCAGCTATTTGGGCCTTGATACTATACCAATTTGGTATCAAGACTCACATTGTATAATTTTCTTTTAAATGGTGTTTATAATAATAATTTCATAGACTTTTATAGGTTGATATAAAATGTGATCTCCTTATTACAAGTAATATTTCCTCTAAGTGGAGATAATCGATCCATATCTTGAATCACATTAAATTCATCTAAAGGATGGAAAATATATTTTTCCAAGGAAATATCCTATAATCATACTATACTTCTTAGAAATTAATATCTCCAGATGTTTTTTTCAACTGCAAAATCATTGGGGTGGTTATTTAATTTTCCAGAAAAAACTTCTTAGATATACTAGGCTTCCTATAATCCAATTACAATAACTAATATTCAACTCTAGAGTGGATGGTATGTGTATCTTAAATATCATGGTTTACTTTGGGAAAAATTCTATCATAGGCTTTACATTTTCTTCTTGGTGTTGGAGATTGTTCATGAACATCCAATAGGTAATTCCTTTGATTATGGAATTGAAGTGGAAAATTTCCTAGTTCTTGAAACATTAGACACTGAATTATTAATGGTACCTTAGGGTGAACTCAGTGTATTTCAATCGTGTCAACAAAACATTTAATTTTCCTATTCCAGTTTGATGCTCGAAAACCCCCTCTTCCACATGTAAATCATATTTTAGTTCTCTTAAGTAATTTTCATTGTTGATACTTTCAACATATTTTAAAATAATATAAATTGAACATAATTTCATTCTCTATATTTTTTAACTGATCATTCATGTGTCTCCATCAATGTCTTCTTGGGTGAACTCATAATTTCAACTATAGATACATTATTAATAATGTTTTGTGATAGTTATTTCAAAATAGTCATCATATTTTTCAATCCATCTCTCATTAAAATGGGATGATCATTGAGGTAATCATCAGATTGTCCCCCACACCTAGTGTTACCTCAATTCCTAATTGTTGTAACCATCACTAAAACCAAAAGGGATAACATGAGTGATGAAAAATTAAACTCCTAAGGGCATTATCATAATCAATAGATTAAAATTGATTCAACCATAAAACCTTTTTACCTTTCACATCACTATGTTAGCCTAAAAGTATTTTAGTTCAGACCATATAATAATTAGTAAAACCTAAGTTACATTCAAATATGTTATATTTTACTTCTCAAACTATTCCATTTAAATAATAAGAAAATAAATCCTTCATAGTGCTTTTTAAATTTGATAAGACAAATATACTCATATACCCCATGTGTGCCAATATAGACTGGTAGTATTAGGCACAATAATTATGTATCAGAGTAACGATCAATTAAATGATCAGCCGAACATATTCTAAGTGAGTTACCCTAGTTGCATATATAACACCACTTAATTCACTTTCTAGTTTCTAGATAGGGATGTAATTTCTAGGAAATCCACACACTCTATGCTTTAACAAAATTCATTAATGTTATCCTATACTTAGAATTATCCATTAGACAAATACCTAGTGTTTTTAATAATGTTCTCTGATCCTAGTATCTAAAACATCTTATACCATTCATTTATTCCAACTATAGTGACCCAAGCCATAAACATATTTTAGTCCCAAATTTCTAAAATACTTTTCCATCAACAACATACTAATAATATATTGGTATAGTTTCATCAAAATATTTGACATATAAATTATTTATCATGAAAATAAATACATAATATTTATTTAAAATATCACATAGTGATATTAACATCCATATATATTCTAACACTGCATTATATAACTTAGGGAAAATACATATGCAAAAGTATGTGGTCGAAATCCCAATAAGGGAATAGACATTGAAGTAATGATTAAGATGAATGTTAATGAGATTAAAATGATATCCCAAAGAATATAACAATAAAAATGGAAATAGGGAATAATTAAATTAAATCATAATATCATGAAATCATATAATATGTAAAAAAATATTAATAATTATATCATAAACATATGCTAACGGTTACTCACAATATCATCATCATAAAGTGGATAAAAACCCTTGGTGGACTGTGTTCACTCTCCATTCCCATAAATATTATATAAAATGTAATATATTATATTAGTTTCACTCCCTATTCCCATATACAATATCTCATGATATATAATGATTTTACAAATGCATTGGAGAGCTATATTATTCGGGGTCAACTCGTTGAAAAAATAGTGTGCCTATGAAAACCGATTGTGCACCCTACAAGGAAGGTCATAATATGGAAACATTATCTAATGCCTTTTAGGCCTATATAATTCTAGTACTACCCATAATATAATAATATTCATACATATAAATTATATTTAAGGAAAAAAACTATCCATAATATATAAACTTGATGAAATCTACAGGAGGGAAGATTGTTTCATAATTCTGATTCAAGGCATAATGGAATAAAAAATCATAAGGATTACCAGGGGAAGTAGGAGTAAAATTTGTTGGATATTAATAATTTAAAAAATAATATAAGTTGTAAATAGGTAGTTTTATTGTTAAAAATTCTTTATAAATGTCAATAAAAGAAACAATTAAAAAAGTAACCACTTAGGTTGAGCTTTATAAACAAACTCAAGGATATTTTAAACAATAAAAGACCAATTTTTTTTGATAAAATCATAATTTGACTAAGTTTATTATACATATGATAACTATGTCTATTATATTATATTAAAATTTTAAATGCATTTTATGGGGTTATTTCATGACATGAGATAAGAAAGATGAATTTTCCCTTAAATATAGTTTACTTAAAAGTGTGAATTTGAAAGCAATCTAAAAACATGTATAACCATATGAATGAAAAAAAATTAAGTTCATATATATGTAATATATTTATATAAAAATAGAATAATTTCATGAGAAGAATATTTCATAAAATGGAGAAAAATAATTAGAATGTTTAATGACCAGTAACTAGAGTGGTATGAAAGATCACTTACAACATAAGAAATATTAAAAAAAATATAAATAAAAAGAGAGAGAGAAATAATTTAATGTTAAAAAATCATGACTAAAGATAATAAATGATATTTTATATCCAATTGTAGTTATAAACACCATTAAAAATAAATTAATTGATTAAAAGAAAAAATTTCTCAAAGAAATAAATTTTGATATGAAACCCTTACATCATGTTTAAATGAGATATACACTTATGCTTAACCCCATGAATAAAATAATTGTTTTTATTAAATAAATATATAATAAAATTATTCAAATATAATTCATATTTGTGTTCAATTAGCTATTAAATTTTCTTTATTTATTATATATTTGTCTTGTTGGTGTTGGTAACTTGAGGTTGTTGAGTCAATTTTTCTATTACTCATTCTATATGTTGGCCATTATAAAAATCATGGTAAAATAGTTTCATAATATCCACATTATTAATAGTGTTATGGAAATAATTTTTATATATTAAATATATTTTAAAACCCATCCATTTTGGGTGATTATGATAAATGAAATACATTAATTATGGATGAGATAGTTCCCAGTTATGCATGATTAATGATTCCATTTATCAATGAATGAGAAATAAATAAAGTAAATGATAATTTTGATAATTCATAATCATCAAATCATTACATATATAATATTTATTAATCTATTATATATTTTTTATCATACTTTAATGGTAGTGATGGAGAATAGTAGATGTTGCTTTGGGAATTTCTTTTCTGCACAATACACTGACAATGCTTTTATATTTCTTGGATGATGGAGAAGAATAAATAATGACTATTTTATTAATATAATAAAATCTATGTATAATAATGGTACTAATTTCATTATATTGTGATGTTTATAAGATATTTTGAAGATAAATATTATGGAAAAAAAATTACAAAAATGGTAATACTTATGGTGGAGACTTAATCTCATCTTAGAGATATCCTTTGAAGTGAAGGCCTTAAGCTAACATATATATAGAAGGGGAATAATGATGAGAAAAGGGATAAAAGGAGAGGTAGTTTAATTATATATTTAATGGAAATTTTATTTTTATGTGTAGCTATAAATGGGTGGAAGTGATCACCTTTTATAAGTGAAGAAAATTAATTTTGGGGATTACCCCTTACACTTCATGATATAGTTACAGTACATCTGGGTCGATGAATTAAATATTTTTAAATAATGAATTTTAGGGTAGGATTGGGTCAATAATTCCTCAAAAAATACTTTCCACACATGTATTAAACATGTTTCATGTCTTTTTACCATATGATTTTACATTTTAACATTTTTATTTCTTAATAAGGTAAGCTATTTTTGACTGAGCAATATGTATTTTATTCAAAAAAGGCTAAAAACTATTAAAAATAATTTAATATTTGAACCTAAATTTAATATCAATTTTTTTATAATTCAATTTATAATTATTATAGAAACCAATTTTAAATTTAAATATATAATTTATATAATTTATTTTTTGTAAAAAATGAATTTTCACAATTATGTGTTCTGAATCTAATTAATATGTATTTCTAATTAAATTATTATTAATATGATAAAATTAAGGTTTAAAACTAATATTATATATTTCATTAAAATTATATAAATTTTATTTATGGGATAATGTTTACATGATATTAATAAAAAGATTCATTAAAAAAATGTTTTACCATTATTGTGGTAATTAACATTAATTATACAAATGTCCACCTTATGCATAAACGAAAAAATGAACTTATTAAATAAAATTGATATGATTAAATGAAATATAAAATATATTTTATTTTATTCTTAATTTATAAACTTGATAAAGTGTAATGGTTTTCCTTTTTCCTAGGCCTTTCCTTTGTCTTTCAATGCTTTTTTTTGTGGTTTCGAGGCTTGGGCATGTTTTTTGGAAATTTTATTTAAAAATATGTTTTTTATAAACAAAAAATTTTTTGGTCATTAATATTTATTCATTGGTTTTTAAATTTTTTAAATTATTATAAAATATCATTGAATGTGTTTAATAAGTTTGTTTCAGTGAAAATATAATGTTTTAAGAAACAATTTACCCTTACAAGGGAAATATTCCATAGGTAAGGTTATGGTTATTTTTATGAATTATGGATATGTGTAAGAAGAAGATACACTTCTGATATACAAGGAATTGTCATGTGTAAGGGTAAAACATGTTACCCTAACTCATATCACCATCCATGTGTAAGGGTAAGGTGAAATTATCAAAGCGTGCATTAGGTTAAGCTCAAGGTACCCTTACGTGAACACTTCAATAGCATTGTGTAAGGGTAAAACAAGTTACCTTTATAAATAACTCTTTACTTGTGTCAGGTAAGACTCTTGTTTCTTAATTCAATATATGGGAAATAGATGACCTATGTAAAGTTCGACCTACGTTTCTCCCTATTGTGTAAGGGAAGAATAATATTTAATCATAAAACCATGTCACCCTTACATAGCATATATGAGTTGTATATATGTGTCGGTTATTACCTAGGTTATAAAATTTACTTCGCCTCTTTGATTTATAACCACATGACCGTATTTTTTATGATTTTATAAATACTATAATAAATGTTTTAAATAATTTTGAATCATATAAAATTATATATAATGTCTTCAAAGGTCTATATTTTATCGCATTTTTGTTTTGAGTTAAATTAAAAATATACTAGGATTTAATGTAAATTTGATGGAATATTTATGAATGGGTATCTATGAATATTTAAAATTATTTTCTCTCTCTTTTTTGGGTTCCCCCTTTTTCTCTTGTGTTCGAATGACCCAAAACACAAACATTCATGTTTTGTGAAGTCTTCTACAAAAATTTCAACACTCCTCATGCATTTAGTATGTATGCATACCCTCTAAACCTCTACTCTATTTTGATGTTTTAACATTTTATGATTCAATGATATAGGGGATCTATTACTTCACTTTATTTATTAACTTTTCAAATTTGAATTAACACATATTTATCTTTATTTTTTAAATGGATTTGATTAACCATAATTATATTCTAATTTGTATGGTAATCATATAAAGACTATTTTTAATATAATATGTAAATTCAAAAGTTTGAAGATGATATGAATACTATGAAATAATGAAAAAATAATAGCATTTCACTGTTAAAAAGTGAGAATTATTTCATGATTAATTAATCATAAAATATTTATGTGAGTGAAATTTTTATTCCATGTAGCATATAACTAATTATTTTAAAAATATAATAGAGTTTATTCTAAAATTTATTCACTATTTATAATGATCAACACCTACTATAGATTGTTATTTTTATTTTTGATGGAATTTATAGACTATGTTACAAAATAACATGATAATTTGTGAGATTATTAAAAGAGGGGAATAAATAATTTTAGGTTTTGGAATAATGGTATTTATTCTAAAATTATCCCGGAGATAGAAAGAGATAAATTTCATGACATCATATAAATAATAATACAAAAACTCAAAGTGATATCACGCCTTAGTGTTAAAAAACATTAATAATTTTAATGTGAATTATTCGTTAAATATATATATTAGAAAATTTAATGGGATAATTCCACATATTCTATTATTGTTATTCCTTTGCTAAAGAATATTATTGTGTGTATAAAAATTTATTCATTCTTAGATATGATTATCTCGTGTTTTTAATGAACTACTGAAAAATAAATACAATCACATGTAGGAATATTTATATTCAGGGTTAGAAATATTTTTCCTCTATAGTCATATGTTTTTTATAAGTATTTCTTTCCTATAATATTTATTATTAAATTATCTATCTATTTTTTTTTGATAATGGTTTATAAGAATGAAAATTTGATAAGAACATAGAGCAATTAATGCTTGAATTATAATAAAATTGGAATATTGAGATAATTCTCAATGAGATTATTATTATATGAAAAAGTAACTTAAATCCAAACACAAAATTAAATAAATTTTATTTATCCATGAAAATTTTATGGATAGTGCTGTTGCGATTTATGAATTGTAAATTGGTTAATTATAATGTTAATTAAAACTTAATTAATTATTAAATCCTAACTTTCAAATGAGGGAAACCAATATTGGTAATAAAGGATGGAATGAATTTTTTTTATATAGTATCTTATGATATTATTTTTTAAACAATTAATTAAATTATATATTTATTCACTTTAGAATAAAATCCTTTTTGTTGTTGAATTTCAACCTTGTGAGGGTTGAATAAAATGTAGGGATTCCCAAGGTTGTAATGCTGACATGGGGTGCTTGTTATGATGCTGATGTTGGGTTGAGATGTAGGATATGTTAGTATGTGAAATAGTATCATGGATGGAAATTATTCTAATAAAACAGGTCAAATATGGGATTAATTATTGTTAATTTTGGAATGATGGGATGCTTTCTTGATAAGGAATCTTCTTTTTAATGGAATGATGGCTAGATGTTATTTATGTAATCAATTTCCATCTAGGGGATGTAGTTTAGTATTATGCCCTACAACTTTATCTCTTATGTGGTTGATTAGGATATGTCCAAGATTACGCATATTTTTAGGATATTATAAATTGATTAATGAAATAATGTGGATGAATATTAATTATTTCTTATTATTTTAACATAATTTAAAAATAAAATCAACAAATTTATAATATGTTTTACACTAATCTTTGAATATTAAGATATTAATATTGGATATGATAACGGTAATAATGAATTATTGGATAATTAATTAGTTAATTAATTAAAATTAATTGTGATATTTGAATAATTATTTTATCCATAGGCTTTAATAGTTGAATTCGGTATTCCTTTGTGATTTTAAAATCATATGAGTCTATTGAAATATAGTTTCACATAGTTTGTTTTTAAAATTTATATATAATGTATGTTTCTTTATTTCATACACTAACTAACCAATGTTAGTAGGAAAACTAACACCCAATGTACTATATGTGTGTGTGTTTCCCCAATATCTAAGATAGCGTGGAATGTATGGATGACTACCCCCTCTAACATCACCCTCTTCTCTTGATATTACTATGCTCTCTTATGTGAAGTAGATATCTTTCCCTATTTATATTTTTTAAGGTATGTAATGGATTACAGTTATCCTTCGCACACATGAAGCTATGTATATAGTATCTTATATATTATTATAGGTATTTAGTGTATGGGATTTGATGTATTGAGGTGTAATACACATTATATGGCCTTCGATGGATCCTAGAAACTACTCTGTAACTATTTGGTGACGTGGATGGGATAATGAGACAGTGTGATGTATGGTGTGCATGATATAATAATTTCGAAAAGGTGACATTTTGTTGGAATTATGGAGAGATGAATTAGGACATGCATAATTGGGGTAATATAAAAAAACCAGTAGGGAAGTGGTAGCATTGTAACATTATTTGATATTATGTTGGATATTATACTAAAAATTTTATGTCTTTAAGGGTGCGTGATCCATGGAGTGTGAGGGGAAATAAAATAAAACCTATTTAGTTGAAGATTTATATTCATTTTTTTACTCACTAATCTTTAATATACTTCTTTGACATCTTTTATGAGAGGATTCAGGGAGGATATTTTTAAATTTATATGTTATACTCAAATGATGTATATATAATGTTTTTAGGTCAAAAGGTTTTTATTGGTGGTTGATTTGGACATTTATATTTTGATGATTTATTTAGGAGATATTAGAGTTTCATTTTAACTATCATCGATTTTTCTAGTGTTTTTAGTTGTTTTAGTTTTAGGTCATTACATTAATAACATGAATTGGGTTTCATTTATAATTTTTCATGATTAAGTGTTTTTGGGTAGTTTTTATAATCTTAACTCTTAATTGTAATATCTTATAAAGAAATTCCTCTCATAAGTACTTATCTTATACCCTCAATACTAGTTTCCAACCAATGGTTTATTTGAGGTAGGCATTGGGCATCATTATCACTCTTCTCTAATTATCAGCTCATGATAGGTACCTTTGAGGGGATGATTTCATGAAGAGTGGAATCAAAGGAGATGGTTGATGGATAGGATAGAGTTTTGAGGTAGGAAAATTTGAGGATACGTGTGTTGGTAGGGAAATAGTGTCAGTTGGTATTGGTACATGATGTAAACAAGGTGGACTATCTAGGACATGGGATTTTAGGCTCCCATGTGATCCAATATAGTGGAATTCAAGTTTATTGTGTATACTAAGGGAAGTGATGATGCATGTGAGTTAGTGACCTAGGAAAGGATAATGCATAATTCTTGTATGCTCATTTCTTTGAATTGGTTAGAAAAGGTCAAATAGGTAAAAAAGGAAAAAATAATTCAACTTAAATAATATATGTCCCAGGTTATGGGTTTCTAAAATTATTTCATTTTAAGTAGTCACTATAGGATGATTTATCCACTAGTTTTTTTAGGATCTTCAATAAAATTTGTCATTAAATCATTATATAGTGAAGGAATATGGTGATAATGTTCATAGGTTGAATCATAAATCTATAGGCACTACATACGTCTAAGGGATCTAATTTGGATTTGGAGATAGATTTTTAGTTATTGAATTCAATGATATCCTTTTGTTGAATCATTTTTAGAGAGATCATTAGTTTCCTTTTATGTTGATAATGATTCATGTCTCAGATCGAATGTGGTGGTTTTTATTCCTCATGGTTTTCAAGGAATTGGTAGTTTCTTATGGGATTTTCTAAGGAAATATTCAAATCCAAGTCTATTTATTTGACCCCAAGAGGGGAAGATTCATGGTTGTTTGTTTTTTCCACACAATATGGGATTTATAATCTCCACTCTTATTATCCGGTGATACTTTCTAATTGTATTTTTAGCCTTAAACCCTCCGATTGTCATCCCCATGAAGTGAGTTACTAGTATTATCATCATTTATCAATTTATATCCCATCAAAATGAGTATATGGAATCCCTCTCAATATTTTATTTGAAACCCACCTAATAAATCATTGATTCATGATCATTAGTACCACTTTAACCTTTTAGTTTCCTTATAACTCCTAATATCCTCTCGAGAATGTAAGAATAACTCATTCCTTGGGCCTAGTGTTGAGATAGATATGTGGTCTATGGGAAGGGTTTATCTATCCTATTTCATATAATTTTACTGATCTCTCTTTGGGTCAATATTTGGTTAGGAGTTATCAGTTTTTATCATCACATAAATCATATTCTCTACACTCATTATCGGAATAGTGGATATTTCATATAAGGTAAAGTATTCTTATTTGTATTCCTTTATTTTAAATAGTATACTCCTCACTCATTATAGGTGATAAGATCATAGATTCAGAAATGGAGAAAATTGTAATTTTTTCTTTTGTTTATTTTAGCCTAATGTTGGATCAGTTACTTTTTCTGTTGTGAATTTAATTCATCTATTTTGTGGGATATGTATGTGAAATTTTTTATGATATGACTACGGCATGGTGTGTTTACCTACCTATAAGGGATTTCTCTCATACAATTTACATATTTTATATACTTGAGTATATGAATATATGATACACTTTACATATCATGATGTTTTTTATTACGAGATGATTTAAAACCATACAGGTGAGTAGGTTCCTCCCAAAGTAGATAATATCAAGGTATGTTGGATGGGTTCCTTTGAATTGTATACTTTTGGTGGATCTATAGATCTTGGAGCATGTGGTGATTGTGAAATTTTATATGATATTGATATATAAATCGTGAACGTAATGGATTACACATGAGTTAAATGGGATATTATATCATTTTTAAATTTTTTCCTGAGTGTGACCCTAGTGAATAAATATTTTTTAACAAGCAAGAAATTTTTCAATCCTAATAAAGTATAGAGTTTAAACCTCATGAGTGTACACCATGATGACAATTATTTAATAATTATTTATATTATAAAATTGAAAGGGGGTTTGTCTTCTGTGTTATTTTTATTTTTATTTTTCCAAATAATATTATTTCATGTGTAGAAGAATATTCATGATTAGAGATTGTGATGTCTTGTTTTTAACTAACTCCTGAAATAAAAATATTATCACATGTGGGAATATTAATTTTAATATTTTGAAATAGTTTGGAGGTGTGATCACATGTTTTTGAAATATATTTTTTCTCTACGTGATATACTAGATAGTGTGAAACATATTAATATTGTTGTTAAGCATAGTTTTTATGTTTGAAAATTTTCTGACAACATAAATATAGTAATTCATTGAATATTAAAAATCGAATGTTGAAAAAAATTATTGTCCATATCATTGTTATATAAAAATACATCTTTAGGAGGATCCCTAAATTAGATAAATATTATTTATCCCTAGATATGTCTACAGCTTTTGGGCATTATTCATTATAAATCAATTATTTAATAATGGTAATGAAAATTTCCATAATTTTAAATCATTGATTTGGTTCTTTGTGATTCTTAAATTGTTTAAAAGGTCTTAAATATATTGTTTTTTATTACGGTTCCATTAAAAAAAGGTTTGGGATAATAAATTAAAATTTATGTTTATTCTCTATGGATTTAAGGCCTAGATGTTATTTAATTTAAACTCGTGTGGTTGTATTAAGGGTAATGGATTATCAAGTTTGTGATGGTGACACAAGGTTCTTGTTATAATGTTGATGTTTTCATGTGATGTAAGATGTGTTATTATGTGAAGTGGTGTCGAGGATGGCATTGGGATTGATAGAATGGACTAAAAATAGGATTGCGTATTTTTTTCTTCAGAAATCTAGGATGATTAATGGATAATGAATATTTTTTTTAATGGCCTAATGGTTTGATGTTATTTTTATAATACATATTCAACGGTAGGAAAAACTATTTAATTTTGTGATACGAGTGCATCTTGTATATTATAGCTTTTAATAGGTCATAGAGTACCTGAAAGTTAAAAAAATGATAATATTCATTTTATATTTTCACATGTTAAGATTCTAAATATATCGAGTAACATTTTCAATCCTAGGTTCTAAGAAGGTGTGAGGTTCCATGGCCCGGTGATCAAATAACTGATATTTGAATAATATTAAATATATTCATTTATCCCACAAATAGTTCTCCTTAATATAGTATTGTAACTATTAAACAGAGTCTCAGATCAAAAAAAATAATACCATCATTGGGTCTAGAATGTGGGTTTTTCCATATGAGTGATATAATCTTTATCTACATTGGGAATTTTCTAAAAAAAACATTTCAGAAAATATTAAAATAAATTTATTTATTTATTGTTTTTATTCATCAACCTGAGACTCTTATATAAATACCCTATTATGGTAGTGTCCCGAGTCTATCTTTATAACATTCCAAAACAATATAGCGGATCTTGGATAGGCATTGGGGAACCACATCGGATTAGAGGATCAAACCATTTTCGCAAGGATCAACAACAACATCGGAGTTCATGGATCTCCCAAACTACAATGATATAGGATATTTAATAATCTCCAATCATTATAAACGTAATGAAGAATGTTGTTTTATATGGATATATACAAATTTTCTTATCATATGATGAACATAAATCAATCAACTATCTAAATCATTTTCAGATCGACCTTATTACTTTTATAGGATTATTTTCTAAGAATTTTGGAATTTCTCTTGCTATTTAATTTATATCTAATCATTAATCATTACATGGGAAATAATTCATCTCCAAAATTATCATTGGAAAAGTTTTTATCCTATATTATTTTATTTCTTCACATGTTCGTCATTACATCATCCACAACATTCATTTTGGTCGATGGTCTGATAAATACCTAATAATTAATCCTTGAGAACCTATTTCAGGGTTTAAAGGATTGATACCAGATATCTAGATTTGTGAAGACGCTGGGATTGAGTTTTTGATAGTGGTGAGGATGGATTGGGACCAAATTTGAGGTCTCGTGTTCCATAGTTTGGTGAGTGATGATGGTACAGGAGACGGTGGTGTTCCCTGGTTGAATCAAACAATAAGATAGAGGTGAGAGGTGATGAAAAGTGTTGATTAGAACCAATACACATATATCAGCTTCATTCACGGTGGGATCAAAGGCTATAATTATAGGAAATTTTTTTAAAGGAGATCCATTGTTTCTAGAAAATGACAAACTACACAGCTTGTGAGCCTGTGATACATACTATTTGGGGCCCTTGCTGTGGAGCTAGTGTTTCCATGGAGAAAAAATGTTTCACATTTTGTGTGACACTTTACACATGCCATGTGACCTCAACCTAGAATCCCGGAAAGTATCATGTGGGATAAATAGAAATGGACATTTCGAGGTACATAGAAACATGTAGAGTAAACATACATGACCAGGTACATGGACACAACAATTTATACAGCATGAAGTCAATACAAATGCACAAACATATATAAATAGGAACAGGTAAATGAATATGATCATGGAAATAGGAAGGTATGAAATTAGTGGTACATGTAATGTAACCTACATAAATTTATTGTCTTTCATTGAAGCGGTCTTAGAGACCATGTGTCCCCTCATTGTGGATTGGTTTCATTGAGGGTGCATTTCCCTCGATCTGTCCCTGTGATGGCGTTGTATGGAATTATGTCCTAAATATGTGATTGTGATCCTCTATAAGGGATTATTTATAGGTAAAGCTTTATGAATACCTCCTAGAGGATGATATTGGATCACATATCATCTTCTTCATTTGTGGGGTTCTTGGAATTGGTTTGAACAAATTTACATGAGCATCAATCCCCTATATAGTAGGTTAATCTAGATTGGGTTTTCGGTATACCCGCTCACCCTTGGTGTGGTCCTCATATTTGTGTTCATATCTTCATACAACCATCGTAAAATTCTTTATGTAAAGACTATATAAGAACAATATATCATATCACTACTAGAAAAACGTCCTATACCAACGGTTCAAAACCGTGGGTATAGCACCCAAAAATTGTGGGTATAGCTTATACCCATGGTTTTGGCAACCATGGGCTGGAAATGCTTCACAATAGAGGTCCTCACCAATACCCATGATTTACTAAACAATGGTCACAGTAACTAAATAGTGTGGAACATGGATATTTTTACAGTTTTCAAACCGTAGGTAATTTTTTTTGAAAAATCGACCCTAGGCGGATTTGAACTTGCACCACTCGCATCATGCACACACGGACGACCAACCGAACTAATACCACTATTGTTATATATATATATATATTCTTTTATTTTTATATATTTATATAACACCTATATTCTAAAAAAGTGGATTCGAGGTGTTTCAAACCCACGACATTTGCAGAAGGAGCATACATGGCCAACCAACTGAGCTAATACCATAATTGGTATTTACAGATAATTTTATGTGAATATAATAATATACCTCCTATAATCTAGAAAAGAGGATTCGGGGGGTTTCGAACCTATGACCTATGTGGAATGAGAAAACATGGCCGACCAACCAAGCTAATACCACTATTGGTATGTATGGATTCTTTTATTTTATTATATTACCGTAACTCCTATAATCTAAAAAAGAGGATTCATGGGGTTTTAAACTCTCAAACTGTGAGGAAGGAGAATACGGACTGACTAAATAACCTAATAGAATTATAGGTTTATATATATATGTCTCTTTACTTATATTAATATTACTCATATATTGGAAATTAATGAAGCAGCGGGATTCGATTACTGCACTTCCTCATGCAAACCGAATATCTAAACTAACCAACCCAGTGAATTTATACAATTTAATATTTCTATATGTATAATTATATTATTCAAGATCATCTTCCCAACAATTTTTATTGTGTCCCATGGAATTTTTTGTTCCCACCATAACATGGGAAAGTTATACCCACGGTTTTTCAAAACTATGGGTGTAGGTCTTTGAAGAAAATACCACCTATACTCACGGTTTTCGAAAACCGTGGGTATAGGTCAGCAGAACAACACTTATAACCAAGGGTTTTTCAAAACTGTGGGTATAGGTCTTCAAAACACCTATACCTGCAGTTTTTCCAAGAACCATCAGTATAGGTGACCTTAACCTGCAGTTTTGGAAAATAGTGGGTATAGGTCCCCATATTATCCTTATCCCCATGATTTGGGAAACCGTGGGTATAGGGGGGACCTATACCACAGTTTTGCACAAAATCTTGGGTATAGACCCATTTTCCAGTATTGTATGGTTTTCATCTGTGTTATCTAACTTGCATAGTGTATTCTCCTAGGTGAGTGTGGTTACAGAACCTTGAGTATAATCTTTGGCTAGTAATGTGGTTTTGACCTTACCATGAGACTTAGTGTCTACCATGATTTTATTTGGTTATTTTATTATATGTCTCATATTTTGATTGACATATCATCTGATGACATAACTAATCTTTATTTTTTATGCTTAGTTATTTATAGGTGTCCTACTAGTTATTATTATACTCACACATGTATGAGATCTAGACACACATGTCATGTCCTATCCAGATGTCTGACCATTCAATAGGTTTCTCAATGGACCAGGATAAGAAAGAGCTTAAAATTGGACTAAATATAATGGGTTTTTTTCTTGTAGTAACATTTTATTGTTTTCCTCTCTTTCAAAAATGTTATACTTCTTTACATTTTTGTGGGTCTTGTATTTGGACATTTATACATTCTAGTATTATTCATTGTACTTTGATTGTGGTATTTAGATTTCTGATTGAATTTGATATTAGTTGTATTCTATATTTCAAAATTGTATAGGACTAGAGATATGTATTTATTAATGTATCATAGGATAAGTCATCCCATGTTACTATTATTCCAACTCGGTGCTGGCCTCTACCCCCTAGCCTATTGGAGGTGGGATTGTGATAGTTTCACTCATCTTATCACTATTCGGGCAGGCCTCGGTGAATTAGGTCATGAAAAATAAGTATCATAGGAATGGTCCAAATTAAATCAATATTTCAATGTTTTTATAGTTATGGGATTGGTCATGTTATTATAGAAAATTTGTTAATTGTTTTTGAGTTTGGCTTTCAGTCCATGTATCCTAGTATTTTTGCGGTGGCCGACGTATCTATACACCAGGACTCTGATCACCTACCCTTCAACTCAATACATATAGACCTTGGTTTTATGTAAAAACATTGGTAAAAATATAATATATGAATGGTTTTTACTTCCATGTACTTCTTGAGTCACCTCCCCATATATCACTATTAAAAAACTAGGCTATAGCCATAGTTTGTAAATATTTGTATTGAAACCAACCCTGTGGCTACAGGTAATAGCCACATTTTAGCTGTTCGTGGCTCTTATTGTTGTAGATATATGGAAAATGTTATATATAATGTTAATAATGGTGGTTATATCCTCTTCCAGGTGGAATTATTTACATGGTTTATTACTACGAAAATATAACAATATCCATGGTTTATGCTATGAAAATAATTCTACTTTCATGGTTTGTAACCAGGGATATAGCCTCTAAATGATAGAAAAAAATTTCACCATGAAGGCTACCTAAATAGATATCCTCCCGAAAAACAATAAAAACAAATAACAAGAATTTTTCTAAAGGAGTGGACCCAAAATAGTTCTATCAAATATTATAAACAATTATGCACATTGATATCACCAAAACACATGAACAGTTATCACCCAAGTGCACTAGGAATGTAATGCAGTTTCTTAAGAAACATGTAATCCCACACAATACTATCAAATCATCAACACATAATTAGAACTTCCAATACCCTCCATTTACATGAAAATATAATACTAGAAAACCCTAAAATAGTATACACCACAAAATCTACCAAACACTAAAATCATTATTAGAAAACTAGAACATGGGATCCTTGGAAAGAAAAAATATAGAAAGATGATATGGTTAAAAATTATTGAATTTATTGAGAAATATTTTTATCACATATCATTAAAAAATATACAGTGATATTCCCATTTAAGATAGAAGACCCTAGTAGACATGAATCAATAATAATTTGATTTCAAAAATAGTAATAAATGATTCAATATATATAGGGGTTGTAATGACCAATATATTATGAATGATGGGAGATCGTATGAAGGAAAGATATTGAAGGGTGGTAACAAAAACTTCATTAAGAACCGTTATGAAAAATTTTACTATGCTCGATGATTTACTTAAATATTAAACTATTCTTTACCTTGTACATAAGATAGAGTCTCCTATAATGAGTGCATAAAGTACTATCCCTAGTCAATTTATAGGAAGAGTATCCAACCATTTATATATTTTCTTTATGAGAACCCATTTCTCGCATGAATATGTATCATTTCAAGGTAAAATATTTTAAGTTATTATATAATACAGTGTTGTTAGTCTAAAAATTAAGTAGATCCTATTTTGAATCCTTCTTTCAGCTCTAACCCATTAATTGACACTACTATTGTGTATAAATCCTTTTTATTTTATTTTCATGGAGAATAATATAGAATGATCCCAAAAAGAGTCCCCCTTCATGGAATTCTAAAATAGGGAATTTCCCAACTATCTTCTCTGAAGAACATAACCCCCTCTGATGGGAAGGATCTAATGTTTGAGTACTAAATGAGCTTCTCCCTGTGTTTCACCTTAGAATCTAGGAATTCCATAACCATGTTCCCTTGAATCCATGTGTGAGATATCTCTATGTGTTTTTTCATGATCTCTTTGCACCTTCTTATTTGTTACATGATTTTCCATTAGATTTTTCATTTCCTAAAAGGGAATTGCAGAGATTCAATGAATCGGCCTCAACACATTGATGGGTGATATTCTACTGGTTTCATAACCTTATACCCATAGAAATTGCATGTGTTTCATCTTGTGGAGAGTCACCACTACAATAAAATCTCGTGAAAACTTTAACGATTGAGGCCTACTTATCCCAGATTACTCTTCCAACTCAGATGTTTCCCATAGGACAAGAACTATTTATGTTGATTTTTAGGTCAAGAAGTTGAGGTTTCCATTATACCCACCATCCCTAACAAGCACTATTTATGTTGGAGGGGGATCTTGACACTAGAAGAAGGATTATAGAGGGAGGTATCTCAAATTATTTACATAGACTGATCTGGTCTATTATAGTGTTAATGGTTTAAATTTAATAAATATTTTGGTCATAAGTTTTTTTTGTTTTATGTCGTTCCATGTTTTCAAAAGACATATGAAACTAGCACTGAGTATTATCGATTAGGAATTCATTTCCCGACCTTGGATTCCTACACTTTATAACCACAGGTTGAGGATGGTCTCTTATTTTGTTTCCTATACCGAAAAACCTAAGAATATCGAAAACATTTTCCACATCCATCTATCCCAATCACTTTGGAATAATAGATGGTATATTGATTCTATTTTTGGTTCCCTCCAACAACAACAACTAAATGATCGGTGAATACCCATTAAATGTTTTTTTTATTAGTAGGAGGTTCCTTGTTCATAACATGCCAATTTATAAATTAGAACATGGATGTGATCTCTTTGCACCACATGGTCTCCCCCCACTCATCCCTATTATTCAGGTTTATCCTCTTTTTGGGAATCACGCTTGTTGAGAAGGCTCCTGATGTTGAATCAGTAAGGATGCATCTATCTGGGTCATTATTTATCACTATGTTGCCGATATCTCTATGTTGGGTCTCATCCACGATCACATATAGGAATCTAGGATGGTTTATGGCTCCCTAATGGTTATTTCTGGGGATAGAATCCTAGAAAGAATAGTTTCTCTCTCTCCCCCCCAGTCCTGATACTAGAAACTAATGTTCCCCTTGCCTAGGATTCGGATAGTGTGGAGCTGTAGGAACCCATGGTGTAGTCAAATGTTTATCCATATGGTTGAGATAATAGATCACTTGATTCTCTCCGCTAACCAATAAATGGATAGTATAATATTTCCCCATAAATACATCCCCTCCATGACCTCCCAAGATAATTTATCATGTAATACTTGTTTGGTCCCAGATATAATCATTATGTTGATACCTCCCTCTAATTTGGAACTGGTTAGTCACTTCCACGGCTCCCAGTGGTGTTTACCCACTATTTGGTTTTCCCACAAGAGGGTAATCATTAGAATCTTCATATTAGAAATCAATTTTTTTGAATATTCAATGTCGAGAGTACATGCATCAGGATAAAACTTAACATGCAATTCAAAAGAGAAATCCACCCTCTAAGGATAAGAACCTCTTCTTCATGTTTTGGATGCACCCAGGCATTCTATTTATGAGCTTTTTAATGTGAATAATACATAGTGTGTTTATGCTAACCAGAGAACCTAAATATTCTATTAGGAAGGATCCCCTCTCCATGTACCACCAATCTTCTAAGTCCTTTTTCCTTCTTTCAGTGACTTTATTTGTCGTCAAGAAAGAATTTTACCCCAATTGATAACATTCCCACCCCACATACGATAATCATCTAGAATTCAATTAATAACCTAAACTGAGATCATAATTCCATTTATAAACAAGATGGTTTCATCGGCAAACATCATGTGAGAGATACCCATGTTTTATAACCTATTGTGGTAGGGGAGGATTCAACCAAGATTATACCATTGTTAATATTCAGACTAATCACATCCATAGAGAGTATTAAAAGCATGGGGGATAGAGGGTCCCCTTTTCAGAGACCCTCTACTACTTTGAAAACCCCAAATTTATTTCCCCTAAATGATTTCGTTATCCAAGATGGTCTAAAACAGTGAAATGTGAGGTCAATGAGCCACAAACAGAACCCCATTCTAGGGATAACCATTAAGAGGAAGTTCCATCCAATACAATCATATGAATCTCTCATATTGAATTTTATGGAAAAAATTTTCCTAACGTTTTGGAGATTCTTTTCACTCATCACCTCCTACCCCACTCCAACTACTTCATGTATGGTTCAAACTTCTATGAAACCATGATGTCTATTAGCTATCCAGTTTGTATGAAACACATTTTCATTTTTCTAAGAATGATTGCAAGACTCTTGTATGGTTGGTTTCGAATACATATTGGATATTATTGGTCGAGAGAGTGAGGGTTTCTACCCTTTAGTACCGCAAAATTATTTTTTAAACAATCAATTGGAGGTAGGTTTCACCCGTGATATAAGTACTTCACTGCCAAAACTTAATCCCTCTTAACAATGTCCAAGGATATCCTATAGAATGAGCTTGTGATGTTGTAAGGCCCTAGTGCAGTATCTAGATTTAAGGTCCATATCAACTCACGTACCTCCTTCAAATCAGATATCTTCTTAGATGCTCATTCTTCTCCCCATTCACCCAGAGAAGTATGACATAAATGAGTCCCTGAGGTCCACCCAGATACCTCTTTTCCTGGGGTGGTTGGGCCTTGCATGTAAGAATTTTAAGTCTTCATCCTCTAGGGCCCCAACCATGTCCCGATCATTGGAGTTGGATCCATCCTCTATGTTGATGTTGGGACTTTGAAACCACTGTTTCTCATTGATGTGAGCATGAACGAAACTGGAGTTACAATCACTGTCATAGAGCCATTTATTTCTGAAGGCTTCCCAAACTAACCTTTCATGCATCCAAAACGTGACTTCCATGTGATTATTCTTGGTTTGGAGCTTGTTTATGGTTGAATTATCCCATAAATTTTCCAGACTTACATCTATTTTGTCTATATTTATGCTGATATCTTCCAAGTCCTGACCCATGGTGGAAAGTGTCCTCTCCAAAATTGTAGGTTACCATTACTTCACTTGATCTTTTTTTGTATATAAATTCATGGGTTCCCCTAATGGGTTTGAATCCATGCCTCCCTCACATTATCATGAATGTAAGGATCCTCCATCCACCTCTAAGAGAAATGGAAGAATTCCCCATGGCTTGGGCTAAGAGATAGGGAGATCCGTAGAGGTGAGTGATCCAATAAACATGATACTAATTTAGTGAAATTTATAGTAGAAAATGAAGAGATTTATGCCCCATTAACAAGGAATCAGTTGAGTTGACACTAGAGTTTTTCATCTTCCCCACTGATTTTTGCACCAAATGATGAGTTCCTCTATAAATCCCATATCTATTAAATTATTTCTTCCCATGATGGAATCAAATATTGGATGGAAACCCTATGGAAGGTTCCTTGTCCTTGTTTTTCTTCAGGATATTATAATATATTATAGTCACCCCCACAATCCATGGAGTGTCCTCTAAATAGAAGTAGTCTAAGTCATGTCACAAGTCCTCCCATGACTAAGAGTAACATTTCTTATAAACAAATGAGAAGCATAGTCTTTGATCCCCCACTACGATTCTAATTGTAATAAATTGATCTAAAGTGAAATGTAAATTGACTTATATGTTTTACTTACAAACCAATCTGATGTGTGCATTCATTAGTTTTCCATTCATGAAGCGGGGAAGCCTCAACCTTTGTGCAAACTCATTTTTCTTGATGGTTCTTATTTGGGATCCATAATTTCTACCACCAAAACAATGTTTTTGAAATGTCCATTTTATATGAATTATAAATTCTCATGGGTTCTTAGACCATGGGAATTCAATAGAATTAAACTAGACATTAAAAGAAATATATCTGATTTTCCCCCCAACCCATGGCCTTCCACCTCCTAAACTGATTTTGATATCACCTTAGCATTGTATTGACTCCTAGTACACATACTATGTAGAAGCTTCGGATGGACAACCACAGGGTATTGGGTGATAATCTCTTCCTTATGTAGTTATCTATTCTTATTCACTATTAAGGTAAAAAAATGGCTCTAGGTGGGAAGATGGTCAATGGAGGATACATTGAGATATGGTCTTGTGACATTTTAATTTGAACCTTAGGTAGAGATCCCTCTAGGGATCGGGACACAACCTTATCCACATGACAACTCTTATTTCCTATTGGGGTAAAATCATCTCACTTTGGGTAAGGGGAGATGATCGTTGGAGAAGAGATGGAGACCTAACCCAATGACTTGGAAATAAACTCCTTCTGAGGTATTTCACTGATTCAATTTGAGATGAAGGTAGTTATACATACATATTGAGATTGGCGATTGGTGTTGAACTTAACAAAATGGAGTATTAAGAAAACATTTCTCATGAATCCTTGAAACACATTGTTAAAACACCTTTATGAGATGATCCATAGAATAAATCAAAATTGAACAGTAGTATAATATTCCTTCGAAAATTATATAAGATAACCTAAAATTCCAATTAAATTTAAAATCATTAAAATTTTAAATATCATTATAATGATTACGTTAATTTTTAAAGAGATGATTTATATTTCTTATACACGTATAAAGTAATTTTATAATCATATTAAAGATACAAGAATATTTAACAAATAATATTTCCCTGATTACAATAAAAAAATCTCAAAAAAATTGAAAAGTTAATATAAAATAAATGTTTCATTGATTATTTTATTGAATATTAATTTGTAATTAAATATATAGAAACAAATTAAAAAACATCTTCATTGGATATAAATATTGTTCTCAATATATTTCACTCAAATTATATCCAAGAACCATAAGATACCTCAATTATTCTGTTTTAGAAGTAGATTTAAAACACTAAACTATTGTTAAAGAACAATATTTCCTATTGAAATATTATAACAGTATTTAGAAACCACTAAATACAATGATAAAATAGAGAGTAACTATAATAAAACTCTCAACTATGAAAATAAAATTTAGATATAAAATCATGGTTGATTTAAAACTCAATGAAACATTATATATATACAACATGCACTCAAATATTCAAAGTATTTCATCAAATATGATTTAATTAGCTAAGGAAAAAATCATGATTTGTTGTTTGAAATTTATTATTATTTTTAAAAAAAATATTGTTTTTTTCCTAGAGGTGAAAAGGAAGATGTAACATTTAACATTTTTTTATTGTGAATAATAACATTTTACATAATTCATAATTATGTAGAATTGATAATAGTCACTTCATTAAAACTTTTTATCCCTTGATTTTTTGTATCTGATTTTTTCTAAGGATTATGAAACAGTTCGTGGTGGTTAAATTTGATTTATGTTTCTCTATAAACATATTATTTATTACTTATAAATTTTGGATAAAATATGGAGAATGTACCCCAAAATAACAACAAAATGTAAAAAAAATGGATAGGTTTTTTGGATAAGAATGGGGGTGAAAATGTTATTTGTACATAGAGAAATTTATAATGTATTTAAAATATTTATCAATATTGTAGACACATGTTTTTATATTTATTTTAATTTAATTGAAGGCTATATTTTTCATTAATATCCTTTCTTTTTTACTTGTAATAATATAATTTTTTTGTTGCAGCCAAGGCATTGATTTTATGATTTTCTAAAATTAGTGTTGATGATTTAGAATAAAAGTACAATTGTAGAAGTATGGTAAAAATAAGTGTATAAAAAATATATAATTTCAATGATGTGTAAAAATATGGACATGAATATGGGTACTATAATTGGAGTCATGTATGATAACAGTGGTCAGTTTTTGTTGGAAATGATGAATACTTTTTGAAAAGTGGATATAAAACCATATTGGGTGAAGAGGGTCACATTATAATATATGGAATTATAATTTAAAGTGATCCTAAAAGACTAATATAATAATCCTTAAAATCATGGTTTTATAAAAAAAGTATAGAATTTTAATTCTAGTTTTGGAAGAGGTGTTAGCATGTCTGAATTCTACTGGAGATGGTTGGAGATACATTTTTATTAATTTATATTTTGTGAAGTTTGATGATATTATTAAATATGTTTCATTTTAGAAAGGATTTTGAGTTGTTTTCAAGTAATTTTGAGATGGTTTAAATTAATATTGTAGAAATATATGTATAATAAAGATTAAATATAACACCCTATGGTCTTTGTATGATTAAATTTGGTAATTTATTGTCTATTTGATATTAAACATTAATTTTAGGGGATACATGAGATTATCTTTTCATGAATAGAATCTATATATAATTGTCTCTTTATTTTGATTTTGGTTTGTGTTGATATCATGCCTCTAACGATATGTAAGAATAATTTAGGTGAAACTCATCTTGCATAAGATAAAACTCATCATTTTTATAAATTCCTCATAAAATTCAAAACCATTCATAAAAAATATATAAATTTAGGATCACTCTGTGTGATTAAACCTAGAATTTCTTTAATTAATTTACAATAATTATGAAATTTTAGATATATAGTGATCATGAAGACCTAGATATGTAAAAAATGGATTATAATATATGTTTATGGAATTATGGAGATTATGATTGTCAAAGGATTAACTGAAGTGGGAAGATTAGTACTACACCATGGATAATGTTTTATTGGGATTTAAAATTCCCTATAAAAAAATTGGAAACCTATAACAAGAATTTTGGATGTTAGTATGTACCTATGATGTGATTAATTGGTTTGGACATATTTATAAAAAAATTGTTTGAAGTATTATTTAAGGATAGTAAAAATATGAAAAAATAAGAGTACCACATTATAGGAAAATTTATTCCAATGTCATTTTTCTTAACTTAATGAGGAAATGGGTAGTTGGACATGGATAAATAAATTTCCATGGGAATATTTTCTTTATAATCCTAAAATCATTATGATTTTTGTGTCACACCATGTTTGATCATGATTACTACAAATTCATCATTTAAAATGACCATATGAATTATGATATGGAAGTTCTTGTATCATAGTGTTTAGTGCACATTTTTAAAAGGGATCATAAAATTGGTGCTCTAGATGTTGACACACTATGGTGGAATAAAATCTCAAGAAGTTAAATTAATCATTTTGAATTAAAATTTGGATATCATGGAGAACTATTATTCTTTTTACTTAAAATTAATGATTTTTTTGTCTACACAAAAAATATTTGGTACAAAAGGCCTGATAATGGAGGATTGAGGAGAATGCTATATATTCAACTCCTTGGAACAAAGATGGAGGTTTTCAGAGAGGATATATAAATTTCCTACTTCTGGGAATGTAGAGTGCTAATGAAATATTGAAAATTTGTCTTGTAATTAAAATAAATAATATAAAATATATATCAAGAATAGGGAAAATAAGAAGGTATCCTATAATAAGAAGGGAATAAAAAAATTCACATGGTACATTTCAATAAGATAAATAAGAATAACGAGAAAAAATTTTCTTTTTATATCTAACTAATAAAATATTTGAAGATATATTATAAAAGAGATAATTATAGTTTCGAATTATTTGTAATAGTTAGAGTTTGTTTCTGTTGTTTCAAAGTGAAAGAAATAGTTTTCTCCCACACTAATAGAAAACTATCATCCATACTTGATAGTGAAATATAAATATAAAACACTCAAATTGATGAGTTGTTCACAAATGGTCTAATGAAGTGGAAGCACCAGAAATTATAGCTTATAGTCATGAAAATTATTTATTTGTTGTGTGATCTAATTCCTGATGATCATGGAGAGTCCCTCATGTCTAAAATTATTGGATATATTCTCCAATGTAGTGCATGGAGGAGGATAGGGAGTGCACCTTGAGTTAGGATCTCATTCCTTGAACATTTTAAAAAATTATATAATTGTAAATGATTGAATGAGGAAATATATTTGAAGACTTTGAATAAATAAGATACAATTAAAATAAGATAAATTATACAAATATTATTGAAATAAAATATTATATAGAATTATGCTCAATAATGACATTGATATAGTACATGGGTCATTTTTGGGGATCTTGCCTCTGAAGAAGCACACTATAAGAAAATAAATAGAAATGCTATATTGAATGAATAATCACATTCAATGCTCAAATGTGATGAAAAGTCCAATAATCCCCAATATTTTAATAATATCCCCATTCATTCACGAATTATTGGAAGAAATTCATCCACAATTATACACTGAAATCGAGAAAAAGATGCATATAAAATAAATTTTAAGGACTATTTTATATGAATTAACACTAAATCATTAAAAACCCATTTAAATAAATATGAAATTATAAACTAATAAAACATAATCAACATATTAAATTAATAAATTAAAAAAATTAGAATCTCACTTCACTAATAAAGGTGTTCACATAAAAAATTACAGTCATGAAATAATATAACATTGTACTTGAAACATCCATCTAAAAATAAACACACTAATGGAAACAAAACAATATTGTATCGAGGAAAACAAAAAATATGTTAACTAACTTGAAATAATCATTTGAAATATATTTTTTATCATAATAAATGTGAAATAAAATGCGGTACACAACATACACCAAGTAACATGGACTGAACTGTCATTAAAAAATAAACATTCATTAAGTTAAAATGATATCTATTTTCACAGAATCAAATAAATCAGTTCAATAAAATAATGAATTCATCCGTTGAGTAAAAATGTGGAATAAAGTTTTGTTTCCTTTTTTTGGTTGATAGGACAACATAATTTTAAAGTATATTATAACTCTCATATTCTAGTTTCTTAAAACTTTTATATCAAAGTAAAAGTCAATCATATATTTTTAATTGAAAAAAAATTTATAGATACAAAATAAAACCACTTCACTAAATAATAGAAATATTACGCCCATTAAACTAATATATAATTCATCATCCCGAACAAAATACATGTCATTGGTCTAGATAATAAACTGAACATTCCAACCATAAAACTATAACAAAAATATAATGCATCGAAACCGGGAAATTTGTTACGAAGAAATTACTATGAATAAATCTATTTTAATGTCATAATAATATATTTAATAGACTCTACAAATCATACTAGGTTCATTACCCATACAAAATCAACTATATTCCATTATAATATAAAATATCTAATCCAAATAAAGATGAATGTAATATTAAAAATGTAGAGCAATGATATCGAATCAATTTTTTTAGTTATAATCATAAATAGGTTATCTATTTTACAAAATATTCCATTAGTGTTTTTCACATGTTGGGAGAAATAAATTAACATTTAAAATGAAGGATTATTTAGTATAAGGACATGAAATATCTGATCTACATGGGGGTTTTATGGGGTGAGTTTTTTGAATTCATATAAAATATGTGATGATGAAAAAACAAAAAATGGTATAAAACATACTATTGTGGTAGTAATGAAACATTTTTCTGGATTAAAAAATTATTATGGACACATGAAACATATATCAACTCTATTGGTTATATACTAGTATTTTCAAAAAAAAAAATAGGTTAACATGTTTTTATGATTGTTTTAGGAACATAAATATGTTAATGGAAAAGGATGTACGTGTAGGTGGTTTGTAAAAATCATTCAATAATGTTTAAATATAAACTTTTTGTGACATTATGAGATAAATGAGCTTCCTGTATAGGGAATAACCACTATAGAATTATTTTAGTCACTTGAAACATATTTCAAAGAATCCCAAATACTGAAAAAGACACCCAAGAATGACAAATCAAGTACACATAGAATAATTATCACTAAAAAAATAGCATAAAGAATGATTAAATTAGTTTGGCTAGTGATAAATTGAATGTTCATAGAAGAATGATGATATTACCTATAATGGAAGTGTTGGAGAATTTGTAACCTGATTCTCTAATATTTTTTCTATAAGAACAATTGTCGAGGCGTTAATGGGTTGTGTTGATGCAATAATTTTTTTTACCAAAACCTAAATAATATATTAAGAACATAACAGTTGTGATGTAATATAAAAATATAAAAATTGAATGTATTTTTTTAATAAACTATTACAATTATATTTAGTTTGATAATAATTATGGGAATGTGTTAGGGATTCTCCCTCACATAGAAATGGACGATTATCAAGGACGTGAAATCATGGATAGCCAAGGAAATATATGGAAATTATAACATATAAACATGCCTGAATATATACTCTCTCGGATCAATTAAGTCATTTTATCATCAACAATATTGTTTGAATATATAAATAATATAAAAATAGTAGTTTTTCATTGATATATACACCTAATTTCATTGTTCATATTACATTATCAAGAACATACTTGTTTAAATATATAAATAACATAAAATATTAGTTTGGAAAAGTGTATTATTTCTCAAGAAAACACACTTTCCTAAATATAGTAATTTTTCAACCACATATAGTGAGACAATAATAGATACACTAGAGTGAATATATACCTACATAGATTGATAATTATAATTTTTCAATAATATTAATTCTTGAATACATAGATATCATAAAAATATTAGTTTTATAATAAAATATACTCCTACTTTCACTACTCATAGAACATTATCAAGAACATGTCTACATAAATATATAAGTAACATAAAATAGAAGTTTTGAAAAATGTTTATTCAAATAAGTGGAATAAAATTATTTATTAAAAGGTTATATACTTCTACAAAATCAAATATTATATATGATAAGTTTTACAGAGCTTTTTCAATGATTGATATCAAATAATCCCTAGATGTATGGAAATAACTTGTCATTATTGGTATAAAGTTAAATAAATGTAAAATTGAAAAGATTAAAATTAAAAAAAGTAAATGGTAATAAAAACGGTTATAAAAAAAAATATCTGAGATTTGTTTTCCAATTTATATAAAAACATAATCAAAAAATAAATACATTTACTGAACTTCTTGTTAAGGATGGAGGTAAAATAAATCCATCCCAAAAATACAATGAATCTACACATGTAAACATTCTCCACGCACCGTTATGTATTAAAATATTATTACATAATTCCTGATTAGAATACGATTTTATAAGAAGATTCCATGGAAAATTAATAATCCAATAAAAGAATATCAAACCTAAATTAAATTATCGCTTGAAATCATCCATTATTTACACAATATAAAAAATAATAATTAAATAGTTCAAATAAGTATAAAAATATAGAAATAATTATAAAATTATAATAAAGAATAAAAAAATGAAATATATCAAAATCATACCTCTAACATGGCTTAATCATGTATAAATGTTGTTAAAATCTTATTATGAAACAACAATACAATATCATCCAATTAAGTAATTACTATAGGGATGAATACATAAAATTGTATATTCATGAAAGAAATATTCTTTAAATTATAATAAAAAATATATTCTAATAGAATAAAAAATTTATTTTTATTGGAGAGGGTATTGGGGAATGAAAAATTCTTAAATAAAAATTCATTTACCATGGATGATTGGGAGAAACAAAACAAAAATATGTTGCATATCTCCTATAATACCTAAAAATGCTCTATGACAGAACCTAAACTAGTTATGCCAATGAAATTTAAATTTAAGAGTTGGAGTAAGATATATTTTATAATAAATCCAAGAAAGAGGATTTCCCTAACATCAGTGAATGAGGTTTGTGGTAAATCAAATGAGGAAGTGGATTACGAGGTTATTACTGGGTTCAGGTGATAAATTAGATAGGTTAGTGGCCACTTTGAAGAGAGGGGTCTCTAGGAGGTGGATGGATATTTTGGGGGAGGATCACATGAGGTGGGGTGGTCACATCAAATTCATGTTGATCCATGTTGGAGGAGAAGGATCTCAATGAGGTGGGGGTGCATTAGAGCCATGCTAGTAGGGAGGTGGAGGGGTCACATTATACCTTCATCAGTAGGGATTTTGGGCTTGTTATGTCAAAGAAAAAAATGGAGGTGGTCTATCTTCATTGGAGCCACATCAATGAGGATGTGGGTTGGATGTTTCAGAGTTGTGTTAGGGGTGGAGGACCACTAGAATGTTGGTTTTCCACATCAGAGAAGAAGGGTCACTGGGTTGTTGGATGTCTATGTCGGAGGAGGAGGTTTGAAGGGTGTTGGAATCATGAGGGTAGGGGAGGAAGAGTGGAAAGACTAATCATGATGGGAGGGATATATGGGGGAGTGTACTTCTTTGGGAATATTTTTTTCACGTGGATTTACATTTGATATATCCATAATTTTTAGAAACCCATGATATAAATTTGGGGTTATATTCCAAATTTCTAATTTTGTATACTTATTGACAGTGGGGCGTCTTCTCTTTTATAGGATTCCTACATGATTATTTATAACTATGATTTAGAAAAAAGATCATGGGGATGATCCCCTTAGTAAAGATAAATTGATACTGTGATATATTTAGAAGTTAGTGACTCTCAGCCGTTTTCTATTCATACCTGCACCAATCAAGAAGAAGATGGGGCCAACAGTACAAACTGATGAGGTACACATGCTCAACACACTTCATGAGTTTTTTTCATTAGTGACCCTAAATTTCACGGGTGATCCTGACCCATAGGTGTATAATAATTTTCTTATGGTGGTTATGTGAGTCTTTCATCTCATTAGGAAACCATCATACCATATAGTTTTTATGACAACCCTGCTTTTTATTACAAATTAAACATGATTTATTACATAAAACATCACTTGATACAACAAAAAAGATCAATAGTTTTAGTGTATTTGGGGCTTAGTATCATTACATAAAAACGTAAAACATGAAATATAACATCTTTATTGAAAACTTCCTTTACAAGACCACTACATTCCTTCGTACTTAGCATTGCATTGGATAACCTGAGGACATGCATAAGAAAAGGGTGAGCTATAAAGCCCAGTAAGGGAGTACACATGGAATAAAATTAGGAGTAAAATACATGTTATACAATAGGCATATCAATAGAGAGAATAAGAAAAAAAAGAACATAAAGGCATGATAAAGCATGATAATCAAAACATGGAAATGTGGCAACAACACTTAACATGGAATTAGCATGAGCCAAGGCTAATTGCACATGGAGCATGAGTAAATCCTCATTGCACATAAATAAAGATTAAACCCTCATTGCACTTTAATTAGAGTGATTCAACTCTCATTTCACATTATGTATCATGATACTATACTTTACCCAATGCATTGGAGCGCTATAAAGGCACACCCTTCTTAAACATTTCATTTCATGCATAAGTGTGCCACATGGATCCTAAAACATGGATTCATAAAACATAACCATTTATTCCACGATAAAGTAATTTTGAATTAATACATCAAACATTACAACCAATAAGTAAATGTGCATAAAGGTGAATACCCTTGATGGGTAAATGGGCATGGTATTCACTACACAATGACATTGGCTTAGAAAATCGGTGCGATTTCGGCAGCGTAACAGCGTGACATAAGAATTCATAAAAATGGTTGATGAAATAGAAAGGGGTTCCTCATCATATTTACATTTAATGGACAGTAAGTTGGTCATACAGATACATGTCCCAAAAATTGTAATGGAATTTAGATTCATGATACAAAATCATTTCTTGAATGTAACAGAGGAGAGAGAAGTTCCTTTCAGAATTTTGGCATAGTAACGGGTGTACATTGAAGGCATTTAATGAGAGGGAAAGGTTATAACTTCATTCAAACATAAGTAGGTCAGTATGAGGGTGGTGTGAAACCATACCCCAACATTTATAATTGAAATTAAAAGGCCAAAACAACTTAAAGAAAATTGTACAAAAACGGGAAAGGAAGAAAAAACCCTTACTTGGAAGTGTGCTTCCAAACGCTTGAGAGAGGCTTGTGAGAGGATTATTGGGAGCTTGGGGAACCTTGGGAGGATTCTAGAGAGAATAGGGAAGAGTTTGGTCGAACTCCAATGGCTTTTAGTGGTGAGTAAGTGGGAGATTGGGTGGGTTTATATAGGAAAGGTGAGGGAATTGTTTATTATTTAGGTTTGGGACCCCTTATATTAAATTAATCCAAACCACAAACCATACCATGGTTTTTGACCATGGTTTTTGGAAAAGGGAAGAGGAAAATAATATTTTATAAGTCCATGGTCCGAAATTCTTAAAATATTAGGGTTGCTTATGTGGAGGTGAGTCACACTCTCATGGAAATTAATTTAAAAATACAAGGTGTTTAATAAGTCTTGAGGGGTCCATTAATACTTTGAAAAGTATGCCAAACAGACCCAAAATTACATTATTTTAATGTTAAAACATATATTGGCCGAACATAAAGATTATAGTATTTTATTACATCATTATTGGGTCATTATGATGTCATAAAACACATTGTATATTTAAATGGTATTTAATTTTTACTAAACAATTTGACTATCTCAGAAAATTATGAAAAATTTACCATTGGATAATTTCAATGTCCTGATTCCAAAAATAACATTTATTTTATCTAAATAATTTTTTAAAAATTTTAATTTTCACTTTTAAAATAAAAACTGACATTTATTAAAAATTCATGGGTTTTGACAAAAATGGCTTTCAAACCTTAATAAAAATTATAATTTCATTCATAAAATTACAAGATAATTTATATATAACTAAATTAATTTAATAATAATAATATTTTATTAAAATATTATTTAATATTAAAATACCTCTATTTAATAAAATATATTTCTTAATTAAATAATAACTAAAAACACCATTTGTACATTAAAACTATTTATAGTGTATCAATAATGACAAGAAATTATATTCATTATTATATACAAAAATAATGTACATGAACATAGTACTATCGATTATTTACATAACCCCTTAAAACAGTCGCATAAGACCTAAGGGTAAGGTTTGCGATGGTGATAGACTCATGGGGGGGCTTAGGTAACATCGCTCGAGTGGTAATTTCTATCAACTTCAACATCTCCCATAGACGGTCCCATTTGAGATTGACATGGTGAAGCTCAGCTTGGGCTTGGTCAAGATCGAATCCCAAGTATGCCACCTCTTTTCTGAGCTCTAATAAATGGGCTTCGAATGGGGAAATTCTACTGAATGAGGCCATCTCTTCCTTTGTCTAAGTAAAATTGGATGTGTTAAATCCCTATATTTATACTAATCATGTGATCACTGTTCAACGACTATAAAAATAACAGTCACAATTCTTATCATAAAACCAATGGAGTCGACATTTTATAAAAATATTTTATATAAAGAGACATTTATTAAGATCAAGAGGGACTTTCCATTAATGAAACTTTAGGCCGTTACAATATTCCGCCCTTAAGAAATTTCACCCTCGAAATTTTCCTTTTACCACACTAAAATAGATGTGGGTAACCGAACTTCATCAGTTCCTCTGATTCCCAAGTTGCTTCTTCAAACTTGTGGTTTCTCCACAACAACATGAAGAGGGGAATTGTCTTATTTCGTAGAAATTTTTCTCTACGATCTAATATCTTCACTAGTTGCTCCTCATAAGAAAGATCGTCTTCCAATTGTACCACCTCAGAAGAGAGTACATGTGAAGGGTCCGGTATGTACTTATTTAATAGGGATACATGATATACATCATGTACTTTGGCCATAGTAGGCAGAAGTGCCAGTCAATAGGCCAAAGCCCCAACACGATTGAGAATCTTGAAGGGGCCAATGTACCTTGGACTTAACATCCCTTTCTTTCCAAACCTCATGACCTTATTCCACAGAGATATGTATAGAAAAACCATGTCTCCAAATTTAAACTCATGGTATCATCGGCGATTATCTACATAACTCTTCTGTCGACTCTTGGCTGCCTTGATATGTTGATGAATGGTTTTCACCTTCTACACCATTTCCTCAACCATTTCTGGTCCAAGCAGCTTACATTCACCGACCTCATCCCAACATGTCAGTGTTCTTAACCTTTTCCCATACAGAGCTTCATATGGTGCCATTTGGATGCTCGAGTGAAAACATCTATTATAAGAGAACTCCACAAGAGGAATATGTTGATCCAATCCTCCTTTAAAGTCCATTGAATAGGCTCTCAACATCTCCTCAAGTGTTTGGATAGTCTTCTCAGATTGGCCATCAGTTTGAGGATGATAGGCCATGCTAAAGTTCAATTCAGTATTCAGATCCTGTTGAAGACTCTTCCAAAACATAGAGGTGAATCATGGATCTTGGTCAGACACAATAGATAGTGGTACTCCATTCAACCTTACCACTTCCCTAATATATATCTGTGCCAGCTGATCCAATGAGAAATCTTCCTGAATAGCAATGAATTGTTCAGTATTTATAAGATGATCCACAACAACCCATATTTCATTAGTGACTTTGGATGTCCTTGGAAGTCCGGTAACAAAGTTCATGGTGATGTTCTCCCATTTCCATTCTTGTATGGGCAATGGTTGTATCATCTCCTTAGACTTCTGCCTCTCTGCCTTCACTTGCTGACACACCAGGCACATTGATGTATATTCAGAAATATCCTTCTTCGTATTATCCCACAAAAAGTTTTCTTAGAGATCTCGATACATCTTTGTGCTCCCTAGGTGAATAGAGAAATTTGAACTATGTGCATCATCCAAAAGTTCCTTCTTCAGCTCCGGACTTGATGGAACACATAGTTTTTCCCAAACCGCACAATTCCATCTTCATTAACATTAAACTCCGATGATTTACATTTTTCGATAGCTCCCACTTTTTCTTTAATTCCCACATCATCCTTTTGAGCATCCTTTAACCTTTCCAAAAGAGATAGTTGGGAAATCATTTGTGAATGGATTGATGATGTTCCCTTCTCTATGATTCCCATTACCATATTCATCAAGTCTAAGAAGATTGGATCCTTCTTAATTATCATCATTGATAGAATCGCTGGATCCTTCCTACAGAGGGTGTCTGCCACCTTGTTAACTTTCCTAGGGTGGTAATGGATTGAACAGTCAAAATCCTTGATGAGCCCTATCTATCTTCTCTGGCGCATATTAAGCTCTTTCTGTGTGAATATATATTTAAGATTCTTGTGGTCCGTATATATCTCACATTTCTCTCCATAGAGATAATGCCGCAAAATTTTCAAGGCAAAGATCACCACCACTAACTCTAGATCATGTGTTGTATAGTATCGCTCATGGATTTTCAGCTACCTTGAGGTATAAGATATCACTTTATCATTCTCCATCATCACACATCCTAAGCCCTTTTTCGAAGCATCGCTGAATATCACAAAAAGCTCCCCACTTGTGGGTAAAGTGAGCACGGGCATACTGATAAGCCTCTTTTTCAACTCCATGATGCTTTCTTCACATTCATCACTCCAAGAAAACTTTAATCCCTTTTGAGTTATCTTGGTAAGAGGGTTGGACAATCGTGGGAAATTTCTCACAAGTCATCGATAATATCCAGTTAACCCCAAGAAGCTACGGATATCTGTTACTGATGTTGGCCTCGTCCATCCCTCAATTGCATCTGTTTTGGAGGGATCCACAGATATCCCATTGCTTGTGATGATATGGCCCAAGAATGAGACCTATTTTAACCAGAACTCACACTTTCTGTACTTTCATAGAGCTTCTCCTTGCGCAAAGTCTCTAGTACAATTCTTAAATTCTCCTCATGATCCTCTTTGGTTTTGGAGTATATTAGAATATCATCTATAAAGACTACCGAAAATTTGTTTATGTAATCTCTAAAGACTCTATTCATCAAGTCCATGAAAATTGATGGAGCATTGGTGTGTCTGGAAGGAATTACTATGAATTCATAGTGCCTGTATCTTGACGAAAAGAAGTCTTGGGGACATCTTCCTTCTTCACCCTTTCTTGATAATATCTCGACTGCAAATATACCTTAGAGAAGAATTGTGCTCCACATAGCTAATCGAACAAGTAATCAATTCTTCGGAGAGGATACTTGTACTTTATCGTGATTTTGTCACGATAATCGATGCAAAGCCGCATTGACCCATCCTTCTTCTTGACGAAGAGGACTGGTGCACCCCATGTTGAAGCACTTGGGCGTATAAACCCTTTATCCAGATTCTCCTGTAGTTGCTTCTTCAGCTATTCAATCACTACAACATCCATTCTATATGGAGTCTTGGATATTGGTAATGCCCCGGGGAAAAGTTCTATTGAGAATTCAACATACCTTCTAGGAGGAAGACCAGGTAGTTCCTCGAGAAACACTTCAGTGAATTCCTTCACAATAGGCATTTCTTCAAGGATGGTTTCTTCCTTGGAATCAATCATATGAGCCAGATACACGTGCTCATAAGGCAATAATATCCACGATTGAGATGATGGAGCTAAAGGATATTCATCTTACTCCTTACACTAGTAAAGAATTGGCGGTGGATTCTCCATATGGAGTGTGATTTCCCTCTCCCGAAAATTTATGTTGGCTCTATATAAGGAAAGCCAATCCATGCCAAGAATTGCATCAAATTCCACGAGAGGGAGTATGGCGAGGTTCTCCAGGAAATTCAATCCACAAATTATAATAGGGGAGGACTTATATTCATGGGATGCAATGATTTCCCCATTTGTTTTACTCACTGAAATCTTCACTTCCATGATTCGTGGTGGTGTTGGGATTGTTCTACTAAAATTTCGAGATATAAAAGAATGCGTAGAACCTGAATAAAAAATTAAATTATCTATTCTTGAGTGAATAACTAGCGTACCTATCACCACTTTGTTTTCGGGGTTCACTTCGATAGAAGTGATGGAAAGAAGCTCTTCCTTGTTTCCTTGGAGGTTGTTGGTTGTCTCAGAAAACCCTTGGATTAGGAAACTGATTTGCGAATTGGCCCGGTTCTTTTAATTTGTAGCATTGAAAAATGCATTGAGGTTCGAACGGAGCATTCCTCTCCTCTTTCGCAACCGCGGGTCTTTCTTGCCAACAGTTAACAGCTTGGTGCCCTTCTCTTCTACACCTGAAAAATTTCCTCGTCCCCTTAAGGCAATTTCCAGGGTGCTTCTTTCCACACTTTTCGCAAGTGGGGTGCTGGATATTCTTAGCACCATTGGATTTATTAATCGGCCCACCAGAATTGAATGCCACGTTTCACTTCTTATCCCCATGATACCCCTGTGATTCTCCAATCTCCATTTCGACCTTGAGGTCACATTAGACAATTTCATTATAGCTATCAAAGTCACGGATTGCTAATTCATTCTGCAGGCTAGGCTTCAGCCCACCAAAGAAGCAGTCAAATTTTCATTCTGGGGTAACGACAAAGCCAGAAGCGTATCGTGCAAGCCTTGTGATGTTTTCCTCATATGCTCCATCAAATTCTTCGTCTTTTTCTTGAGGTAAAGGAAGTCCATTTCCATCTTAAGCTGGAGGGTGTGCGGAAAATATTTATCGAAAAAAATCTTCTGGAAATCCTTCCATTCCAATGCCTTGATCTCCTCCTCAGGCATCGTATTTTTGATCAACTTCCACCATTGATCAGATTCACCCTCCATACGATAAGCCTCCAAGAGAACCTTCTGGTGTTCCTAACATTGAAGAATGGAGAAGATCTTTTCAATGGAGTTGATCCATTATTCAGTGATTGTGGGATCATATGATCCACTAAAAGTAGGAGGTCTTTGTCTCATGAAGCTCTCGATAGCGACTTTTTCTTTCTTAGGGGGGGTCTAATGTTCCTCTTGACCCATGTTTCTTTTAAAAACTTGAGTTAGCTGAGATATAAGTGTGACAAAGTTTGTGATTCCTGCTCCCATTGGATTGGGCATCTCATTAGTACAGTCATCACACTGATCTTCACAACGGTTGTTAGACCGATTCCTCCTATTACCGGCCATTGGATGGAATAAAATGAAAGTTAGGGGTAACACATAATGGGTAATCCAAAGATAAAAGTTGATGACTTATAAATAAACATTCATTTCCTTAACTCATGAGTCTATAGGCTTCAATCTAGGCTTTTCATGATCTACTTTCTAACATATATTTTTATGGGCATTTTTTCTTAATTCCCTTAATAAGGGTGCATACTAAGCTTGTGAATTTACCAAAGCATATCCCCCGAGAGTGTCATAACCAAGAGTGAAGCAAGGCCTGTTGTCATGCACATGTTCCTGTTCGAGTCTAGCTCAAACCGGTGTTTTCGGGTTTTACCCCTAGGATACATCTGTGCCAGAGCCGCCTCTACCTACTCGTATCCAGACAGGGATGTATTTTCTTGATAACCCTCTTAGTCAATACTCACCAAAACTTAGGGACGTTTTTATTGTACTTAGTATTGTATCTAAGGCTTTACCAGGGTTTTCTAATCCTAATCCCAAAAATAACCAAACCTATCCTTTGATACCAACTATGACAACCCTTCTTTTTATTACAACTTAAACATGATTTATTACATAAAACTTCACTTGATACAACAAAGAAGATTGATAGGTTTAGTGTATTTGGGGCTTAATATCATTACATAAAAATTTAAACATGAAATACTACATCTTTATTGAAAACTTGCTTAAATGACCTCTACATTCCTTCGTACTTAGCATTGCATGGGATAACGTGAGGACATGCCTAAGAAAAGGGTGAGCTATAAAGACCAGTGAGGGAGTACACATGGAATAAAATGAGGAGTAAAATTCATTTTTTACAATTGGCATATCAATAGAGCATAATAAAAACATGAACATAAAGGCATGATCAAGCATGATAATCATAACATGGAAATGTGGCAACAACACTTAACATGGAATTAGCATGAGCCAAGGCTCATTGCACATGGAGCATGAGTAAATCCTCATTTCACATACAGCACGAGTAAACCCTCATTGCACTTTAATTATCATGAGTCAACACTCATTGCACATGAAGTATCATGATACTATACCTTACCCAATGCATTGGAGCGCTATAAGGGCGCACCCTTCATAAGCATTTCATTTCATGCATAAGTGTTCCACATGGATCATAAAACATGGATTCATAAAACATAAACATTTATTATGAGATAAAGGAATGTGGAATTCATACATGAAACTTTACAATCAATAAGTAAATGTGCATAAAGATGAATACCCTTTATGGAGAAATGGGCATGGTATTCACTACACAATGATATTGGCTTAGAAAATCGGTGTGATTTCGGCAGCGTAACAGCATGACATTAGAATTCATAAAAATGGTTGATGAGAGAGAAAATGGTTCCCCATAATATTTACCTATAATGGAAAGTACGGAGGTCATATAGAAACATGTCCCAATAATTGTAATGGAATTTAGATTCATGATCCAAAAGTATTGCTTGAATGTAAAAGAGGAGAGAGAAGTTCCTTTCGGAATTTCGGCATTGTAACGGGTGTACATGGGAGACATTTAATGAGGGAGAAAGTGTATCCCTTCATTAAAACATAAGGATTGAATTATGAGGGTGGTTTGAAACCATACCCCAACATTTATAATTGAAATTAAAATGGCAAAACAACTTAAATAAAATTAGACAAAAATGAGAAAGGAAGAAAAAACCCTTACTCGGCAGTGTGCTTCCAAAGGGTAGATAGAGTCTTGTGAGAGGCTTATTGGGAGCTTGGAGTACCTTAGGAGGATTCTAGAGAGAGTAGGGCAGAGTTTGGACGAACTCAAAAGGCTTTGAGGGAGGAGGAAGTTGGATCTTGGGTGGGTTTATATAGGAAAGGTGAGGGAATTCTTTATTATTTAGGTTTGGGAGCCCTTATATTAAATTAATCCAAACTAGAAACCATCACATGGATTTTGCCCATTTTTTTGGAAAAGGGAAGAGGAAAATAATATTTTATAAGTCGAAGGTCCGAAATTCTTAAAATATTAGGGTTTCTTATGTGGAGGTGAGTTAAACTCCCATGGAAATTAATTTAAAAAGACAAGGTGTTTAATAAGTCTTGAGGGGTCCATTAATGCTTTGAAAAGTAAGCAAAAAAACCCAAAATGACATTATTTTAATGGTAAAACCTATATTGGCCGAACATAAAGATTAATTATTTTAATGCATCACTATTGGGTCATTATGATGTAATAAAACACATTATATATTTAAACGGTATTTAATTTTTACTCAAAAATTTGACTGTCTCAGAAAATTATGAAAAATTCACCGTTGGATAATTTTGACATCCTGATTCCAAAAATAACATTTATTTTATCTAAATAATTATCTGAATATGATCATTTTCAATTTTAAAATGAAAACCAACATTTGTCAAAAATTCATGGGTTTGACAAAAATGGCTTTCAAACCTTAATAAAAATTATAATTGAATTCATACAATTACATGATCATTTATATATAAAAAAATTAATCTAATAATAATAATAATAATATTTTATTAAAATATTATTTAATTCAAAAATCCCTTAATTTCATAAAATATATTTCTTAATTAAATAACAACTAAAAACACCATTTGTACTTCAAAAACTATTTACAATGTATCAATAATGACAATAAATTATATTCATTATTATATAAAAAAATTATGTACATGAACATAGTACTATATATTAGTTACATAACCCCTTAAAACAGCCGCATAAGACAAAAGGGTAAGGTGTGCGATGGTGACAGGCTCTTGGGGTGGCTCAGATAACATCGCTCGAGTGGTAATTTCTATCAACTTCCACATCTCCTGTAGATGGTCTCGTTCGAGTTTGACATGGTGAAGCTCAGCTTGGGCTTGGTCAAGATCGAATCCCAAGGACGCCAACTCTTTTCTGAGCTCCGATAAATGGGATTTTTATGGGGAAATTCTACTAGATGAGGCCATATCATCCTTTTTCTAAGTAAAATTGGAGGTGTTAAAGCCCTATATTTATACTAATCATGTGATCACTATTCAACGACTATAAAATTAACGATCACAATTCTTATCCTAAAACCAATGGAGTTGACATTTTATAAAATAATTTTATATAAAGATACATTTAATAAGATCAAGAGGGATTTTCCATTAATGAAACTTTGGGTCATTACAGTTTTCCTTATGGAAAACCTTCTCCATGGCTGTAAAGGGCATTGGTGGAGCCTGGTCATTCTATCGTATAATGAGGAAAATCTTTCATAAAGAGTTTTATTATCTCTTTAGGGAGGATTACTCAACATATATAATGCAATAAGTGGTCATCTAGGATATTTTACAACTACAATTGTGTATAATGAGTATGGATAAGTATCCATCTTGGTTTACCAACCACTTATAATACTAAATGGATATGGATTAGGATCCATTTTATTAGGTGAAGATCATTGAGTGGGGTCAATATATATCCATATGGGTCATTGTGTACCTATAATAATTTCTACTTATTCTAGGGTGTTATATCATTCTTTAGGGATTGAAAAATTTCAGGTAAGGGATACAATGGATGTAGGTGCCCACAGTGAGCCCACAGATGCTGAGACTTTGGCAGTAAGTAGCTAATGAAAAATGACCGGATATAGACATGGAAGATGTTTAGGATGAAATTTCAAGACTGAGGTTCTATAGTTTTTGGCTCTTAGGTCATCTCAAGTCGGCCTAGGGAGAGGTGGTTCTAGTTTTATGATATCCAGGGACATAACACATAGGAGTTTTTGACCCACTTTACGAGTGATAGTGATAAAGGGCATGTGATGCCTAGGTAGAGGTAGTAAGAGGATAAGAGAGCTCTGAATGTTGGTAGACATGTAAAAGATGGATGGATAGAAATTGGAGGTGGAAAATATTTTCAAATGTTTCCATCACCACCCCTAGTGGTCCCTACCATATTCAGGGAGTTGGTGGACAAGGGTGAGTGTAGTTGTATTCCAGAATATCCTATGATATAGAGGATCTAGGGATGATTAGAAGTATGATCTATGTCATTTCAACCTTAGAGGTGGTTTTTATAGAAATTTTCATTATCCACCCTTTTCTTACAATATCCCTAGTTTGATAACTAGAGGTTTTAGTTCATCCCTTTTCTCAACCCTCGAGGTTGGAGACTCCTACTAGATATGAATCAATGATCATGAAATGTTTTAGATAATGTGATCTCATGATTTTATGAGAGTGCTTCTCAGGGGATCTCTTAGTGGTAAAGATGAGGCCTTATGACATCTTCTAATGAATTCATTGTATATCAACCAATCATACACAGAACTACAATTTTAGGTGGTAGATTTATTGTGACCATGTTGTGGGATTATTTTCCACTTTATAGGTGAGAATGAGACCAAAGAAAATCAATATAGACTCATACGTAAGATGGTTCATCTGATTACACACTAGTTTTCTAGCATGAATATTGGAATAGTATATGTTATGGTTTATTAGTTTCTTATTATGGTGGATGAGTATGAGAACATTTTCCCCAAGGAAAAACCAGGCTTACCTCACCTCTAAGAGATATAATTTTTAATTAAATTACTGCTAAGAAAGGCATCGATATATAAACCATCATATTGGATGGATCCTAGAGAGATTTGCACCCTAAGTGTATAGTTAGGGGATTTGTAGAGGAAGGAATTTGTGAGACCCATTTTTCCCCATAGGCATCCCCAAAAAAATAGTTAATTAGGGGGGATTGAAGCTTCATGTAATTTAGGGATTATCAGTTTCTAAACCAGGATAAATTTATGAATATTTATCCACTACTGAGGATAAATGACCTCTTTGATCAGTTGATAGGGGAATTATAGTTCTCAAAGAGTGACCTATTATTATGAAATAACTAAATATGTGTATGTGGTGAGAATATACCATGGACAGAATTTAAATGTTTCTTTGGTCACTATGAGTACTTGGAGATTCCCTTCAACATAATGAAAACCCTAAAAAACATCATGGCACTCCTAAAATGGACTTCTCTACATTTCTTGGACCATTTTATGGTGGTCTTAATTTATTATATCATAATTTACTCAAACTATAAGGAATGAAAGGTGAGGCACTTAAAGATGGTTCTAGACACACTCTATGATCATTAGTTTCATTGGAAGCTCTCATATTGATGGTTTTGGATTCAGAGGGTCCACATTATAAGGAATGTCATATCAAATGTTGGTGAAGTAGAGGACCCATCTATTGTAACACCCCAAGGTTTCATAGTATAGTTTCTCTTTAAATTAATTCAACACCTTGCACCTTGCACAACACCGAGTTTGAGCGCACGACGACTTACCAAACTAGTCTCTCAAAAGTAGTTATGAATAGTATTAACTGAATTTTTAATTTTATATATTCCATATAATTTTAACATCTATATTATGTGTTTCTTATAACTAATTTAAGAACAAATTAATTTTTTCAGATAAAGGATGTATTTTAAAAAAATGCAATTTTACCAACTTTTAATGGAGAACCGTTTTTAAATCCAATATTTGACCCTTTTATATATCCAATTAGACAAAATAAACTACTTATTTAGAATCAGGACATAAAAATTTAGTTTTAATAAAATTTTAGTGTTTTTCTGATAACTTTCATATTTGGGTAAATAGTGAAAAATACTAAATTTAAATTGAAAACAACTTTTTTAATCCAAATAATTTATAGTGTTTAATTATACATTTGAATGTTTTGGTAGTACAATTGGATTATATATTTACCATTTAATCTAATGATGGTCATTGGAATTAATTTCACATGGAAATTATACATAAACAAGTGTCAATCTTTTGATAGTTATTGTTTCTAAAAAACACGCTATTTGTTTTGACAATGAGAATTATTTTTAAATAAATTAATGAATCTCCTATTTTTTTATTTTGTAAAATATACATAATTTTTTAATTTGGAATATCAGATATATCATAGGCTGAATGTTTGGTATTTTCCTGAAAAACATCAATTTTTGATGAATTGTATAACCACTTGGTTGTAGTGAAAAGAATGAATTTCTCATTTAAATGAAATTTAACCACTTCTATGAATTGAATTTAAAAATTCCAACATACATGGTTGTTATTAGTAAGAAAAATTTGTTTCAATAAGATGAAAATAATTTTTTGGGAATAGTATCTTTTGACTTTTATTTACCGCAATTAAAGGTAAATAGGGTAATTCAAGATAAAATGAATATTATAATAACACAAAATTAACTTAACACTTATCCTAAAATTATTGGATGAGTCATGGTCGACAATTGTCATCCTGGGGGAGATTTTGGTACCCCATAGAGCCACTTATGATTGATAATTACACTTTATTTTAGTTAACTTAAAGTAAAGTCAAAAAACACATTAACAAATAGCTTTTTGTATATCGATTTTTACATAGGGTTATTAAAGTAATATTTTCAACCATAAATATTAATTGAAAATATAAAACAATTTTCTAAATTGTGGTATTTTTTATAATTTTTAGACATAAAATATGTTAAATTATTTATGAAAATATATTGATCCAATATTGACGTCATTAATAAATGATTTAAATTAATAAGATATTAATACTAAAAAATATCCAAATCTGATCCAATTATTATTGAATGATTTTATTTAGAAAATTAGTCATATTATCTTTGAATTTAATGAGTTTTTAACCTTTGTAAACCGATTATAATTCAACAATAAAATAATATTTTCAAACTTTTCAAAAGTTCCCCTCCTCTCCCTTTTAAAAGAACACCACTTCTAACTCATTCCTCACACCTCACAAGCCCATTGGATTGTCCAACCCCTTCCCAAATAATCTCTATATATCCATATCTTCCAACGATAAACCTTTCCTTAGGTATAAGTCTCTTCAAGAAGTCCTTTTTGTTCAATCCAAAGGGAGTTACCCAAATTAAAGGTAATGGTTTCTCTGAACTTCTTTTTTTAATTTACTTCTCCAAACCATAAACTCTTTTTATTCCTTTATTTTATAACAAAAAAAGTATCATAAATATTCTAGGATGTTTTTACAAGAAGTATTAGAACTACATTTACACACACCTCCATCTAATGGGTAAAGAACACACTGTTTCTGTGGATGGGAAACTAACGCCTCACAAAACGATGATTGTTCAATTATCTCCTATTGCATCTCATGGTGACCATTAAGATGGAACTGTATTTATATATTATATATATTACGTTTATGTTATTTTATGCTTCTTTATTTTCTATTTATGTCATACCTTTATGGTTTCCATTATGGGTAGACGTGATTATTTCAATTGAGGAAATGCGGACTACCGCCCCCTCAAAGTTATATGACTCATTAATTCCTTATGAGGGATGAATAAAGGATGTAGTTAATTATAATATATATGATATTATACTTTAATTATAATATACCTTTGTATCATTATGTTTTAATTCCATTAAAATACAAAATAAAAATGAAAGTAGCGTTCATGAGTACGTACGGCTTACTGTCTCCATGAACGGTGCATTTCATTTCTTATCTCCAAATGTTATATAATGTTATAAATACACATATATACTAGATATATAATATATATATAAGATATATAAGTCAAGAATATAATTCTGTAGATAATGGAATATTTACCACATGGAAAAATTGTAATTATAACAAGGTCATTTTTTACTCAAGTTCTGAACATCGATAAAATATCCAATCTGAACCCAAATAATTTAATAATTATAACAGAAAGGTAATAAGTGATATAAAATGAATAATAAACTTGAAATATTTTCTTAATAAATTATAAATTAACTTAGGTTTATTATTCATGAATAAGAACGAACGTACAAGACAAGTTGGACTTGAGGTAAGGGGTTTCTTATCTCACTTTTAATTCTGTTGGATTTCTATTGTTCGCCACTTATTTATTTGGTGTGGTGTATTGTATACTTACATTTGAAATATATTATCATGATAATATTTATATACAAGGTATTATTTGATTAATTTTCAGGTTATTAACTTTTGTTCATATGCCTCGATTGATTACAACATGAATTTTATCTCACTTCTTATTTCCGTGAGATGCATGCTATGTTTTCACTATTTCCTTTTGTGTGGTGTGTGTACTGCCCATGATTGTATTCCTTATTTAATATAAATTAATTTGTTTTCACTTAAATCTTCATTGTATGATCATTGTTTCATGTGGTGTATGTTTCTTAAGTCACCAAATCAGTATGGGAATTTCTAGTTTCGATTTCCACTATTTGCATGTTACACATACATTATTGATTATTATACTCCAGGATTATGTGTGGAATCACTATTTGTTATTTATGTAGTAATTACCAATCCCCTTTGTGTGTGTATACTTTGGATACACATAATCAATCCATTGATAATTTCTCATGTCATTGATATGAACTTGATAAGAGTAACCCTAACTCAATATCCATTCATTGAGTTAAACATCTGATTCATTAGTGTTGTTTTTACCAGAATATATGTCAATGTACTCTGATTTATTTACACAGAATATCCAATCATGTTGAGTGTATTTATATTTTTCACACATAATTATTTCATTAATTTATTCTTAACCTAATGATACGTTCTTTATAAGGGATTTCATCTCAATTTTACATTCCAATAAGACTTCTTTGTTGTTATACACTAATTCACTTTTATATGGTGTATATAATGTAAATTGACATAGTATATGATGAATCCATTTATTATCATGATATTATAATGTTTTTATTATCTCAATTATTTGTATTCAAGTGTCTCTCTTTTGGTTAAAAACTCTAACCAATTATCATTTAAAATGTTTTAAAGATTTATTCTTCTAAATATTTCTCATTAATGTCTATGTTTTAAAAATGTTTATAAGGATATATTTATATGGAAATTAATTTTTTAAAATTAAAATTACTTTTAAACGTTTCAAAGTGGTATGAGAAACTTTGATTCAAAAATCTATTTTAAATGTCTTCTTGATAAGTAGTGAGACTTTTAAATGTTTTCAAGAAAAATGGGGATATTTCCCTCAAATAGTTTTGATGGTTATTTTCATCTATGTCACTATCCTTCATTATTCTTGATTGAGGTTAATATATTATAATAAAATCTTCCATATTTGTTGAATGAGTTATGTTTGACTGTGGATGTGTTATTTTTATACCATTCATGGTTTGTGGTTAAAAAGAAGACATTTCATATGTTATTTTTAATATTAATGTTTAGATTATGTTTCAACCTTTTCATATGAGGAATGCATTGGACATAGTAAGTGACTGGTAGAGCCCACTATAGCTCCTCAATTCATCAGTAGGTCTCATGAGACAAACTAGTGTCTTGGCACAAGGCCTTAACAAAATCTTATTTGTAGTCTTGGGACAAGGCCTGTACTATGTGATTATGATGTCCAGCATTATGCTTTCCATAATTATGAGATTATATATTGATATTTTATGTGGTTATTCGACTAGTATAATACCCATGACTTTGTTTTATTATTGAATTATTTACTCATCTAATATTCCTTCCCTAAAGTGTTCATGTTTATTATTTGTAATGGCTTGTGTTTTCAATTATTCACCATGCCTAATGTGTATGTTATCTTACTATGTATTGATTACTCTTACTGAAAGTTTTATCTCACCCATTTCTTATGTTTAATTTTACTAGGATATGAAGAAGTTGGTTATGGGTGATATCCTACATAATCTAAGAAGTTTGGATTTTTCTAATGGAATAAATTACTGTTGTTTTTCTTTTAAAGTTGTAATGTTGAACTTATGAATGTATCTTATTTCCAAGGCTACTAAACTGATCAATCATTGGGGACATGATTCCTTGTAATCATTCCAATTTATTAAAATAATGAACCGGCTCATAGATTTTGGGGTCGGTGCCTTACAGTTGGTATCAGAGGAAGTTTAGTACAAAACATGGAAACTAGATTTAGATAAACTCTGATTAAATCACATTACCCTAAGATAGACATTGAGGATTAGTATATAAGAACTTTATAAAATTTTGGTAATGTGGAGATTTTGTGTATTTTCCATGCAATACATCCCTTTTTGGATACAAGCAGGTACAGGCAGCTCTGGCATGATGTACCTCGGAGTGAATACTTAGACAAGGAGTTTTGGTCTTAACCCAGGGTATCCTAGTACACAACAATGGTCCCTACTGTACTCTTGGTTAAGGAACCCTCATGGGATATGCTTAGGATTATTTACATTTTCTTTAAAAACTGATTCGATGGATTTTAATATAACATGAGAATAAATGACCTTGGTTAATCTTAAGGTGTTTCAAATTAAAAATGTGGTGTGATGATATTCTCTAAATGATTTGATGACTATTGTTACTCATAAAATGCTATCTTGTTGTATTCAATGGCTGGATTCCAAGGAAGTCATAGTAATGTTGAACATCATGTAAAAGGTGGGAATAGTGGTGTAAATGAAAAACAAAATGGAATTTTGATAGGTGTAAAGGATATTGTGTTTGTGTTGAATCAGTTTTCCAAAAATTTGATCAACAACATATATATTAACCAACTCCCAAACTCAACAAAGAAGAGAAAGGTGATGAATTATAAGATCTCTTGTAGTGGATACCATGGAGAAAAGAGACATCAATTTCCATCATGCAGGAAATTTGGAAGGAGACACCTCGGAATGTGTCTTAGTGGAACAAAGAAATGATTTATGTGTGGGAAATAAGGATATAATGTAAAGAATTTTCGATAAAAATGTAGAGTACTGTGGTTGAAAATAAAAATGGTCACAAGAATCCATTTACAGTCATTTTCCATAAATGTAGGGGACCTGGCCATTACCTGAGTGAATTCCCTATTCTATAGGAAATCATCTTGGTCAAAGAAGATGCTATGTGGAAATAACTGGTTGGTGAAATGTTTAAAAGTATTTGTGCTCTTTGTTGATGGGATTACGTTGGAATAATTTTCTCTTGTATGTGTAACCCTGTAGTTTTTCATGTGAAAATGATATTTGAGGACTAATTATCTTTTCTCTTGTGGATATAGTTATAAATAACCGTTTGGTTTTATATGGTCCTTGAATTTGAGGAAATTACATGTCATTAAATTTTGGGATGAAAATGCGAATTATGAGATACAGTTTGTAGTTAAATTATGTTATGGTTATTTTGAGGAATTTATATCATTTTGGTAATGTAATAAAATATAGTTTTTGACAAATGTCAACACGCAGACTGTTTGAAAACCCGTTGCGTCATAAAAATCTGTGGGAATCGAACCCACAACCAGAGTGCCATTGGGATTAATCGCCTACCACTGGACTACATGAAGTCACTAGTAAGTGTGACTAATTGGTTTTAGTTAAAAAAATTATTAAGTTTATTTGGTACATTATGTATTATCAAATGGATGTCCTTAGTTTTGGAAAATGATTTTGTGATTAAGTGATAAATGTTATTTTGGAAGATGTTCCCTCTATTGGGAAAACTATATGCCTAAAGAAAATATAATACAATGGGTTTTCATTTGAGGAGTAATGGTGGATATTTTTCAATGTTTTTATTGTGTATTTATTGGGATTTGGGTTATTTATGGAAATTATTATCTTATCATAGAGAATATGTGATTAGGTTAATTACTTTTAAGTATGTGACTTTAAGAGTAGTTGATGTTATTTGGAGAAACAATTTAATATGGAAGACTAAGAAATCAAATTATTTTCGGTTTTGGGTATCAATCTTTGTTGGGATTATATTGAAGTTTTTTAAGTACAATTGTTCATCGAAGGTTATTTTTGGAACATTGGGTATTGTTTGTTTAAATTTTGGAGATTAAGAGTAGTATTTCATTCTATATAGGATTTTCCTTTTGGGGATCAAATTATAATGTACTAACAATTTGTTTATTCGTTAATGTTTAATGACATGGGAAATATATAGTTCATGCTTTTTGGATTATGTAATTCTCTATAAGTTGGTAGTAGCGCTTCAGGTGTAACCAAGTCATCTTTAATACTCATCGTTTGGAGAAAAGATGTGTTTTTGGTAGAAATTTATTAATGGATGAAACACTAATTGTAAAGTAACTATATCTCCTTATAATCTTAGTCAATTTCATAAATAAATTCATCATCATTATGAAAATGAACATAAAACAAAAATGTTGTTTGTTTGTGTTTCCTACTGGGTAATCAAAGACCTTTCAACCCATCACAAGTTTATGGATTTCAGATTATTAACTTCCCTTAATAATATTCTTGATCGCTCTATATCTGAACATGATGATTATTTTTCTCTTCCATATCAATGTTTTCCTACATGTAACCCTAGTATGTGTTATTTTTGGAAACCTTATACTTACCTTTATTTATTTTAAAATACTGGCCTCATTAATCCATTTTCAATGTGGGATTTAATCTAAGATATTGTGAAATGTCAAAACCCATGTTTTCAATCCCATGCTTAAATTGAGAGGAAAAAATTTATTGAAGGAGGGGAAAATGTAACGCCCCAAGTTTTCATATTAAATTATCTATTTAAATTAATTCAATAGCTTTCACTTCACACAACACCGAGTTTGAGAGAACGATGACTTACCAAACTAGTCGTTCAAAATATGTTATGAATAGTATTAACTGAATTTTGAATTTTACATATTCTTTATAATTTTAACATTCATATAATGTGTTTCTTATACTTAATATAAGAACAAATTAATTTTTTCTGATAAAAGATGTATTTTTCAAAAATTGAAATTTTACCACCTCTAAATGGAAAACGATTTTTAAATCCAATATTTGACTCTTTTATATATTCAATTTGACAAAATAAACTTATTATTTAAAATCAGGACATATAAATTTAGTTTTAATAAATTTTTGGTGTTTTTCTGATTACTTTTATATTTGGGTGAATAGTGAAAAATATTTAATTGTAACTGAAAACAACTTTTTTAGTAAAAATAATTTATAGTGTTCAATTATAAATTTTAATGGGTTTGAAGTATAATTATATTATATTTTTAAAATTTAATCCAATGTTTTTCATTGGAATTATTTTCACTTTAAATTATACATAAACAATATTAAATATTTTGGTAGTTATTGTTTCTTAAAAACACGCTATTTGATTTGACAATGGGAATTAATTTTAAATTAATTATAAAAAATTCTAGGTTTTTGAATTTGTTAAAATAGGAATAATTTATGAATTTTTAATATCAATTATTTATTAGGAAGAATGTTTTTTATTTTTCTGAAAAAACATCAATTTTTGAGAAATAGTAAAACCACTTAATAGAAGTTAAAAAACTGATGTTTGTCATTAAAATGAAATTTTACCACGTATGTGAATTTAATTTCAAAAAAACAACATAAAATGTTTTTATTAGTAAGTAAAATTTTGTTTAATAAGATGAAAATAATTTATGGTGAATAGTATGTTTTTACTTATATTTACAGCGGTTGAAGGTAAATAGGGTAATTCTAGGTAAAAAAATATTATAATTATAAACAATTACCTTAACACTTGTCCTAACCTTATTGGATGAGTCATGGCCGACCATTGTCATCCATGGGTCGATTTTGGGACCCCATGGAGCCACTTAAGAGTGATAATGATACTTTATTTTAATAAACTTAAAATAAAGACAAAAATGACATTAACAAATTTCTTTTAGTATATATTTTTTTACATTGGGTTATATAAGTCATATTTTTGACTATAAATATTCATTGGAAATATTAAACGATTTCCTAAATTATGGTATTTTATTATAATTTTTAGACATCAAATAAATTAATTATTTAAGACATAATAAGGATGCAGTATTCACCTCATTAATAAATGATTTAAATAAATAACATTATTAATATTAAAAAAAATATCCAAAACCATTCCAATTCTTATTAGATGACGTTATTTTGAACATGATTCATCTTATATTTTTCTTTAATGACTTTTTGACCTGTTTAAACCAAAGGCAAGGTTATAATAAAAGAACATTTTCAAACTTTCCAAAAGAGCCCCTCCTCTCCATTATAAAAGGACACCACTTCCAACCCATTCCTCACACCTCTCAAGCCCCATGGATCATCCAAAACCTGCACAAATAATCTCTCAAGATCCATTTCTTCCACCTAGAAGCCTTACCTAAGGAACAAGTCACTTCATAAAGTCCATTTGGTTCAAACCAAAGGGAGTTACACAAATTAAAGGCAATGGTTTCTCTTAACTTGTTTTCTATTATTTTACTTCTCCAACCCATAAAAATATTTTTATTCCATTATTTTATTAAAACTCCATTCTTTTAAATATACTAAGATGTTTTTATGAGAAGTATTCAATATAAACTTACACACAGCTCCATCTAATGTGTAAATAACACATTGTTTATGTGGATGGTAAACTAACGCCTCACGAAATGATGATTGTTCAATTATCTCCTACCGCCTCTCATGGTGGCCATTAATATAGAACTATATTTATATATGATATATATTATGTTTATTTTTTCTTTATTCTTCTGTATTTTTTATTTATAACAAACATTTATGGTTCACATTATGGGTAAACGTGATAATTTCATTTGACAAAGTGCTGACTACTGCCCCCTCAAAGTGATATGACTCATTAATGCCTTATGTGGGACATATAAAGGATGGATTTAATTATATTATATATTATATTATACTTGAATTATAATATTCCTTTGTATAATAATGTTTTAATTCCATTAAAATAAAAAATAGAAATTAAAGTAGGGTTCATGCGTACATATGGCTTACCTTCTCCATGAATGGTGCATTTCATTTATTATCTCCAAATGTTATGTACTGTTATAAATACATATATATAATATATATATAATATATATATATATATATATGATATCTAAATCATTTATATCATTCTAGAGATAACGGAATTTTGACCACATGGAAAAATTTTAATTATAACAAGTTCTTTTTTGAAGCAGGTTCTGAACATCGATAAAATATCCAATATGAACTCAAATAATTAACTAATTGTTATAGAAAGGTAATAAGTGATATAAAAGGAATAATAAACTTTAAAAATGTTATTAATTATGTATAAATTAACTTATGTTTATTATTAATGAAGAATAAGGAACATACTAGACATGTTGGACTTGAGGTAAGAGGTTTCTTTTCTCACTTTTAATTCGTTGAGATTTCTATTGTTCACCACTTATTTATTGCATGTGGTGTATTTTGTACAGACATTTGATATATATTTTCATTATTCTATTTCTATTCATTGAATTCTGTTATTCCTTTGGTAGTCATTAACTTTTGGTTATACGACTCGATTGGTTACAACATGGTTTTCATCTCACTTATTATTTCTGTGAGATTCATGCTATATTGCCACTATTTCCTTTTGTGTGGTGTATTTACTGCCCATGATTCTATTAAATATGTAATTTAAATCAATTTAAGAGTATTTAAAACTTTATTTTACGATCCTTGTTTCATGGGGTGTATGTTTCATAAGTCACCAAATTGGTAAGGGAATTTCTAATTTCGATTTCCACTCTTTGTGCTTTATGCATACTTCATTGATTATTTTACTCCAATATTATGTGTGGAATAACTATTTATTATTTATGTAGTAATTCTCACTCCCCTTTGTGTGAATATAATTTTTATACACATAATCACTCCATTGATAATTTCTCAAGTCATTGTTATGATCTTGATTAGAGTAATCTTAACTCTATTTCCATTCATTGAGTAAAACATCCGAGTCATTAGTGTTGTTTTTACCAGAATATGGATGAATGTACTCTAATTGATTTACATGTAATATCCAATCATATTGTCTGTATTTATATTTTTCACACATAATTATGTCATCGATTTATTCTTAACCTAAGGATACAGTCTTTATAAGGGATTTCATCTGAATTTACATTCCATTGAGACATCTTTATTATTATACACCAATTCACTTTTATATGTGGTATATAATGTACTTTGATATAGTATATCATGAATCCCTTTATTTTCATGATATTATAATGTTTTTATTACCTCAATTATTCATATTCAAGTGTGTCTCTTTTGGTTAAGAACTCTAAAACAAATATCATTTTAAATTTTTTAAGGTTTTATTACTCTAAATATTTCTTTTTAATGTCCATGTTTTAAAAATGGTTTTAAGGATTTATTTATATGGAAATTAATGTTTCAAAATTATAATTTATTTTAAAAAATTCAAAGTGGTATGTGACACTTTGATTCAAAAATCTATTTTAAATGGATTCTTGATAAATAGTGAGATTTTTAAATGTTTTCAAGAAAAATGGGGATATTTCTATCAAATAGTGTTGTTGATTATTTTCATCTATTTAAATATCCATAATTATTATCAATCTATGTGAGTATATTATAATACAATCTTCCATATTGTATTGAATGAGTTATGTTTGACTGTGGATGTGTTATTTTTATACCATTCATGGTTTGTGGTTAAAATGTTGTAATTTCGTATGCTAGTTTTAATAAAAATGTTTAGATTATGATTCATCCTTTTCCTAGGAGGAATGAATTGGATGTAGTAAGTGACAGGTGGAGCCTGCTATAGCTCCTCGATGCATCTGTAGGTATCCTGAGACAATGTAGTTTCTTGGCATAAGGCCTTGACAAAATCATATTTGTAGTCTTGGCAAAAGTCCTTGACTATGTGTTTTTAATGTCCAGAATTATAAATTCCATCATTATGATATTATCTTTTTATATTTCATGTGGTTATTCGACTAGTAGAATACACATGACTATTTTTTATTATGGAATTATTTACTCATCTCCTATTCCTGCCACAAAGTGTTCATGTTTATTATTTTTAAAGGAATTCATTTTTAATTGTTCACCATGACTAATGTTTATATTATCTTCCTCTATGTTTATTACCCTTACTGAGCATATGTATAAGGCCCCAGCCTTAAACCTTACTTAATATTGAGTTATTACAAGATTACACGTTGAGGATCTTTTCGGGTTTAGAGTTTTAGAGAATTAGATCATAAAACTTGCATTACATTCCACATATAAACAAAGTGGTTACATAAAGATAGTATTCTTCATTCCCATCAATGGAAACACATTTAAAATAAAACATGGATTAATTCTTGACACATCCTTGACTCTATCATCTTATCATGTACCTTTCCCTTGACCTGTGAAAAACATTTCAAAAACATGGGATGAGCATAAAAACTCAGTATGGGTTATAAAAAAACATGGAAAGGAAACATGAGTTCATATATACATAAGAATGAAATCATACTTTACCCATAAAACATAGGCACTTTAACATACCTCATAAAATCATGAATAAATCATAGAAATCATAAGACATAAAGGTAACTTGAGGCATTCATAACATTCTTACGTAGGGAGTAACCCTCTTGGTTACGTTTGGAATACCCATCACAGTATATTCCCTAAAAATCTCTTCGGAGAAACCTTAACGTTTCACTCCTTCGCGTTACCCAATGCATTGGAGAGCTATAACGGGCTCACCCGCCCTTAGTTTATCACGGAACCACCCGTCTTCATAATAATGCCCAAGAACCATAACATAATCATATCACATAAAACATGCATAGAGGAAACATAAAATTTCCACATTTCAATCACGATATATCAATACAACACATTGATATAAAAACATTATGAAAACCATTTTCAATACCAAAATAAAACATGGTATTTATTTATTTTTTTTTAAAAAAAGGTATGGCTTGTAGAGGAAGCCGAAACTCAAATAACGGTTACGACGGCGGAGAAGTCGTTGTCGCCGCATACGTACGAAAAAAACATTCCCTTTTGTCGTTTAGTAAACGCTTCGTAAAAAAGATTCCTTTTGAATAAACGTAAAAGTCAAAGGGGTTTATACACCATATGAAAGAAAGTTTTGTATAAAATAAAATATGCCTCAATGAAAGGAGATTGAGACGAAGTCCCATACAATGATCATTTTTAAATAAAATAGATCTATTATGTGTATTCACTATATGTACACATAAAGAAAGTATAAACACAAGATAAGACATAATAATATCAGGACATAATTTGAAAGTAGGATATTAACCCAAAGAACGGAAATTGGGTTAAGAAGTTCCCATACAAAGAGCATTTTTAAAATAAAATAGATCTATTATGTGTATTCACTACAAGTACACATAAATAATGTACAAATACAGGATATGACATAATAATATCATGACATAATTTGAAAGTAGGAGATTAACCCAAAGAATGGAAATTGGGTTAAGAAGTTCCCTTACCTCGTATCCGACTTGACCCGACCGTTCTTTAAACTCCTGAATAATAAACTTTAGTTAATCTCTACTTGATTATGAATCTTTTCCAAGTTCATTATTCCTTTTATACCATGTTATGAACATCATGTAATCATTTAAGTTAATAATGTTCATTTTGTCGGTATTTGGTTCTTAAGTCAAAAATATACTTCTTACACTTACATGTTGTTAATTTGGTCAAAGGTTCATTATATCCAGAATGGTATTCATGATGTAGATATCATATATGTCATATATATCCAGTAAATACATTCATTTATAATATTACATCACATTTAGAGGTAAGAAATGAAATGCACCGTTCATGGAGACGGTAAGCCGTACGTACGCATGAACGCTACTTTCATTTCTTTGTCATATTAATGGAATTAAAACTAAATGAGAGGTATGTATATTTTAATTCCAGAATTATATTCATCATTTATATATATCATTAATTATATATATCCATTATATACATGTACTTTTAATAATAAATTACATTTGGGGATAAGAAATGAAATGCACCGTTCATGGAGACGGTAGTCCGTACGTACGCATGAACGCTACTTTCATTTCTATCTCATGCTTTAATGGAAATAAATGATAATGATATATATAGGTATATTATAATTCCAGTATAACATCATATATAATAACTTTAAATCCATCCTTTACACGTCCCACATATGGCATTAACGAATCACATCACTTTGAGGGGGCGGTAGTCCGCACTTCCTTAAAATGAAGATATCGTGTTTTACCCATAATGGAAACCATAAAGGTATGCCCAAAATGAAAAAACAGAAGCTTAAGGAAAACATAAACATATTATATATCATATATAAAAATAGTGACATCATAATGGCCACCTTTGAAGGTGTTAAATGAGTGTTGAACAATCATCGTTTCGGGAGGCAGAATTTCGCCATCCACGGAAACCGTATGTTATTTAACCATTTGATGTAGTTGTGTGAGAGTGTAGCTCAAATAAATCTTATAACAACATCCTAGTATATTGAAGATACTGGTGTTGTTACAAAAGAAGTAAATAAAAAGAGTTTAGGGGGTTGGAGAAGCAAAAATAAAACAAATGAACATTAGAGAATGAATTACCTTAAAAAGTGTAACTCCTTTTGAGTTGAGCCTAAAGGCTTCCTTTGAAAGGATTCTGCCCAAAGGGAATCCTCTAGGATGAGGAGAGGGATGTGGAGAGAGCAAATGGGCAGGGGTTGGCCGAGCCAATGGCTTGAAGAGTGTGTGAAATGAGGTAGAGGTGGAGGCCTTTTATAAGGGGAGAGGAGGGGCACTTTTGGAAAGTAAAGAAACATTACATTATTTGAAAATGTGTTTCGGTTTTAAAATGTCCCACATTGATGGAATTCGTGGATAAGGTGATAAGGCATCGAAATCCATTCATCCAATTGGTTTTGGACATGTGTAGTTCATAGATTTTATTTTATCTTTCCATTTTATTTAAATCGTCAAATAATGATGTCATCGCTGCATCATTATTATGTCATAAATAATTAAATTTATTTAATGTCTAAAAATTATAAACAAATTACTATGATGTAGGAAATCTTTTTAGCTTTCCATTTAATATTTATAATCAAAATTTGGACTTGTATAACCCCACTTAAAAATTGTTTTCGCAAAACATATTATGTTTGTGTCATTTTCACTTTAACATTAAATAAAAAGTAATTTATGTCATTTCCCAACAAAAGTGGATCCATGGGGTCCCCAAGTTTGGCCATGGCTTGTCTTGGTCGGCCATGACACAACCAATGATGTTGGGACATGTGTCTAGGTCATTTTATATTATTAAAGTATTATTTATTCCTTAAACTACACTAATTACCACTAATCGCGATTAAAAACTTAATAAGTTACTATTCACCAAAAAATTATTTTAATCTCATCGAACCACATTTTACTTCTTAATGACAACCATGTATGTCGGATTTTCAAAATTCAGTACACATTAGTGGTAAACTTTCATTTAACTGAAAAATCAGTTTGCTTGATTACCACTTAGTGGTTTCACTATTCATCAAAAATTGAAGTTTTTCAGAAAATTACCAAAAATTCACCCTAAGCTATATTTGATATTCCGAATTCAAAAATGAAGTCCATTTTACAAAATTCAAATCATATAAGTCACATTAATTAATTTAATAATTAATTCCCGCTGCCAGAGCAAATAGCGTGTTTTTACAAAACAATAAGTATCAAAAGATTGACACCAGTTTAAGTCTAATTTCAAATCGAAATTGATTCCAATGACCAACATTGAATAAAATGGTAAAAATATATTCTAATTTCACTTTAAAACCAATTCAAAAGATAATCTAATCATATAAATAAATTAGATCAAAAAGAGGTTTTGAATTAAAATGCAACATTTTACACTATTCATAAAAAAATGAACTTTATCAGAAAGGTTCCAAAAAATTACACAAAGTAAAATTTGATGTCCCGATTCTTAAGAAGATTTATATTTGGTCCAATAGAAAGTAAAAGAGTGATCAAAACTATATTTAATGACGGTTCACCATTAAAAGGTGATAAGTGAACCTTTAGTGAAAATTAGAGTATAAAAGCCTAAAATTGAACTCTTTCCGTATTTTAAGCCTTTATCTTTTATTGGGTAAATGTAAAAACATCTAAAAACATATCTATTCATATTTTAGTTATTTCTATTCATTCCCTCCAGTACAACGGCTACTTGTTAACTAACATTTAAAATAATATTATTATATTACTAGTGTGCTACGTAAGTTTCAAAGAAACTCATCGTTGCGTATCGGGTACGCTATCGAACATAGCAACCCCTTTTAATTAAAATTCATATTTAATTCTCAAATATTAATAAATATGAAAATTATTTATTCTTTAATTACCTGGGATGTTACATCCTTCCCCCCTTTTGGGAATTGCGTCCTCGCAATTTTATTCACTTATCAAAATAAGTGGGGGTATTTATCCCTCATAGCATTTTCAGATTCCCATGTTGCCTCTTCAATCATGTGGTTTTTCCACAAAACCTTTACCTGCTTAATCACCTTATTCCGTAACACTTGCTCCCTGTGGTCAAGAATCTGGACTGGTTGTTCCTCATAAGATAGGTTCTCTTCCAGCTGAACTACCTCTGGGCTCAAAACATGAGATGGATCTGGCATATAATTTCTCAACATCGAAACATGAAAAACATTGTGTACCTGAGATAAACTTGGAGGTAAAGCCACTCGGTATGCAACTGATCCAACTCTTTCCAGAATTTCGTATGGTCCAATAAACCTTGGACTCAACTTTCCTTTCTTACCAAATCTCATCACACTTTTCCAAGGAGAAACCTTGAGAAAAACATGATCACCTACCTCGAAAGATAGATCCTTCCTCCGGTTATCCGCATAACTCTTCTGCCTGCTCTGAGCTGTTCTCATGTGTTTCTGAATCAGCTGAACTTTTTCTGCCATCTCTTCTACCAATTCTGGTCCCATCAACTTTCTTTCACCCACTTCATCCCAGAAAGCTGGAGTTCGACACCGCTTCCCATATAATGCCTGAAATGGTGCCATCTGTATACTAGAATGAAAACTGTTATTATATGAAAACTCAACCAAAGAAAGATGTTGGTCCCAACTTCCCTGATAATCCATAGAACAATCTCGTAGCATATCCTCCAATGTCTGAATTGTTCGTTCTGACTGCCCATCTGATTGAGGATGAAAAGCTGTACTAAAATTTAATTCAGTACCCAACGACTTCTGAAGGCCTTTGAAAAAGTTAGAAGTAAACCTGGGATCACGATCTGATACAATGGAGAGAGGAACTCCATGTAACCTGACTATCTCCTTAAGATACAAACGGGAAAGTTGATCAAGAGGGAAAGTATCTCGTATAGCAAGGAAATGAGCATATTTGGTCAAGCGATCAACAATAACCCAGATTGCATTATTACCTTGATATGTCTTTGGTAATCCCACAACAAAGTCCATGGATGTATTCTCCCATTTCATCTCTGGCACTGGTAAAGGCTGAAGCATCCCTTTCGGTAACTGCCGCTCTGCTTTAACCTGTTGACAAGTCAAACACTTCACAGAAAAATCAGCAATATCTCTTTTCATTCCATCCCACCAGTAATACTCCCGCAGATCTCTATACATCTTAGTACTGCCCGAATGAACTGAAAACGGAGAACTATGAGCTTCACATAACAACTCTCTCTTCAACTGTGAATCACAAGGCACACATAACCTCTTCACAAACCTCAAAACACAAACACAAACTTATCCAAGAACTCATGGAAAATTTTATTCATAAGGTCCATGAATACAGCAGGTGCATTGGTTAACCCAAAAGGCATAACTACAAATTCATAATGGACATATCTAGTACGGAACACAGTCTTCGGAACATCTGCTTCTTTTACTTTCAACTGATGGTACCCCGACCTCAAGTCAATCTTCGAAAAATACTGAGCTCCCTGGAGCTGACACCACTACATTCGATGGCCCAACATCTGCTGAAGTAGTTGCAAAGGATTTCACCACCCCTTTATGCTTGTAGTCTAACTGCTTCCCATCACTCAAGCTCCTTGTCGGACACTCGTTTGCATAGTGACCCATCTCATTGCACTTATAACATTTCACTAACTGTAAATCAAATTTATTCTTACCTTCACCTTGATCCTTTTCAGTGCAATCACGCGCCTTATGTCCCATCTTACCACATTGGTAGCACTTCCCAGAATTCAGAAGACATTCCCCAGCATGACTTTTTCCACATTTATCACAAACTGGAAACTTAGTTCTCTTACCATCAGACTTTTTTGAAGAATTCTTACCTTTCTCCTGCCACCTCGGTCTCTTCTTCTGCTGGTTGTTATAGAAAACTTGGTCATCGGCAAACTCCATTTCCACCTTCTCAGCACATCAAACAAGCTTTTCATAACTTTTAAACTCACGAGAAGCTAATTCCCTTCGATACTTTGGCTTTAATCCTGAGTAAAAACGATTGATTTTACTATCAAGGTCTCGGATAAAATTTGGAGCATACCTTGCCAATCGAGTGAACCTTTCTTCATAGGCAGCCACTGATTCTTCCTCTTGCCTCAATTCCAAGAATTGCTTTTCCATCCTAAGTCGAACAGCCTTAGGAAAATACTTCTCAAGAAACATACCTTTGAATTCATCCCAGTCAAGAGCATCAATCTCATCGGCATCCCTGATATTTTTAACCATAGACCACCACTGATCTGCTTCACCCTCCAAACGGTAAATAGCAAGACTAACCTTTTGATTGTCTGAACACCCCATGACATCAAAAATCTTCTCCAGTGCTTTAATCCACCCTTCAGCTTGCACAGGGTCAGATGATCCTCTGAATGATGGTGGATGTTGCCTCATGAAATGTTCCACCACTGACATGTTCCTCTGCGGTTGATCTGGCTGATCTCGTGCATGGATACCACCGCCATTTATCGCCTGAGTCAACTGCGCCATTACTGCAACAAACTGTTCAGTTCCAATTCCGACCATTTCTGGATGCTGATTCGGAAGGTTGTCTTCCTCCTGATGTCGTCCCAACATAGCTTCTTTTTTTCCTTTGCGGAAAACCATTCTGAACACCGAAATATCTTAGGCGAAGCAACATGGTAATCTGTAAATGCTATATCATTTAAATCATATTATAATTTAACACTTTTCTAACTCCTAAAGTTGTCTAAACTGACCTTTGATACCAACTATAAGGCCCCAGCCTTAAACCTTACTTAATCTTGAGTTATTACAAGATTACACGTTGAGGATCTTTTCGGGTTTAGAGTTTTAGAGAATTAGATCATAAAACTTGCATTACATTCCACATATAAACAAAGTGGTTACATAAAGATAGTATTCTTCATTCCCATCAATGGAAACACATTTAAAATAAAACATGGATTAATTCTTGACACATCCTTGACTCTATCATCTTATCATGTACCTTTCCCTTGACCTGTGAAAAACATTTCAAAAACATGGGATGAGCATAAAAACTCAGTATGGGTTATAAAAAAACATGGAAAGGAAACATGAGTTCATATATACATAAGAATGAAATCATACTTTACCCATAAAACATAGGCACTTTAACATACCTCATAAAATCATGAATAAATCATAGAAATCATAAGACATAAAGGTAACTTGAGGCATTCATAACATTCTTACGTAGGGAGTAACCCTCTTGGTTACGTTTGGAATACCCATCACAGTATATTCCCTAAAAATCTCTTCGGAGAAACCTTAACGTTTCACTCCTTCGCGTTACCCAATGCATTGGAGAGCTATAACGGGCTCACCCGCCCTTAGTTTATCACGGAACCACCCGTCTTCATAATAATGCCCAAGAACCATAACATAATCATATCACATAAAACATGCATAGAGGAAACATAAAATTTCCACATTTCAATCACGATATATCAATACAACACATTGATATAAAAACATTATGAAAACCATTTTCAATACCAAAATAAAACATGGTATTTATTTTTTTTTTTTTTAAAAAAGGTATGGCTTGTAGAGGAAGCCGAAACTCAAATAACGGTTACGACGGCGGAGAAGTCGTTGTCGCCGCATACGTACGAAAAAAACATTCCCTTTTGTCGTTTAGTAAACGCTTCGTAAAAAAGATTCCTTTTGAATAAACGTAAAAGTCAAAGGGGTTTATACACCATATGAAAGAAAGTTTTGTATAAAATAAAATATGCCTCAATGAAAGGAGATTGAGACGAAGTCCCATACAATGATCATTTTTAAATAAAATAGATCTATTATGTGTATTCACTATATGTACACATAAAGAAAGTATAAACACAAGATAAGACATAATAATATCAGGACATAATTTGAAAGTAGGATATTAACCCAAAGAACGGAAATTGGGTTAAGAAGTTCCCATACAAAGAGCATTTTTAAAATAAAATAGATCTATTATGTGTATTCACTACAAGTACACATAAATAATGTACAAATACAGGATATGACATAATAATATCATGACATAATTTGAAAGTAGGAGATTAACCCAAAGAATGGAAATTGGGTTAAGAAGTTCCCTTACCTCGTATCCGACTTGACCCGACCGTTCTTTAAACTCCTGAATAATAAACTTTAGTTAATCTCTACTTGATTATGAATCTTTTCCAAGTTCATTATTCCTTTTATACCATGTTATGAACATCATGTAATCATTTAAGTTAATAATGTTCATTTTGTCGGTATTTGGTTCTTAAGTCAAAAATATACTTCTTACACTTACATGTTGTTAATTTGGTCAAAGGTTCATTATATCCAGAATGGTATTCATGATGTAGATATCATATATGTCATATATATCCAGTAAATACATTCATTTATAATATTACATCACATTTAGAGGTAAGAAATGAAATGCACCGTTCATGGAGACGGTAAGCCGTACGTACGCATGAACGCTACTTTCATTTCTTTGTCATATTAATGGAATTAAAACTAAATGAGAGGTATGTATATTTTAATTCCAGAATTATATTCATCATTTATATATATCATTAATTATATATATCCATTATATACATGTACTTTTAATAATAAATTACATTTGGGGATAAGAAATGAAATGCACCGTTCATGGAGACGGTAGTCCGTACGTACGCATGAACGCTACTTTCATTTCTATCTCATGCTTTAATGGAAATAAATGATAATGATATATATAGGTATATTATAATTCCAGTATAACATCATATATAATAACTTTAAATCCATCCTTTACACGTCCCACATATGGCATTAACGAATCACATCACTTTGAGGGGGCGGTAGTCCGCACTTCCTTAAAATGAAGATATCGTGTTTTACCCATAATGGAAACCATAAAGGTATGCCCAAAATGAAAAAACAGAAGCTTAAGGAAAACATAAACATATTATATATCATATATAAAAATAGTGACATCATAATGGCCACCTTTGAAGGTGTTAAATGAGTGTTGAACAATCATCGTTTCGGGAGGCAGAATTTCGCCATCCACGGAAACCGTATGTTATTTAACCATTTGATGTAGTTGTGTGAGAGTGTAGCTCAAATAAATCTTATAACAACATCCTAGTATATTGAAGATACTGTTGTTGTTACAAAAGAAGTAAATAAAAAGAGTTTAGGGGGTTGGAGAAGCAAAAATAAAACAAATGAACATTAGAGAATGAATTACCTTAAAAAGTGTAACTCCTTTTGAGTTGAGCCTAAAGGCTTCCTTTGAAAGGATTCTGCCCAAAGGGAATCCTCTAGGATGAGGAGAGGGATGTGGAGAGAGCAAATGGGCAGGGGTTGGCCGAGCCAATGGCTTGAAGAGTGTGTGAAATGAGGTAGAGGTGGGGGCCTTTTATAAGGGGAGAGGAGGGGCACTTTTGGAAAGTAAAGAAACATTACATTATTTGAAAATGTGTTTCGGTTTTAAAATGTCCCACATTGATGGAATTCGTGGATAAGGTGATAAGGCATCGAAATCCATTCATCCAATTGGTTTTGGACATGTGTAGTTCATAGATTTTATTTTATCTTTCCATTTTATTTAAATCGTCAAATAATGATGTCATCGCTGCATCATTATTATGTCATAAATAATTAAATTTATTTAATGTCTAAAAATTATAAACAAATTACTATGATGTAGGAAATCTTTTTAGCTTTCCATTGAATATTTATAATCAAAATTTGGACTTGTATAACCCCACTTAAAAATTGTTTTCGCAAAACATATTATGTTTGTGTCATTTTCACTTTAACATTAAATAAAAAGTAATTTATGTCATTTCCCAACAAAAGTGGATCCATGGGGTCCCCAAGTTTGGCCATGGCTTGTCTTGGTCGGCCATGACACAACCAATGATGTTGGGACATGTGTCTAGGTCATTTTATATTATTAAAGTATTATTTATTCCTTAAACTACACTAATTACCACTAATCGCGATTAAAAACTTAATAAGTTACTATTCACCAAAAAATTATTTTAATCTCATCGAACCACATTTTACTTCTTAATGACAACCATGTATGTCGGATTTTCAAAATTCAGTACACATTAGTGGTAAACTTTCATTTAACTGAAAAATCAGTTTGCTTGATTACCACTTAGTGGTTTCACTATTCATCAAAAATTGAAGTTTTTCAGAAAATTACCAAAAATTCACCCTAAGCTATATTTGATATTCCGAATTCAAAAATGAAGTCCATTTTACAAAATTCAAATCATATAAGTCACATTAATTAATTTAATAATTAATTCCCGCTGCCAGAGCAAATAGCGTGTTTTTACAAAACAATAAGTATCAAAAGATTGACACCAGTTTAAGTCTAATTTCAAATCGAAATTGATTCCAATGACCACCATTGAATAAAATGGTAAAAATATATTCTAATTTCACTTTAAAACCAATTCAAAAGATAATCTAATCATATAAATAAATTAGATCAAAAAGAGGTTTTGAATTAAAATGCAACATTTTACACTATTCATAAAAAAATGAACTTTATCAGAAAGGTTCCAAAAAATTACACAAAGTAAAATTTGATGTCCCGATTCTTAAGAAGATTTATATTTGGTCCAATAGAAAGTAAAAGAGTGATCAAAACTATATTTAATGACGGTTCACCATTAAAAGGCGATAAGTGAACCTTTAGTGAAAATTAGAGTATAAAAGCCTAAAATTGAACTCTTTCCGTATTTTAAGCCTTTATCTTTTATTGGGTAAATGTAAAAACATCTAAAAACATATCTATTCATATTTTAGTTATTTCTATTCATTCCCGCCAGTACAACGGCTACTTGTTAACTAACATTTAAAATAATATTATTATATTACTAGTGTGCTACGTAAGTTTCAAAGAAACTCATCGTTGCGTATCGGGTACGCTATCGAACATAGCAACCCCTTTTAATTAAAATTCATATTTAATTCTCAAATATTAATAAATATGAAAATTATTTATTCTTTAATTACCTGGGATGTTACAATATGAGCACACCGCTTTCTTATGCTTCATTTTCCCAGGATATGAGGAAGTTAGTTATGAGTGACTTGCAGGCATAATCTAAGAAGCTTGGTTGATTCTAATAGAATAAATTAGTGTTGTTTTTCATTTCATGTTCTAATGTTCAACTTATGTATGTATCTTCTTTCCAAGACTACTAAAATGATCTCTCCTTTGGGACTTTTTTCCTTGTAATCATGCCAATGTATTAAAATAATGCACTGGCTCCTAAATTCTGGGGTCAGGGCGTTACATTTATGGTCAAGGTAGTGCAAGCTTAGAATCCACCATAGAATATGAAGGAGGGGTAGATATTTCTTGTGTTGGTAGGCTATTACAAGAGATTTGTGCTTGATTTCTCCAGGATATTGTAACCTTTGATTGATTTGAATTGAAAGGTGCATCATCTTGTGTGGATATAAGGTTATCGATAATATTTTTAGGAGTTGTAACAGAGGTTGATGATATCCCTCATCTTGATATTTCCATAGGAGGGGTGTCGAGTATATACTGTTTTATGATGTTTTAGTGATATGAATTGGTTGTTTGTTGATGCAATGGAATACATTGATCTCCTATGTGTCTAGAATTTTGAGACAATGTTAGATCAACTATGAAACACATGATATAGAGTTGGTAGATATAATATTTTCCATGAATGTGTGGTGAAACAACCTTATGGGTGAGTGGTTTATCTAATAATCTTACCACAAGAGACTCAACTACATCTTCTCTCAGAAATATCTTAACTTGAAACAGTGGTGATGGATAGAAATCCTCTGAGACTATGAATTCAAAATAATCTATACCCCTGGGAAGGGGAACATGTTTTAAGATGCTCTTATTAAGAGATATTATAATCAGTTGATGGTTGAGGCATCAAAGTAGTTAGCCACATTGAAGATGTCCTTAGTAATTGAGGATGGTTCTTCATATATTTAGTTGATGCATGTTACACCACCATGTTTATTGTGTGTTAGGGAAGCTATGCATGGACACACTGAATGTGATACCTTACATGCTTAGATATCCACTGGAAGTGCTCTTGAGGTATGTTTTGAAGGTGGGGTACATGTTATCATTTTCGTAGGAAAGAAATTGGTACTAGTGACATTATGGGAGTAGGTGGTGTGCTTGTTTTATACATAACATTTGAACATACATTCAGGTATGGAAAATATATAATAGGACATCTAACATTGATTTTTGTGGTTAGAAATGAAATATGGTATATCATTGTTTCTCTCTCGATGCCTCACTTGCCAATACGTGAAAATTGAGCACTACTTTCCATAGGGTTTATCTCAACCCCTTGAGGTGCCACAGTGGATGTGGGATAGAGTATCTTTGGACATCTTGACCGTGTTACCACATATATCTATGGTTCATGATTCTATCTAGGTGATAGTAGACCAACTCACCAAGTCATCTATCTTCCTAGCTATTTGCAAGAAGATCTTAGTGGATATCTTGAGACGTATTTACATATAATAAATAGTCTGGATCCATGGAGTTCCCTCTATGATCATTTCAAACCATGATTGTCACATTATGATGCCACTATAGAGAAGATAATTGAATTTCTGTGGGACTCAGTTGTATTTTAGCACATATTTTCACCCCTATAATGATAGTCATATGGGTAGACCATTCAGTTCTTAGAGTACATGTTTTGAGCTTTCATATTGGAATTTGGTTGTGGTTGGGAGGGTTATCTACCCATGGTGGAGTTTGGGTACGATAAAAGATACCATTAAAAAATCTGTATGGTTTTATTTGATACCCTATATGGGATACCCTATTAGTCAGCACCTTTTGGGTAGATCAAGATGAGCCATCACTCACTGTCCCAGAGTTAGTGTGGGCTAAAATAGAGAAGGTGAAGATCATACATGAGGGGAATATTATTACATAGAGACATCATATGTCCTATGCAGATCGATGACGGAGGCCTTTGGATTTTGATGAGGGAGATCATTTATTCATTAAGGTCTCACTGTTACATGGATTGGGGATATTTTTTGGGGGTAGAAATATATCTTTGATATTCATTTAACCATTATAGATACTACAGAGAGTCAATGAGTTGGCATACTGCTTTTCCGTGCTATAAAAGTTAGACACGATGCACGATATCTTCATTGTGTTGAAACTGAGGTGATATGTTCCCAACCCATCACATGTTATTTACTAGGGTGTGTTGTAAATCAATGATGAAGCTTCCATTATAGGGTACCCGATGGATGTCAAGGATCGATAGGAGATGATCCTTCAAGGGTGAGTGATTCCTTTAGTCTGTGTCAAGTAGCTGTATGATAATCATTAAGAGGTAATCTAGATGTTGGAAACCCATATGCAAGATCAGTACCCACATGTTTTTGAGTAGTTCCTTCTTCATTTTTGGATGGAAACCCCTAATTTTAGAAGAATGTAATGTCTTGATTTTTTCTATGTAAATTTTTAAAATATATCTAGTAATATTTTCAGAGCTAAGAACTGAGATGGAATGATATTCCAAGGTATGATGAGTATGGAATTGAATTTGGAAAAATATTAAAAATATTAATTTCATGCCCATAAAATTTTCTAAAAATGTGTAATAACTCTAAAAAATTTCCCTGATTAGAAATTTGAGACTGTCGTTTAATCAAGAACGTAGGTTTTACCCTAGGATCAACAAAATATTGTTTGGCATTGGGAATTTTATAAAGAATTTTCATGAGCAGAAATAATGAAATATATTAATGTATTTAAATATTTTGATGTAATTACCTAAGACTCTTCTATAAATACCTTGTTATAGGTGATTCACAGGTTTCACTACATAACTATAGATACCACGAGAGGATTTCTTAGGTATTCCTTGTTGAAATACATCATACTAGGGGATCAAATCACTATCGTAAGGATCGCTAATGGCATATGAGTTCACATTTCTTTCCAATGACTACAATTCATGATCATTCTTCAATATTAAATTATCCAAAATTAAGGTTGGATGATTTTTTATATTGATTTATCCCCATTTTCTTATCCAATAAAAATTTTAAATCAATATACAAATATTTTTATTCATGAATCAACCATATTGTGGGTATGAGATTTTTTTTTTGATATTGGGGATTTATCTTAATATTTAATTTATATATCTTTTTTCTTTATTTTAACAAAAAAAAATTGAGCTCAATGTGAAATTTGGTCTATATTCGTTCCTAGTGTTTGTTTTTTTCAATTCTTACCATGTAATTTGTTTATACATCGAAGAAATTCATTTTGGCTGATAGTTCGATAAATACCAAGTAATCAATCATTTCACTCTAGTTTCATAGCATAATGGATTGATACTGAAGATCTGGGTTTGTGGTTCTGGTTTTATCGAGTGACAATGTAGGTGATAGTGAATCAATACTGCATATGTGGTCCTTCATTATTTAGATTCAATTTCGATGAGGACACTAGGGATGGTGGCATTTCCTAATTGAATCATACAGTCAGATTCTGATGAGTGGTGATGAAAAGATTCATCCAAACCATTCCCACATTTACCCGCTTGATTCATGGTGGGATCATTGGCCTGGGTACCAGGTGGTGATGCATGAAGGAGACCTACAGTTTCTATAAACTCCAACACTACATGACAAGTAATCCAAATATACACACCATGTGGGTCCATGTCTATAGTGAGAGGGTTTCCAAGGTGATGAAAATTATCACATGTCATGTGGCACACTCCACATGTTATGTGACCTCTACCTTGTAGTTTGGTATGTAACTCGGGGGGAAAATAGCCACTAACATGGACGTGAACATGAACATGGGTAGAGTACACAACCAAAACCTAATAAATGGACATTTTTAGGTATACAACATGACTTAAATACTTGGGAATAAAGATACATACACTAGAATGGGAATAGGGTCAAGGATGCACACATGGGAAGGTTAGTGATTAGGGGTACACACCATGTACCAAACAAACATGTTGTGTATATCCTTGAAGATGACTTAGAGACCATGTTACCCTCAGTGTCGACTAGTTTCATTAGGGTGTATGTTTTATTGGTCCATCCCCGTGAGGGTATAGTATGACAATACATCATGATCATTGGATTTTGATTCTCACTAAGGGATTATTTTTGGATAGGTTAGTATTAATCCATTACAAAGGTTAAAATTGGATCATGTTTCATCATCTTCCAAGGCAAGGTTCTTTTAATTATAATGACCAATGATACATGGGTATTGATCCTCTACTTAGTAGATTAATCCATATTGGGTTGTTGGTATACCCCATGACCCTAGGTTTGTTCCGCATTTATGTGTCAATATCTTCAGATATCTTATGTTTACTTCCTCATGGTGAGACTAAATTAGCGTTACATATTAGGTGAACATAATCAGTTCTTTGATAATTTCTAAGTGAGTTCGCCCTATTGAGTGTGGTTAGAGACTTTTGAGTATAATCATAGGCTAGAAATGTCCTTGTGATTTTAACATGAGACATAGTGTTTTCCATGAGTATATCTATTTGTTTTATTATGAGTCTCATATTTTGATTGAAATATCCTATAATGATATGACTACTCGTGATTATTAATGTTATTTTGTTTTTGGGTGTCCTACTATGAATTGTTTTAGTCACTACTGCATGGGGTCTTCCCACTTGGGGAGTGGGTTATGCATACACCAGACTATTTGACACAGTTGTCAGTGTAACATGAGTATATGGGTCATATATTTAGTCCAGATTGACTTTGGTTTGATCATTGATTAACAATGGTCTATTTTCTACTATTTTCAGTAGATTTTACAACATTATTGTTTTTATTGGGCTTGTATTTGGGCCTTTCTGCTTTCCATTATTATTAATAATACAATGATTATGAGATATAGATATGTTCATGAATTTGGTAATTGTTTTATTTTATATTTCATCATTTTATGTTCTTGGAGATGTGTGTGTGTGTGTACAAGTACCATAGGGTATTGCCTACCATATCAGTGTTATGCATACTCAGTGATGGTCGCTAACACTATCCTATTGGAGGTGGGAATGGTGTAATCACAATAACCTTATCATCGGCTATATAAGCCATTGTGGTTTTTTTAATGAAAAGAAATTAATTAATGAATCGATAGGATTGGTACTTGATGATTTATTAGGATGATGACATACTTCAGAATAATTGAAAAGAATTAATAGTGTTGTCGTCACTTCTTTTAGATGATTAAATCAGTAATATTATAAATGACAATGGAAATAATTAATCAATTGATAGTTAATTAATAAAATAAAATTAATCTCGATACTAGTTTTATAATTTGATATCATGGAATTAGCAGTGGAAGTTGGGAGTCTCGAGTGGTGTTAGCGGTAGATGAGTCTAATGAATGGTATTTTCCCATAGTGTGGTAATGATATTTGTATATCATGTGTTCTTTATGATTTTATAAACTATTCTACCCAGGTTGGAAGGGTTATTGACACCCAATGGGTTATGGGAAGGTTTTTCCCCAACACCCAATTTGGAGAGGAATAGAGGGTTGACTGCCCCCTCTGACCATTCCCGCTACTCCTATTATTATCATGTGTCGGTGTGCATGATGGTTATTTTTCCATTATATGGGTGAAGAGGTTTGTAGTGGATTGGGGTAATTTTAACCCATATGTGTCTCTGAATATAGTATCCCATGGATTATTATGGGTATATCATGCATTTTATGTGACAAATTGAGGTATAATACCTGATGTACAGGTAATGGTGGATCATATAAATTATTAAATTACTATTGAGATATGATGGAGGCATGATAAAATGATGTGATACATGGTCTTCATGATATAATAATTTATCCTATGTCTCTTTGGATTGAATTTTGGAGAAAGATGGCCCAGGATGTGTGAGATTGGGACAGATGAGAAGACTAGTGGGGAAGTGGTAATAGGGTACCTTCATTTGAAATGGTGTTGGATATTATATTAGTACTTCATCGAAATAATTTGTTACCGATCCATGATGAGGATGAAGAAAGAATAGTAAACCAATTTAGGTAGTGGGTTTGCTTCATTTTTTACTCATTAAGATTTAGTTTTCTTCTTTCACATCTTCCAAGATAGTCTTTAAGGGAGGATCCTATAGAAAATATATTTTATTATAACCCTACAGATATATAAAATGTTTCTTAGGTCAATAGGGTTTGGTTAGTGATCTAGCTAGACATTTCTCATTTGAATATTTGGTTAGGATTTATTGGATCATTAGGATTTCTATCGAACATTTTCTCTAGTGTTCTAATTTTTTTCTTTTTAATTTTATTTCATTCATATCATGTATTTCGATTTCATATATTATTTTATGTCTAATATTTTTTTGGTGTTTTTTCTCAACATATCTATTACTTTCCAAATATCAAATGGTAATACCACCCATTTTTTATATGTCATATACTCGGTGATAATTATAAAATTGTGGCTTATTTGGGGAGATATTTTGGAATAATTATATATCTTATACCTTTTTAATCTGTGGAGGGGTACCTTTGGTGGGAGGGAAAAATGACATAAGATGTAAATTTTAAAATAATCATGTAAAAATGGTTTTTTGGAGTGAAACCTTACTTCCTTTTTAAAAATGATAAACTTGGGTTTTATAAATTTAACATCATATTTCAAATGGATTTATAATAATTATTAAATATGTATGTTTTCTAATAAATGGTTTTCTTATAATTTGAATACATTCATGCTTTATATAATTGATAATTTTTAACAAAATTAGTATTTTTACTATTCATATCAAAATATATTATCTCATAAAACACCCAAAAATCATACTAAGATAATATGGATATAATAAATTCAAAAATTAAGTTTATTTTATAAAATTTAAATTTTTAAATTTTTAAATTTTTCTTTATAATGAAAACAAATATTATAAATTAGTTTAATTTTTGGAAAATTAGTGTCCAAGAACATTAATATTTCTTATTAATGGATCAAGAGGCTCAAGGTTATCAAGTGTCTCTATTATAAGGTGATATAGGATGTGATACAAGTAATAATCATGGTCATTTTTATATTTTGTAGCTAAGAATGATCTAATTCTTTCAATGTTTTCCATATATAGAGGTTAGATAGAAATCTTGTTTTTGGGGATGGATGGAAATGCTATCTCCTTAGACATCCACATTACCCTAATCAGTAAGTCCCAAAAACATCACACCTTACTATTGTTTCTCATATAATATTTTGATTTTATTAGATTTTGTAATTTTAATCTGCAGCCCCTAAATTTTCATCATGTGTTTATTCACTTGGCTTCAGAGGATGGTTATTATAGATGTTGGTTTAAGGGTACTTGTTTTTTTCCTATGAAAATGATGAAAAGGATCTCATATTTTTATTGTGGTGTAAAAACTCATTTTTTCCTCAATTTGGTTGTGTTTCTATGTTCTCTTAACACATGACATCAACCACGATTCCCTCAAAGATTATTAGAGTCTCATTAGGGGTTCTGATTAAACTGGATGCAACAAATCTAAAGTTTTACAAACTGTTGGTGGATATAATATGTATTGATGTTTATTTTAAAAAACAAATCATCCACTATAAATCTAGATTTATAATGGTGATTCTAAATTTTGTAATGGTGTTGATTCTTCTTGAATATTTCTTTTCATGTAGAGAGTTTGGCCATTCCTCTAAATCATGTTTCTCTCATAATCAGAATTTCCATTATAATAATGGTAAAAATCATACTTGAACAAAGGAGATGTTTCTTTTGAATGTTAATTTGAAGGATTTTGTTGTCCCTTCTATTATTTTGAGATAAAGTAAAATTCTATGTCTATTGAAGATGTTTTTCTAGAGGTTATCAATAATTGTGATAATCACTCTAGTAAATATTATCAGATGGAGATGGACACTAGGTAACTTCTTGATGTTTCCCATGATACACTTCTAGATAAATCTGAATAGGTTGAGGATCCCTTTCTTAATGGGGATACAATAAATGGTAAGAAACCAATTAATTACTCGGATAGATTAATCACTATACATCTAAAAGAGACAGTAAAGCAGGTTGAATATTCCAAATTGGAAAGAAGTATTTTCATCAGATCCTCTAGAATATATCTAAAAGAAAAAAATCAAACTTCTCATCTCATGGATAAAAAATGGTTGATAGTAGTAAGTTCTACCCCTTAAAATAAATTTTATTTTTTTAATTCATATATCATGTCTAAGATATGAAATTTTACTAATTCTAATAGTGTGGATTAGTAAGGTTATTTCGCCAAGGTAATGAATAAATATCATGTTTTGGATTACTTGGAAGAGGAGATAATTTTTGGCTCCATGAACAAGATTGAATTATGTACGTAAAATTAAATGATGGTGAACTCACTATGGAGGTTTATCTTCAAATCAGTGAACTGAAGTTCACTAAGATGAATGAAGTATTTAAATAAAATCATGATTTTAATAATTGCAACATCCCATGTCTATGATTTCCTTTGTGTATTTCCTTCATGATGTTTTTCCCTTGGTATTTTTTGACATTTTTCCGCACTATGTTTGGAATTTATTTGGATTTCTATGTTTTATGTTTTTTGATCCTTGATCATGATGTTTTTTATTCACTCTTTTTTTCATTTCTATGATTTATGTTGGATTATAATGAATCAATAAAGCATATTAATTCAAATTCATACTGGTGTATTTAGACTTCAAGGATTGTTTTTATTTCAATAATAATGTTTTTGGTATCATGCTTTTAATTTTACTGTTGACTCATGTCTTGATGATTTCCCAATATTTTTAAAGATGGATCTGGTTTTTGTTAGTGATCCAATAATCTAAAATTGATTTTGGATTTGATCAGTCTTAATGGTTTTTAATGAAATGATGTTGATTATCGTGGTACTATATTTGATTTATCTTATAGGTAGTGGATGTATTCCCATTAAAATATTTATATTCAATAGAAACAAAAATTAAAAGTAGTATGAAGAAAATTACAACTTTTTCAATGGATACATGAAGAGTTTTCTATAAAGAGGGTACACATAAGCACATTGTTCATTTGAATAGAGAATTTTCTAGTAGTTATTTGATGTTATGTGTTTTTTAACTTTATTATTGTAGATATGGACTATGAATTATGTAAGATTATGAATTTTTATGTTGTACTTATTAGTGAAGTTGTTTTGTGGTTTTCAACCAACAATTTTCTACAAGATGGGAAGGAAATGTTTTTTTAATATCAACTGGAACACTATCATGCTACTCAATGATTATTTTCAGTATGGGATCACAATTAGGGTTTGGTTTACACTATTTCTAGGGATTATAATATGATATGTTTGGGTTTCTAAAGGATGAATAATTTTTTTTAATGGATCTTTCTCAAAAATAGGTTTTCAACTAGAAGTATATCTGCCTTAGTGTTAGGGAACAAATTCAAAACGAAATATCATCCAACTAAATATTTTGAGGATCCAAAAGTGACTAATGTTGATATCATTGTCAATTTTCTTGTTGATGATTATGGAATTCAACAATATTTTGATTATGAAATTCACCACTTACTACTCATGTGATGATTGGAGGATTATAGATCCATGATTATAAGGAGTTTAGAGTCTACATGGAATCACTACTCTCAATTTTGATAAGATATGTCAAAGATTTAATTCAAAATATCTTGTGATTTTTTATAATATCCTTCGAAAATAATTACTACTTATATACTAAATATGATTCAATAAATATCATTAATTAATAATTCATATTCTAAAATTTAATTTGAATTAATCCATTGATATTTAAGTATTTAATGTAATTATATATACACATCATATAATATTTTTATAATTTTAATATTATTATCATTTATACATAATTTATAAATATATATTTATATTAATATTTATATTATTTTAGTATGATATTTTTATTTTATAATTAGCCATATTTTTTAATAGTATATGATATTATAATACGTATTTTCCTTAAATATAATTACCATATCTTTAATGATCAAATTTACAATAGTCATATTCATAATGACCATATTTTTTTCCAATATCAAGCCTTGATATACTTATTCAATTCACACTTCACATTTCCATATTTTTCTATTTAAATATGGAAATATTCTTTCTGCACAAATGTTTTTCTTCCCCATTAAATGTTTTTTTTTGTTTATATTGATCATCAAAAGTGATATTGATCCAATATTTCTTTCCTTGCTGATGATTTTATTATTTCTATTTATTTTCTCCTTTAAATTTATACATTCTTAATGGGTGTACTAGTCCATGGGGATTAATAATCCAAGGTGTGAAATACATAGAATCATGTCATTTTGTTGTAATTTATTATTATGAATGAATAAATAGTATTTTATTTAATTCATATATTATATAAATTATTTACAACTATATTTCAATTCCTTTAACATAGAGAAATAATTTCTTAATTAAAAACATAATGATTTATGAAAAAATATGATTTTTTATAAAATTGGGGATTTGTTATTATGGTTTTTTATTTTCTTCATACCAAAACATAATTTCATGTGATCTGTGGGAGAATCCAAGAAATGATATAACATATTGGATATTACGGAAATACTATTATCAAATAGTTTTTGAAAATATTGTAATTCACACATCCCCAATGCTTGATTTTATTTTATTTTGAATTAATAATTAAATATCGATGGAAATGTGTTTTTAGTAAAAAATTATAAAAAAACACATAACAAATAGTGTTATATATATTGATAATATGGGGTAAAATTTATATTTTTATATAAGTTTTTATTTTCCTATTATAATTGAATATTTTTTTGCTTTATTTTGAATGGATATTTGATATAATTTTCAATGAACTCATTAATCAAATTTTTGTGATGAAATTGTTATTTTGTTTTTTTGATAATATGATATATAAATAATTATGAATATTAATATAAAACAAATTATTATATATATATATTTAAATTTTGTATACATTTTTAAATTTATTATCAATATATAACCTTATTCCATGTTATTTTAAATCTAAATATAAGGATAATTAATTAGATATTTTAATAGTTTTCTACATATATTTGAGTGTTAATTTTTATTTTATGGTCTTAAAAATAGATAATTGGCGACGTCTGATTCATCTAGAAAGGCCCACTTAATTGGGGTTTTGGGTTGATTGTTTTTGTTATTATTGTTGTTTATTGATTATTCATGTACTCATAAGGGATTATTCACAGTGGTTTGAAAATACATTGAACACAACATGACCTTATTATTATGTAAGGCTGTACTCACCATGGATTGATAACAGAAAGTTATTATACAAATTTTTAGGGAAATTTGTATTGATATAGGACTTCTCACTTACCTATTATGAATAAGAACTTCAACATTCCATAAATATCATTTCAAATGACAATGAAGCATTCTAAAACTAGTTGTGAGTGTTCATCCAAGGGTTAACACTTGAATCAAAAGTAATATTTCTATCAAATAGAAAATCATCATGTTATGGACATATTTAAACTAGAAATAAAACCACCTTAACCCTACCATGAAAACTTTTTCAACCCTCGAGAAAGTAATGTACCAATTTTCCATGAGAATATATGACTCCACTTAGAAAAGAAATATTTAAATTTTAGTAAATCACTCTAACAAAATATTATAAGAGTATATAAAAGACATCACAACCAGTAATAATAAATTTTAAATTATATGTGAATTTAGTTATTCAAACTCAGAGTAATAACTAATTATCTAGGTATAAAATAGTATTCTACTCACTTTTAGTAGTTGCTTCCACTATTAAATAATAATGTTTTTCCATCAAAGACATTAATTTTACAAAAAGTAAATTTTCTATTGTTCATATTATTCTATCTCTAATTATTTAGTATGAATTATATGACTAATATCATTTCAAAAGATAAAATAATTCTATTTTAATAGATACACCATCAAATCTATAGCTTTGAATTTGATTCCAGTATGTTATTTAATGTAATCCAACAAAGCATGGTTACACAAAGTCTATGGTATATAATCAAGTTCCATAGAATATTTTTTTAAATAATCCTAACAAATATAGGAACATTTACAATTATTAATGCATCTAGAAATGGCACTGAAACTAGCATCACAGATCACTTAGTCAAATAAATTTTTATTTTTTAGACTCCTACTAAAAATATGAACCACTACCACATAATTGACTATTCCGAGTAGGTCGAATAGGTTCGCTAGCAATTTTTTTTCTAGGTTATTACCCAAAACCACAATAAGACACGAACATGCTACATCCCCCCCCCCCACACACAATCACCCCTTTATTCCCCTATATATAATGCCCAAATACCAATGATTCCATTTCGTACAAATTCTTAATTAGTGACCATAAATATTAATCCCCAGAATCCATCCCCCTTATTCTCCCTTGAATCATGTCACTGGTTCCCTCAAAAACCCCTCACGTACCGGATTTCCAATCATTTTTACCACCTACAACATAAGTCCAATCTTTTAAGACTTCATACCTTATTACAACTCATTTTCATCTTATGAATATCACAATTCCATGTAATCGTCATTCTATTAATTTTTAAGGTCACCAACTCAAGGATATTTAAAAAATATTACAATAAAATAAATCTCAAACTAAATTTTTTATTCAATTTTTAATTTTATTGGAAATATGGATTTATTGCTTTTTGGGATTTAAGGTTTTTCTTAATTTTCCAAATGTGATTCTCTACATTCAAACCCAGAATTAGAAAGAAATTATTCATCAAATTCATTACTAATATGATTTTTCATATCTTTAGAAACAAGATCCATGTTAAAATTATTTGACCATCTAAATTAATATATTTATTAGAATTTATAATTTTATAATTTTTTATTTAATTGTGCTACTCTTTCTATTTGTATATTATCTCAAGTAACATATATATATTCCTTAATTTCAAAATGAAAATAATCATTTATTTAAGAAATTTGCAAAGAAAAATATGTGTATATAATGAATATTTTGAATATTGTATGTTAAATATATATATATATATGAATTCTTATTTTATTCATTTTAATTATTTATGTTTGAATATTAAAACCATTTATGTAAAAAAATAAACCATTATATATTTTTGTATATATAAAATAAAACATATTCGTTGTAGTTTTTTTAAAATTAGGTAATCATTTATAATTAGTTTATATATATATATATATATTACCTAAACTGATTTCAAATATATGTTTATTCACATTTTTTTGTAATAGAGAACAATATTTTTATATGATTTTTTATCTCTATTTATGATAACAATTATCTATCACAATAAATTTCACTACTATTATTTTCCATTTTTGATCATAGCTATTTATGAATGTCTTGAAAGTTACACATTTTTTGGTTTATAGTCTCCATAAACATTAAAAATTAGTTTATATATATATATATCAATTATTATTATTCTATAGAAAAATATATATATGAAAGATATATTGATCTACCGAATAGATTTCCTACTGAATATTTTCATGGTGTTAATAAACCTAATGATTTCAATAGTGTATTTAAATGTATTTGATTAGTTTTATGTTTAGAAAATGTGTAAAGAGAAATCTCCTAAAATGAGAAATTGTTAAGGGACATCTTTTTTAAATAATATTTTAAAAAAATATAACATAATGACACTTCATTATGAAAAAACTATTCCCTATCACAAATTAAAAAGTATTTAAATAGATATTTATTTGATAATTGTACTTCTGATGAATGTATTTCTAAATGCAATGATACATCAATTTTAACTTGAAAAGAGTGGTAATATAAACAATAACATTGGGGGTGTAATCCTCATTATTGTGAGGACATAGAATCACTGAAATTATTTGGAATTATTAATGATGTGTGTACTGAATAGTATCCCTGATGCACTAGATTTAGTAAATTTTCCTTTATTTGTAAACTTTTACACCTAGATATCTTGAATCCGTGAGAAAACACCTTTATTTCCATCTAATTGGTACATATTTCGAACATACTCCCTACTAGAGTGATAATTATATAGTTGTATTACCATGATCACAAGTTGGCTAAAATCCTTGGTTTCACATATGAAACCATTGATTTGTGTCTCTATAACTATATCTTTTTTTAGAAAAGGGAATTTCAAACTCAGAACTTGTACTATTTGTTACTCATCCAGTTGTAAGGACAATGTTAATAATTAAGGTACTTAGATTCTTCTCGATGGGTTGTTGAATCAAGTAAAAAAGATAACATATAAGAAGATATGTTACTTCTTATTGAAACTGATGTTGAAAATATTCTTCAAGTATTGTAAAATTTCTAAATTAATGATGTGGAATTAAAACATAAACAAAGAGGATAATTATTTAACTCACTCTACATATTCTTTGGCATGGAATGAGTTTGATTCAAGAGACATGTAGTTTTCCTTGGATGGTAATAATGTTTTATTGGGTTTGTAAACATATGGGTTTTACCCATTAATGTCTATGTTTAGTTTGATAAATAGTAAATTTCTTATGTTGTTAGTTCCATATAACATCCCCTAGGGTCACATATAAATAAATAATTTTTCATTGACATTCTTATTGATCTACCAATAGGTCATTGTGAAAAAATCAATGTTAATATTCAACCATTTATTGATTAACATCATGGATTTTGGGAAAATGGTCTAATAAATTTTGATTTAGAAACTAATGAAATGTTTAGAAATTGGGAAACATTGTTATGGAAAACCAATGACTTCAAATTGATTGATTAATTATCAGGTACAAGTATAAAGGATAATTAACCTACCCATTTGTAAACAAAGTAAGAAATGAACATATACTAATAATAGTTTAGCATAGAAATACATTGGTGAAAAAGTCTTTCTTTATCCATTGAACATGTTCAGAAAAGAAAATGTGTCATTTGATTAGAATATAAGGTATGGAACCACAGTAAATATATTTTATGGGGTTCAAATTCTAGCACAATTTTACAATGAAAAAAATAAAACAGTGTATGATTATCAGATTTATTGACACTTACATCTCAATCCATTCTATTATAAAATGTACAACACAATATTAATTAAAATAATCAAATAATTTTCCACAAATTTTGATATTGTTAAGCGAATATATTAAAGAACACTTTTGATGAGATTCACTTTCATAAAAATTTGTGTGATAAATACAATGCACAAATTTTTCATCCATTAGAAATAAAATTATAGTGCTAACACTTATTGTGATTTGTAAGAAATGGTTTTGAGATAACCATTACTTAATAGTTGAATGAGTGTAATTGAGAATACATTCATGCTATATAATACACAATGAGTAAAAATGAGAATGAAAATTTTCTAACCATTTTAAAGACCATCAATATGACTTAGGGTTATTACCCTAATATTCCAAAGCATATAAATACGGAAATCATTAATTTAGAAGGTAAATAATCATATTGTACATCAGAAGTTAATCTATATTTGTATTTTTAATTATTTCCTACCCAATTTATAGATCCATGGATTAAAGTTTCCATTTTTTTGACATCTTTCATTAATAAAACATCACATGAGGGATCCAAAAAATATGAAATTCAAGAATGTTCTTATGTTATGTCATTTGAAAAAAATTATTTTAACCTTATTTTTTTATGTCGTGGTCCAATAAACAATAAATTTATCTACTATAGTTATTATTTGTAGTCATATGCAATTTAGATGTATGTATTCAATACAGTGATATGTGAATACTTTGAAACACGTGTGAAAAACATATATCATCCTTAAACATTGATTTTAATGGGGTTTTAATGTCTATATGAAATAATTTATGTGATTCAAATATTGATGAGTTTAAATAAAACTAAATAGACCTCTGTAATTTTAAAAGGTCTAATTAGTTAATGTAAAATGCATAATATGGGTATGATTATTGGGTTCAATCGCATAAATATGTTTTCTTCAACACTCTATCAGTAATTTTGTTATTATAGTAATTTGTATAGCTGATATAATATTCTTTATGTTTCTCTATTTAATTTATTCATCATCCCTTATTGTATTGTAATTTCGGATGAATATCAGTGTCTTGAAATGAGAAAATCCTTATACCATAGTTTATCCAATCCAATAACATTATATTAACACATTTAATAAGTGGATCAAGAATCCAATATGTATATATAATTGATTTAATATTTTTAAAACATGTCTGGGGAAATTTTTATAACCCTCAATAAATTAAATTATATGAAATTAATAAATTCACATGATTCATGAGTCTGGTGATCATATTGTGAATAACAGACTCAAATAACTTGATAATGGTTAATTTTTTTTGGAAAATTATTTTAGGTATTTAAATGGTATGGAATTTAGATTTCTTATTATCAATTTTGATGTGTATATAGAATGGAAGAAAAGTGGTGTTTATTATCCATCGTTTGATATAGGTTATTACTATAGACTTTTAAGGAACATTTGAGAGGTTATTTATGTTTTTGGATTAAAATATATATTGTTTGGGTGGGAATCGGTTGATATTTTTCATGAAAAATTGTTGATCATTTCAAATTTATGTTGGAAATAATAATAATATATTGTATAAATATGACCAAGTTTGAGAAAAAAACTCTTTACGTAGGCAGAACAAGTTTACATGGTCATTATTGATTTAAACTGGAATATTGTAATAAAAATGTATAGAAGGGTAGTTTTTCTGATGGAATGATAGGAACAAGATATTACTTCAATTCTAAAAAACGAAATAACATAGCATTATATATATACAAGGAGAGGGTATACAATGGGTCATGGATATAGTTGAAGGATATAAAATATATTTTCTTAATCAACAAATTTTTTTCAAATTTATTTTCTAGGTACATATAAAAAATCATTACATCTGTAAAAATATTTATTATTTATATGTTAAAAAATTCTTAATCCTTAATTTATAATTTTTTTAAATTAAGATCTTTCATACGAAGCTCAGGATGCTTCATCTGGCATTACTAATTTGTGTGTTTTCATATTTTATATTTATCTACTGTAATTTTACATAACTAATCTCTTATATGTATTTATTTTTCAAATAAAAAATTAACACATTATAAAATTATGTTTCATAGGATTTATTAAATTTTATAGAAAATTAAAAGTTTTGGTAGGGGAATTTAATAATAGAGCAATAGTACATGGATAGATATGTTATTTCATGACACCTTTCATCTAGTTGTATAGGGTGATAGTAAAATTTTTCCTTAGTAGAGGCATATTATATAATACCCACACATATTCCCAATACTAAGTCACGAGGGGATTTCATTTCCCCATTATATGATTGAAATATTATTTAGAGAGGTTCATGTATAATTAATGTATTATAATTAACTATATTTGTTTTATTATTATGATCACCACCAATTATTTTTTTAAAGAAAAATATGACAACGTGAAATCCTTTTAAGATGAGCTTCATACAGTGTGCATTATAAAATACCACATGATGTGGAAATATTAAAATGGTGGGGTTAAGACAGATCATTATACAAAATCTTTGGGTGTGTAATACAATATATAATGGGTCCAATTGGGAATTATTCTATCCAAATGACAAGATTTTCATGTGTTTTCGTCGAGTGAGGCGATGATGGTAAAATTTATTGTTTTTTACATAAATATTGTTATGATTTTTAAAATTTATAATAACAAAATATATTGAATGTTGACTGATTCTATTCATCATTCATGTAATTTGGAACTATAGGATATCCCTTTATGACTTTTCACTCAACACATTATTTAGTTTAGACATAGTGTAAGTTTAGAATTCATTTCTCATTAATGTATTTAAAATATTATTGCATATCAGGAATATAAAATTTTAAATGTTACAAACATTTATTTCAGTTAAACTATAACACATCTACCAAAGTGTCAATTAGAGGAATAAGTGTTACTTCTTAGGTCAACAAGGTAAACCTATATTTTTAAGATCCTACCTGATTAGAATTCTATAGTTATGCATTCCTATACAAGAATATTGTCATAATTGATGATCTCTTTATAAACCTAGATAATTAGATAAATAAATAAATAAATATTATTATTTAATATTATTTATTATATTTATTTACATTCATCAAAGTTTTATATATGGTTTTATAGAAGTTTCCATTCTAAAAGGAATATTTTTATTTAAATAAATAGTTTTCCATAACTTATAAGGAATTATATAAAATATAACTTTGTATATTTAATATATTTAATTTTAAGAAAGGGACTTCATTTTTTTAATCAATATATAAATATATCTATGTATGATTATTTGGGATTTTTTTGAAAAGATATATTTTTGAGTGAAATTTTAGAAATATCGACGTTTTCAAAACTATTATTTATTTTCATTAAGTTGATTAATTTAGAAATATATTTCAATTTTGGATTTTGTTTCAATGTAACTTAATATATTTATTTTGACATAATCTAATTAATTCAATGTGAAAAAATATTATATTATCTTTTGGTATAAGATCATTTTTATGCTTAAAACACATTTGTTAAAATATTTTTTTTCATTTTGTTATTGGAAATTATATTAAAATTAATTTTATCACTTTTATAAATTAAATATTGAAAATATTATTCCAAAAATTGAAATTAAGAGGTTAAATTTTTTTAATTTGGATAATATCATTTTTTTTCTTTAGGAATACTAACTGTGGTATGAAATTTAACACCCTAATAAAGGATAAATCAGGTTAATTAAGGTAAAAACTAAGAAGTAAAGCCAAAAAATGATAGGTTAATTCTTATTATAATATTTTATTTTGAATCTCATAATATTATATTCTAAATTGGTTATTTTTTAGATAATTTTCATGATTAAGACTTTATATCATATAATTTTTTTTATAAATTGCAGGTGTTTCACTCCCCTCACATATAATAGGAAACCTTATCTCAACCATTAATTTCACCTTATAAGAACTATTGTTTATAAAATATATGAGTAATAACATGAACACCATTTCTTCCCACACCCCACATCATTTAGGTTATGTTCTTCTCAAAAGACCAATCCTAGATGGTTTAATGTTTAAGCCAAAGGGAGATTTCTGATGATAAGGTATATGTCCAAACTGATCTATTTCACATTTATTTATACTTTCACCCAATTAAAATGTTATTTAAACATGGTGAAATAAAGTGATAAATACCTTTCCTATACATAAATATTATTATGATTATAATACAGTCCTTTTTCATTTCCTTTTAAATCTTATGGGAAATGTAAACATCTCTTGTGCATAAGTGTGGAATACCACTTCGATAGAGTAGTGTGTTTCATTTTTCATCAGTAGATCATAATGATGATTATAATTAGGGAAAAGGGAATTTATATGATATTTATCACATAATTATGATTTTTTGAAGATAATATATTACTTACCATCTTACTATGTCTATCCATTATAAATTAATATCTTCCCTTTTGTGTTCATGTGAAATAACACATCCACAGAGCAATATATTTAATTTTTCATTTTCAATATATAAGGATAGTAATAAAGAAGGAAATATTGAATAAATAAGACGTATATAAAATCTTTATGATTAATAAAATGTAAAAAATTATCTAAATTCATTTATTCAACCCATTATAAAAGTAAAAACAGTATTCATGTGTATGTTTGGACTACTGTAGACATGAAATGAGGTAGTTATTTTTCATAGAAGCCTTAAATGGTTGGTTTTAAAATTTTATATCACATAAAAATAGGAATAATATAAAATATTTAATATTATGGAGATAATTTAACTTTAAACCCCTAAACCACTGTCAACGCACCAATTTAGTTTTGATGTTTTCAAATGATTGACCCCAAAACCGTCAATGTGAACTTAACTATTTTATTAACAAAATAAAACATACGGATAAATGAAATAAAATAAATAGTGAAAATGGACGAAACATTAAAAACTTTTATTAATCATGTTGATTTCTAATATAATACTACTTTTTTAGAGTCATAGAACGTATGATGCTACACAATAATTAAGGTAATGGGGTTTCCTTTAAATAATTGTTTTAAATGTATAAAACTCTTGTTTTTAATTTTCATGATCATAAAAAATTTCAAGAATATTATTATTTATGTTCCAAATATTTTTAATGTTGGTTTTTAACTAATTTTAAAATTCTTTTTAGCTATTTAAAAATTGAAATTTTTAATTTTTATCATATTGATCATTTTGATGGTTTTTTAACAAATTTAGAAATGAAATTTTTTTAATATATACGACATGACAATTTTTTTGCATTATTATAGAATTTATTTTTTATCAATATTATTCTATAATTATACATGGAAATTTTAAAATAAAACCATTATATTAATGTTCTGTAAATTTTATGTTTTAAAAAAAATTCTAGGGAAATACATACTTGTTATCATCTTTATTAGATAACTAAAACTTCTATTTTTTATAGTAATGAGTTTGTATTAAATAGGTTTTATAATTAAAGTGATAGATATTTAGGTTTTATGAATTCTATGGTTAATTGGCATTTTATATTAAATACAGGTGAGCCTAATATATATCTTCAATGCATTGGGTAAAGTGGTAGAGTTTTCCAGTGATGGGTTACTCTTGTGATATTTTGGAAATATCTAGAGAGGTGATTATATTATATGAGTTTTTATAAGGGTGGATGTAAGGATAATGTCCCATTGTACCTACATTATATGATATAAATTTCATATATAGGAAATTTTCTAATTTTAAAAATAATATAAATGAGATTAGGTATTAAGAGAATTTTCAGGTCCTTATTTTAATAAATGTGAAAGAATTGTTTTTTATGTAAAGGTATTAATAAATTTTAATGTTTTCCAATAAACCCTTATATTTATTTATTTTTCATTATCATTTCATTTGAAATGTTTTAGGAAATATATTGATAAATTATGTTTTATTCATGTAAATGTAAATGGACATTTGAGGTCAAAATTTAATTGTCAAAAAGTGAAACATACTTATAGATTTTTTAGGTACAAAAATGTACGAACAATTTTATTTTATTTTTACATAACTTACTATGATTTATTGTTCATTCCAAATTTTAAAATAATTTGTAATAGTTATTAACGATGAGTAAAATTGTTAATAAAGTCATATGTTTGGATATTATAGTTATCTTGAACAAAGTATGTGTGTCTTTATAAAGAACATGTTTTGTGTGAAAATGATTACTTTGGGTAAATTTCCACTTTATTATGTTTTACATTACCATGTTCTATAAAGCTTAAAACCAAAATGATCCAAAAAATGTAATAAAGTGAAACCCTGGTTATAAACCAGGTAATTATGGGTTTTATAAGGTTTGGGGTGTTATAGTTGGTATCAAAGGAAACATTTAAATACCATTAAATGTTAAAATAATGTTAAAATAAACATTAATTAGATTCTATATTATTTTTCAATTATCATGAGAATGATTATAAATGATTCCATGATGCTTCAATTATTCCATGTCTATTCAGAATAGTTTTCTTTAAAGGAAATAGGGTGAATGAGGTAGAAATTCATCAAGGGGTAATAACCTGGAATGAATGTAATATATCATCTTTTAGTAGTGTTGACTTAGTTGATGTAGAATATTAAAAATGTATCCCATGAAAAAGGGTGACCAAATTCTCTATAGAGGAACATGATTATAGTGGAGCATTTCCTGAAATATCACCCTCTACCATTCAGTGGATTATCAGGACCGATGGATATTAATAGATGAATAAACGCAATTTATATGTTATTTGAAGTTCTAGTATGTTTGTAACATTATAGGGCAACCCTTTCTATTCATAATTTTGAAGATAAAGTTAATAAATGGTTGTATTTGATTAAGAACAGTTTTGAAACTGAAGAAAATAATGTCATTGAATAAATGATATTTAAAAAAACTTTTATTAATATTGTTTTATTAAATATATGCATCAAAGAATGAAAATCAAATCCACATAATTGAATAAAAATTAGGCGTAATCAATGTCCATTTATGAGTAAAAGTTTTCTAGACTAGCTAGGTATGCACAAACTTTTATTCTAGATAATGATTGAAAATATGATATATTTTCATAGAATTAATGAAAAATTTATTAAGGGCTCTAGTTAATCATGGTTTCATATGTCATGAGGAAAGTTTCCAATTTTTAGAGAAATAGGAGATAGTGTCTATCTAATTTTACCAAAATATGGATAATAAATTATCTGAGTTTCTAGAAAAAAAAATTATCCATCAAATAAATGTAGGGGTAAAAAAATCAATTACCCTCTTGGGATAAGAGAGTAAAGAATACTTTTCGAGAATTTATTATAAAATATGGGAAGTGTTAAGAAATATAAAATTGTAGACACAAAGATCCTGATTATATAGAAAAGATCAATGGGAATGGTCGTACCGATAATGAATATCATGCATTGAAATGATTAAATTTAAATGAGTAGGGACATGTTGCTAGAACATGTCTGAAGTTAATTATTAAAGGTGATAATAATCATGATTTGACATATAAAGTTGATAAAATTGATTTCACTACTACTATAGTAGATGAGGGACACTTTAATGTGGTGGTGATTGGTATATTAATTGTTTATTCATATTATTCCAATGTAATGTTTTATTCTAGATCCATGCATTCTTTTTTATATGGGAAATTTATATGTAAAATGGAAATAATATCTCAGGAAATAAATTCATGAAATGTGTTATGAAGTCCTTGATGTTATATAAAGACAATTATAATTTATAAAAACATTCTTGTTATCATCCATGGAATGTTTTTTCTAGAATACCTTATTCTCTTTCTCATTATATTGTTTGATGATATTTTTTATATAGATTGGGTTTCATTTTATCAAGATAATAAATATTGTATATATTAAGTAGTTATTTTTTAGAATTAGTTTCTTTTTTATATATGACTTTTTTCATATCTTTTATGACATATCAATAAACTGATAAACTAATGAAATTTGAAATTAAACGTTAATTGAACATATTATTTGAATAAAAATAACTATTCAAATTGGTTATGTTTCAGTATTAAGTGATCTTACCAATATATTTACCAATTATTTTATAACATAATTACAAATTTTTAGGTTTCGTTTATTGTTGAGTATGTTTTTAGTTCTATACAAATTAAAACAATATCATTATTGAATGCATTCAATTGAGTTTTTGGAATATAAAAAGTAGTAACATGATTAATTTGATAATGGTTTCATACTCCCTATCAATTTATCCTAGGGTAGTACATTTGTTTCAAAAAGAAATATAGTATTATAAGTTTTTGAATTTATTTTAGAGAAATAATTAATATTATAGTTAAGAAATAGTATTTATTTCATCCTATAGATTACCAGTTTGATTAAATCTATAGTGTGTAGTATTTTTGGAAGATTGATCATAAGTCTATATGTCAGTAGCTGATAGTGAAGGAGGAATACATTAGAAGGAAAAAATTACTTACTAGGTATATACATTATGATATTTTGGTTATGTTATTTAGTTTAGAAAATGAAACTAAGGTATTTATGGATCTAATGAATAGAGTGTTCAAAGAATATTTGGATAAATTTTTGGTAGTTTTAATCGATGATATTAATGTATACTCTAAAATATATAAGGATCAGGAAAAATACCAAATTATTTTTTATAGAATTTAAAATAAAATAAATTATATTGAAAATTTTGAAAATGTGAGTTTTTTCTACAACAGACATCGTTTTATATTTATTTTGTTTAAAATGTGGGATAATTTTTTAACTATCTAGAAAAAGTGATTAAAGAATGTATAAGTAAAAAAAATCACTGATATTTGGAGTCCTCTTGAATTAGTGGGTTACAAATTATGGTTTTCTGAATAAATTTCTCAGTTATTGAACCCACTAAGTAATTTAATATTAAAATTATTTAAAATAATAAAGATAAATTAATGTGATTAATGCTTTCGGGATGTGACATAAGGATTGGTTAAGTCCATTGTATTTGTATTAGTAATAATAAATGGTGATTTTTTATTACAACGACAATTATTTGACGAATATTTGTAGTTTATTGATACCAAATTATCAATTTATCATGTATGTGTCTCATCAATTGAAACCCTGTGACTAGAATTTTCCTACACATGACCTAGAGATGGTTATAGATTCTTTTTCTTTCAAAATATGGAGGATTCATTCATATTGTATCTAATGTGAAATACATAATGATAATAATAATTTAATGTATATTTTCATACTAAAATAGTTGAACATGAGGAATAGAATATGTATATATTTGATTAAGGATTATGATTTCTCAATTCATATTCATTCACATAAAGAAAACAAGGAAGTTAATGATTTAAATAATATTACTCTGAAAATTGTTTATGTAAAGAAAATTCCATTTAGATCATGTATTAGTGTAAAAATCTTTGTCAATGGCTCAAAATAAAGATCGTGGTTTTTAGAAAATAGTAAAATCCATCATGAATGGTATATTTATAGTGGTTAAGGTTAATAAATAAGGTTTTATCATGTTTATAAGGAGTTTGTGTTTCACATATGATTCCTAGATAAATAAGTAATCCAAAAGTAAAGCCCACAACTCTCTATTTTCTTTTAATCCAAATAACATTATGATTTACATATACCTTTGAGAATATTTTTTTTGAGGGAAAGTATGAAGAAAACTATTTTTTATGTTACATTGAATTTTTTTAATTTTCAATAGGTTAAAGTTGAGTTACAACTACCAAAGGAGATTCTTTAACCTTTTCTAGTCCCTAAAAATAGAGAATATATCTTTGGATTTTATGGTGGAATTACCAAATAATTGTTGAATAAATAATGTGATTTGGTTTATTGTTAATCATTTAAATAGATCTAAACATTTTATATCAACAATAGATAATATATTTTGGATCATATTTTAATGCATTATCTTAATATGATTTTAATGTTACATGGAGTTCCCCTCTATATTGTATCAGATTGTGATATCAGGTTTACAATAAATTTTAAAAAAGGACATTATAAGTCGATTGGAATTGAATTAGATTTCAGTACACCTTTTTATCCTTGATATAATTGAAATTTAGAGCATATTATTCATAAATTATAGAATTTATTAAATTATTGTTAGATTATTAGTGAATTTTGGTTCAACATCTATATATAGATGAATTTTATTATCATAAAAGTTTTAATTCAAGTATATTGATGTAACCTTTTAAAGAATTATATGGGAAATAGTGTTGGTCACCATCACATTGGGATGAAGATAGTGAAATAAAATTGTTGACACTAGAATAAGTAGAATAAATGTTAGTGAAAGTAAATATGATTAAACACCACGTGAGTTCCTTACTATGTAGGTAATTGGGTTATGAAAAGCATAGGAGGAAAGATCCCTTTTTTGAGTATACCGATCATTTATTTCTTAAAGTATCTCTATGGAAATGTTTTATGTATTCTAGTATAAAGTGTAAGTTATGTTTCTTCTTTATTGGTCAATATAAAATACTTTAAAATTTATGATCTATTTCTTATATAGTAGCTTTACCTGTACATTTATCATAGGTACATGATGTGTTTCATTTTTCTTTTCTATGAAATTATGTGCCCGATGCATCACATTTTTTGAGTCATGTAGTGGTATAGTTATAAGAAAATATCTCTTATGAAGAAAATACATTTTTTTAATCTTAGTGATTTTTACTATGAAATAATTTGATTCATCAAATGGAGGTTTTATAAAAGAATCACATGATTGAAAAAGTAACATTGGAATCTGAAAATGCTATGATAAAAAATACCCTCAATTATTTAAATAAGTGATAAAATTGTTGGGATAAAATTTACTAAGGGTGAATTTAAAAACCTATATAATAATATAAATGAATCAATATTTCTATTTATAAGTATTAATTTTATATATTTATACTTACTATATTTTTATAAATAATTTTGTAAAGGCTTTCAGCTGAATAAAGAAGTTTTTTATTTAACTAATTATTTTTACATGAATTATAATGTTTTAGTAAAAAGATGAATTATTTTATTATAAAAATCAAATTTCATAAAAAAAATTAATTTTTTGAATCAAAATATTAAATATATATTATGATTAATTTTCTAAATTTTTTTGAGAATATTGATTTTTGATTGAGTGGTGAAAATTTCATTTTTTGCAGAACTGTAAATTATTTTAATTACGTAGTTTAAACTAAAAATTCCATTATATTTTATATTTTTTTTGTAAACTAATATAATATGTAATTTATTAAAAATAAATCAAATAATCCCATAGTAATCAACATTATATTAATGTTTAATATAAGTTTATTTTTATTCTAAAAAACATAATTTTCAAAAAACTATATTCCATTTTTTGTAGTTTTATATTAAATGTAATTTATATCAATTATACCAATTCAATATTGAAAATTTGATTGAATATTTTTAATCATGATATTAAAATTAATAAATTATGTCTATTTTATTTTTTTCATTATAAATAGCATCCGTGGTAAGAAATTGTCAATGAGATCAAGGATAAATTGAGTTAATTAAGGTAAAAACAAAGTTGCAAGACAACAAAATATTATATTAACATTTTTCAGATAATTTTACTTCAACCGTTATAACCTTATTGAAAAAATTGGAATATTTTGGATCTAATTTCCCTAGCTTAAGAATTTATAATATTTAAAAGTTTAGAAAAATTACAAGTGTGTCACTCCCATTGCTTATAAAAGGGAACCTCCTATCATCTATTACTCACAAATTTTGAGGACTATAGTTCTAAAATATTTATCCAAACCTCTAATAAACATAACTTAACACTTAATAATGTACATGTTCTTCTCAAAATAAAAACAATAGATGTCTTATTGTGATCTTCAATGTTAGATATTTGGGGAGAAAGTATAAGTCCAATCAGACATATCTCAGGTTTATTTCTTCTTCTACCTCCTACAAATATTATTCAATAATTATTAAATAATAACATTCGTATCTTATATATACAAAAATTATATTACGATTATGCCAAAACATTTTTTACATCCTTTTAAATCTTTGGACAATTGAAAACATCACTTGTGCGTACGTATAGAATACCAACTAAACAAAGAAATGTGTTTTTTTCATCGTGGGTTATATGTCTGGTTAAAATGATGTAAAAACGAATATATATGATATATATAACAGAATTATTATTTTTATAACATAATATATTACTTAAATATTTACACTTTTTTTTCATCGAAAATTGACATCGTCGCTCATGCATAGGTGTCGTATACCACCTCCACCAAGTGATGTGATTCATTTTTTATTTTATACTTATTAGGATGTTCATAAGGATAGAAATAATGAATAAATATGATATTTATAACATATTTATGATTATAAAAAATCAAAATATTATCTAAATTATTTATTTTAAACCTATAAAAAAATGAAATCATTGGCAAGGCTTATGTATAGACTACCCTCTCCATGAAATGATGTGGTTCATGACTTCATGACTTCCTACATCATTGATCATAAAAGTTTAAAAAATGAATAAATAAAATAATTATAATCTATTTATGATACTTATAATAATTTAAACATAACCCTTTTGACCATGTTCAATGCACCAAAATTGGTTTGAGGTTATTAATCGAACGGCCCTAAAACATCCAATGTGAACTTCACCATTTTATTAACTAAATAAAAAAGGAAATACGTGAAATTAATGGAATAATTATAATTGAATGAATATGAAAAATGATATTAAGGAATAATAAAAATGATAATTTCATTATTCAAGAGTTAGAGAATGTATAAATTTGGACAGGAATTAATGTATGTGATTATCCATTAAAAGGTTATTTTAAAATTTTTAAACTTATTTTCCTATATGAACTTGTTTGTAAAATGTTTCAATAATGTTATTATTTAAGTTTCATAGTTTTTAAAAATTCATTTTCAACAATAATTACTTTGTTTTTAATTTTTAAAATTTTAATCTTTTAATCATTTACAGTATCATTCATTTTGAGTATTTTTTTTACGAAAGTGAAAAATAATGTTTTTAATGTATATAGATTAAAAAATTACCATAATTATAGAAATTATTTTTTATCTATAATACTATGAATTTTTTCATGGTTATTCTTAAGGAAAATATTTCTATTGATAATATGGGAATTTTCTATTTTAAAATTTTTTCCTAAGGAAGTAGATAATTTTTCTCATCCTTTTTAGATAATCAAAAGTGTTATTACATATGGTAATTTATACCAATTCAAATAGGTTTTATGATTAATGTGGAAGATATATGTTTTTTATTTATTCTATGGTTCTTGGAAATTTTATATGAATGATGGGTGATCCTGATATAATATTTGATGATGGTGATCCCTGTATAGATCTTAAATTCAATAGGTAAAGTGATGGAGTTTACTAGTTAAAGTTTTCTACTAAGAGATTTGGAAATTATCAGGTAAAGACATTCTATTTTAAGGGTTCTCATAAAGGTGAATTTAAAGATAATGTCCCATGGTACATATATGATATGCATGCAATGTTTTATAATGGAAATCATATGATTTTAAAAGGTACGAAATAGAGCTTATTTTTCAAAAAAATTTATAACCTTTATTTAGTAATGATGAAAGGATCATTTTTCAAGGAATTGAATTAATAGTTATTCATGTTTTCCAAGAAACCCTTGTGATTATGATTGTTAATTTATGGTTTCATATGAAATGTCTTATGAAATACATCATGTAATTAGGCTATTTTCATGGAAAGGTAAATAGATATTTGAGGTCAAATCTTCATTGTGAAATAAAAATACATTATTATAGATTTTTCAAGTTTCCAAAGGACTAATGGGTTTTTTATATGCCTTACTAAGCTTTATTTTTATCATACTAAAATTTTAAATTATATTTCATTGGTCTTAAATATTATTTGAAAATTAAACCAATTTAGAGTTTCATATATCACAAATATCACAAGTATATAAACTATTTATCACATCAGATTTTTTACATTGGATATATAGAAAAGACATGAAATCAGGTGAAAATTTATTTTTCCCCTCAGTAAAATGATAATCAATCTGAGAAAGAAATTTATATGTATTTTTCATGTCTTGTATTATATAATATATGGAAAAACAATATTTATGTGGCTTTTTCATGTCGATTATATATTAACCTACATTAATAATGAATCTCTTAAACATTTTCGTAGTGGTTATATTATAACTAACATGAAAAATCACTACTTTTTCATATCAGTTATAAAATAAATGACATTATATATCATCCAAAAATTTATAATATTTCATGTTGACTCATTTAGGTATCTTTCATTCCCTTCATTGTAGTATTATTGCGCTCATTTTGTTGCCACAACCCTTTGTTTCTTCAATTTTTATGGACTAGAATCTTGAATTATTGGATTCATCAACCCTCATCAATATTTGGCTTCCAATTGAAATATCTCTATCTTATATTTCATTTTATTCTTATCCTTATTCTTATGCCACCACATTTAAAATTTAGATTCGAGTTTATTTTTTTAGATTATCTATGAAACAAGGTATGTTTTAATTAAGGCGTATTGATTTAATCTTGTTTTTGGAATCATATTATACGATGGTAATATAATTTTTATAGGATGATATTATAGTCTTATTATTTGGTTATAATTTATTTATATCATTAGATTCATCACTTTTTAATTGATTTAATGTAATATGATGATGCATGTGGATTATTCTTTGCCTTTCTAACCTATAAATAATTGATAACCAAAATGAAATAGAGTTGACTTTTTATCATTATTATTATAAAAAGAATATCATATTTCAAATAATATAATGGTTACCAAAAATATTATTTCTCAAAATATAGTTATATTAAATAAATTAGAAGTTTGGATAAATAGTAAAAACATTTATCTTCAAAATCAATATTTATAGAGGTACATTAACTAAATTGTTAAATTATTTAATTCTGTCTAATGTAATGTACAATTATGGTTTAGAAAATTTATAGATATCATGCATATGGAGTTACTACTCATGGTACGTTATATTTTTTAATAAGTAAAAATTTTATCCCCATTTGGTAGTCAAAGAATAATATTTATATTTCATCTCACATATTGTAGATCATTTGAAAATTAAAAATTATATCAATATGATACATTTGATTACAGATCTAAATTTTATATATAGTGATAAAGAAAAAATATTTTATATATATTAACAAAAAACATAAATCATTCAATGTTAATAATTTTTTGTAAATGATACATTTCAATGTTAATTTTTTCTTTCAAAATTTGTGATTATTCACTAAGATTTTTGCTTCACATTTTATTAGAGTAACTGTTAATGTAAAAAAACATTCTTAGTGACTATCTTAACTTTATCCTCCATCTTGTTTTGCTGGAAACGACTACATCATAAAATATTTCTATAATTAATTAATTATATTCAACAACTTATTTATAATCACTAATGAACCTAGATTATTGTTAAATTTGTTTAAATTTCAATTTATTGAAATCATTACATGGGATTTATAGAAATTTAGTCCCTCTTATATGGATTTCAATTATTCTTTCTTTTCTAGTAAGAATATTTTTTAGACTAGTGATATAAATTTATTTCAATTATTTTATATTTTATTATATAATCATTTAAATGGATATTAAACTTCATCTCAAATACTATTAACTTATTTAATATTATATTCACTATCATTGAAAATCATAGCAATATTTTACAGATGAATAAAACCACAAGTGTATATTCTTTATTATCATTGAAAAAATATATTATTAATCCCTCTAACTCACATTTATCACCACAATACTCTTTTGAAAATATTTTTTTTCTATTTTCGATCTTTTATACGGAGTCCAATATGGATTAATAAACATCAAATAAGTGTTTAATATAAACATGGTGATGATGTTTTTTTGCAATTTTCTAAACAAGACAATTATGGGGGAAAGGGGGTCCTTGGATTGAAAGTAAAATGATTTAAAGTTTCAAAGATAAATAACGTAAATTTACACATCTTGAATAACATAAATGATGCACAACCATATATAACATGTTGTATTAATCTAGTAAAACAATGTTTTCCATAGAAGAAATAAATATCGATTTTGAATGAGTGTAACAGAACTTTTGTGCCATGGTTTAAAGAGATCTGTCTTGGTAGATCAGATGCATCGATAACATTGAAGTGGTTTTTGGGTGGCCCATTTTTTAATTTTATATCATGGTCTAGGTATAAAAGTAATGGTGATACATTTTATTCAAAAGATCTGGACAACGTAAGTGCATTTCAAAATATTATTGTATTATTATTTGTAGAAGAACTGCATTTTTTGAGTACCAAAAAAATGTACTCCACATAATTTTTATATTATAGAGTTATTGAAGAATTATTAGTGGTTATTTACATTAAATTTTGAATTACAATGTTTAATTGAAAATGGTTTATCCATAACGATAGTTCGAGACATGATAATTTGGAATGACACTATTTAATCTGTATAGATTAGAATACCCAGGTGATCCATTTATCTTGGAAACACGTGAAAAAAAATTATATTTTTGTGTTCAATATGATATGGAATGGTATATTATTTTATAAATAAATAAACATTATATTAGTGATGATAAACTTGATGAATATGATGATTTATATTATATTCCTACATATGTGGAAGTATTAACAAATAATATTAATGATCATGTCGTAGACATGGTTTATGCCACACAAAATGATCAGGATGAAGAAATTTGGGAAAACAATCCTTTAGTACATTATAAATATTACAGGTAATATATGCTTATTTATGGATTAATTTTTTACATTTTATAAAATTATAGTCATTTTAGATTTATTTTCTTTATTAAAACAAGTATTGTAACTAATATGTGTTTTTTATATTATTTTGGTTCTTTTTAGTTTTCCTAGTTTACCCTTATGTAACTTATCTTTTTATTGATTTTTTCTGAAAATAATTTTTATCTAGTTTTTAAATTAAAAACATGAATATTTTATAAAATATTATATTCATAAAATATTACTTTTAGTGTTAATATGATTTATTACGTTGTATCATTTTTACCATTCAACCGCCATTTTTAGATTTGTTTTCATTTTTTTCTTTTCATCTCCCATTAATGTTTTTAACAATTTAGTTAAATTATCTAATAAATATGAATAAAAATGTGGTTAGTTTGGTTTAAATTTTTTAGATTGTTTTGAATATATTTAATGAATATTATTTTCAGTGTAAAAAATGGTGATATGCATTATATAATTCTTAATATCACACACAATATTTTGTTTTTGTCCTTCATTTATGTTATTTAATATCTCATTAATGTTTTCATAATTTCAGTTAACTAAAAATGTGCTTGCTTTAGTTTATTTCTTGTTTGATAATTTTTCAGTTTTTTTATACATGTGTATGTAATAGTTTGATATATATATTTTTGTACTTATTATTTTTTACTTGGATTTGTAAGATAATGACTAATCAAATATCTGATCCACCACATACTTCTAGAGAGGGGTGTACTGTTGCTCCTTCTGATGAGCCTCTTGATCCTTCTTTATAAGATACATCTACCACTACTGGGTAAAAAGAGTTTGATGGTTGGTAAACATGGATTCTCACATTTAATAAATTTATTAGTTTCTCATACCTAAGAAAAGATGATAGCAGTATACTTTGATAATAATAATATTCCAAGAGGTCCTAATTGAAATCAATTAAATATTTTTATTTTATTATGTGCCAAAATCAAAATTAGTAATCTAATTGATTATTGAAGAAGTGTTGGGAAAGTAACACTATCTCAATTATAGGATACTATTTTTGTAAGATCATTTATTATTATTTTACTTATCATGAAATTTTTATAGTAATATATTGTTCCCCCCTCTTATCATATACTTAATACTAGAGTAATTGGAAGGAGTTGTTTATCATTTGATTCTAGGAGATGGAGGGATTTTAAATAAACCCACACATTAGATTTAATTTTTTGGGGATAAAAAACATCATAATCCATATTATATAAACCAATTTATATATGAAGATATATGGAATAAATTTATTGAATGTTGAAACTCAGAAGAATTTTTGTTAATTCCAATGTTACCTTTTAGATGAATTTTCTATATCAATGATCATATTAACTATTTCTTTATTCTTAAGATGAAACAATATAATAGATCTCATTATAAGATATAATCTATAAATATATACCCTCATAATTTATCTTGGGGAGGGTATATGTAAATGGAAAAAATGATGGCTCAATATTTTCAAAAACTGAGATATGAGTATTTAGGCTTGGTAAAGGTTGATCCCCCCTTATAAACAAGAAAAGTAGAAAAATGATCATATGATAAAAGGGATTGTATCTTACGAAAGAGTTGAGTGTTATAGATGAGAGGATTGTATGATGTTTAATTTATTTTTTATTTAAGATAAATCAAGGCTTAATATACTATGGTTCATTAAAAAAATTTCAAATATTATATACAATATTCTCCTAAGAATCAGAGAACATAGGTAGTATTCATATATAAAGGTAGGAAGAATATTTTAGCTACAACATTAGGAAATCTCAAACAACTGATTCATGTATAAGGATAATCCAAAGTTGTATCGGTAAAAAAAATGTTTCCACATTCTTAATAATATTAAATATATGAGGTTTATAAAAAATTGAATCTTTAGCATAAAAGATTAAATATATTTGTGTGACGATGGAGGATCGAATCAGATCTTCAGTATAGTCGATGTTTGTAGACTTAAAATATAGTTTCAGACTCCTCCACCTCTACCAGAAGATCTCACTACTTTACCTCCACTAGTAGATCCCACTCCTACTTATCCTACTCATAAACCTCTGCATGTATACCCCATTCCTCCAAATTATCATAATCATACACCCATGCTTTTCAGTTTCTCATTTATTATGAGTTATATGTTGAATATCCGAAGCATCATATTGTTTCATATTGAATTATATATTACATTAGAGATGTCATTCTTCATCAATAGATAGGGATATAGATTCATATGTTCATTGTACAGAATATTTTGGATAAATCATCAATACCATTTTATACATATAAGGTGAGTACAATTGGATAAAGTATCATCCATTTTTTAGTTTGGACATCTCAACTTGTTCGATATATTATTATAGAGGTATGTGTATATTATATCTTTTGTTTAATATTGCTATTAATTTTTTTACCATTTTATAGTTTATATTTCAATTTATTTTTTATAGTTTTACTTTAAAGGTAAATAAATATTTTATATTCAGCAATAAATACTAAGTCTTGTGACATCAGATACAACTCATACTAGTCTTGATAGATTAGCAACTTATTAAAAAAAAGATGGATGTTTATGAGATTCCAATGGATGATATAATTTGTGGGTGTTTAATATCTATGGAGATTTTTAAAATTTATATCATTGAATCTATAAATAGATATTAGTTTGGAGTCAACGCAATGCATCTTTTTCAGTGTAAGTCAATTAAAAAAATCCATGCATTTTATTGATAGAAAATATATACTATTGTTTGTTTTTTATTAGGTATATTTATAAAAATTTGAAGAATAATTATAATTTATTTTTATATGTATTTATGGACCCATTTATTAATTCACCAAAATCATATTAAATGGAAGATACATAAGGAACTATTTATATTGCTAAAAGATATCAACAGACTATAATAATTCAACGTTAGATGTTGGATGTTTCCCTATCTTCAAGAGTATGAAACATATATCTCTAAAAGTTTAATAAAACATCTTACAAAAATAACCACTCACTTTAAATTTTAATATATATCGGTGTCCATTGGTTGTTATGTGTGCGATGTCCAAGGGACAAAACACTATACTAGTTATACTCTATCCATGGTGAAGTGTGATAAAATTTTAAGACTGTATTGAACATGTAAGTTGGAATATTTAAATAATTACTTATATTATAATGAAATTTAAATTTATATTATTTATATTATTTTCAAATTGGTCAGGGGATTTCTTTAGAGAGGCATTGTAACACCCATAATTTTTTATGAAATATTTTATTAAAATAATTTTAATTCTTCAATTTCATGCAATACACGCAATCTAGAATTTAATTGAATAATGAGACTCCCATAGTATAAAATTACCATTTTGACATAATCATTCAATTATCAGGAATAAAAATAAATAAATTTTGAAAATATACACCGAAGTCGCTCACTACACATTATTTATGAAAATATAAATAAATTATATTTTTTTATTTTTTATTAATAAACTGCGTGAATTACTATTAGTAAATCAAATTAATGAAATATATAAGTTATATACTTAAAATATTATTTTTTATATTCATCTAAAAGATATTTTTTGTCATAGGGTATGAATAAACCCTATTTGATGTATAAAAACCTATATTTTTCGAAAGGGTAACCTTCCTCCTTTTAATGGTGAACCCATTTTAAATTAATAAATTGACAGATTAATAGTTTTTGTATGAAAATATAAACATATTCTTTAGAATAGGGATATAAAATTTTACTTTGGATGAAATTTTAATATTTTATAATAACATTTATATTTTGATGGATAGTAAAGCTACACAAAATTAAGTTGAAAACAAGTTTTTTCATCAAATAATTTATATGGTTAAATTATAATATTGAATTGGTTTAAAGTACAAATAAAATATTCTTTTAATAATTCAATATAATTTATTTCTTCAGCATTAATTTTATATTTAAGTATAATGTAAAACCATCTCAATCTTTTGCAATGTTTTAACTTTGAAAACATAGTCCCTCATTCTAAAAATGGGATTTATTTTTAATTTAATTACAGAAACTTCTGTGTTTTTAATTTTGAAAAATTGATTCCACATTTGGAATTTTTAGTTCCCAATTATTTAAATAGAAATATTTTATTTTTGTGAATTATTAATAGTAACTTCGGTAATTTTTATTAACATAGAAAAAAGGTAAATCATGTAATTAAGGGTAACATTAATATTATAAAATTACAATAACACTTACCTTAATATCATTGGATGACTAATTTTTGACCTAAGTCGTCCTTGGGTCTAAATTTTTAGGTCATAATATTTAATGTAACATTAGAGGGGGTGAATTGTGTCTTTTAAAAAAATCTTCCACTATTGTGGTTTTTCACACCCACTATGATTTATGAAGATAGGTATTATTTTTATTCTATATGAAAATATGTAAAAGATGAACAAAAATAAAGACCACATCATTTTTATATTGGTTCAAGGAATTAATATCCCCTAGTCCACTATACCAAGCACACTCTCTGCAAGTGTGGTAATTTCTCAAAAATGTTCCTCTTATCACAAGACCAAGAATCCACAATTGAGTGCAGGTAGTTGAAACCTTTACAAAAAGGAAAAAAGTAAAGTATTCAAGTTTTTTAATAGATAATCGGTTATCCACATCTTATATCAATAATTTGATACTCTACCACAACTGAGTACAAGAATTTGAAACTCCAATAAATCAAAATATCTTGATTTTAAAGGTTTGGGTTGTTCATTAAATTAGCTGCAATAAGAAACTGAAAAATGATGGATATTCTTCTCCAGAAAAGAATATCTTCAAGAATTAAATAGTTTGAATTGATAAAAAATTCCATAATATCTTTCATAAAGTAGCCACTTAAATAGCAGAAAAGGATTGATCATGTATGTATCCAATGTATATCTTCTTTCAAAATTGATCGTTCATTATTGCAGCACTATCAAAGATAATTTCAATAATACAGGTACCTATCTAAATATCTTATCACACTCACATATGTGTATAGTTTGAAGATATACTCTGAAATTACATATAGAATAGAAAACATGCTTCGGTATTCCAGATCAGAATGAATTGTCTATTTGACCTTAGAAATTCAAATTCCAAATGACCATGCGAGTCATAAATTCTGATAGAAATTGGAGTGATTTTTTAAAATGAACACAGTTCTTTGAAACAATATAAATTATCCAGGAATCGATCTTCAATTCTGACTTGACCATTTCTGTAATCTCAGATTGAAAATTCAGCTTGAAAAACATCTTTGTGGAAAACACAATGAAGGGTTGATATACATATTGTAGGGTTTCTTTGTGTAGTGTAGGGTTCCTTTTTATAGCATAGGGTTCCTTTTCCTAGAATAGGGGAAAATGTAGTGTAAGGATGATAATACCTAGGTTTATCCTTATCATCACAAAATCCCGAATGTAGCATTGATTAACCATATGTTCAACTTTTTCACACGTAGGTAATGAACAGTTTATCTATACTCCAATGTAAATTTGTTGCTCCATCTGTTTGATAATTCTATGATTGTAATGATGTTGATCCAAATGAAAAATGTTTGTCATAATGTAGGGTTGATACCGTACACAATTGTTTCAATTCTTAGTGTAATGTAGCATTGAAACCATATGTTTATTTCTTGAATGTAGGGTTTGGAAACATTATTTCCAGAGAAATTCTCATAATGTCAAATTACATTAACCCATATATGAATTCTAGAAAACACATTCAAGTAGACTTTATTAGAAAAAAAATTACGGGTATATTTGGGCATCAAATCATCATAAATTTTATTGTATTGTTAAGATAATTCATGCCCAAGAATATACCACTTTTTTATGATCAAAAAATCCATAACATAATCCACAACTGAATTTTAAATAAAATGAAAGATTTGAAAATATACAAAAAATAGATGTAGAAAATATTTTGATATTTTAATTTCACAGTGTTAATTTGATGAATAAAATAGATACTGTAAATATAAATATTTTAACTAATGAAATGAAATTTCTTAAAAATATAATTCTTAAAGCATATTCATAGATATTGTCGCATCTCCCCTTATTCCCCTTATTTTTTTCTCCCCGTTTTTGTGATATCAAAAAGACAGTTTGAAAAATAAAAAATATATACCACATTTAATATTGAACTAAACAATTATGAATAGTTTTAAATACTATCATATGAAAAATAAATCTAGGATCAGATGTTTTAAGACTGAACTAAAATAAAAGATACTAAAAGACATAATAAGAAAGTAAATTGAAATTAAAATGAATTCAAATGTTTTGAAAAATAAAGTACAATACTCCATAAAACAAAGTGTCTTCAAACATAAGGGCTTTAGTCAGAAACAATTGGGATAGAGGGATCATCAGTATGAGTAAGGGATTAAACATCACTTCTAATATCAATAAGGTTCAAAAGAAGGTTCTGGAAATGGTTTAGAAGTCTTTATACCATTGTTGAATAACTTCCTTTGAATCATTTCAAACCTTTAAATTTTTTATCAAATTAACCATTACCAATTCATTCATAGAATCATTTGACTGAATAAATAAGGTCATCTTCTCCTTGATGTTATTAACACTAGTCCCAAACAAGATTTAGTTAATGTCATTTGACCAATTAGATATCTTTTATTTTACAAAAGCAGACTTAAATTAGTAGTACCACACTGAAGAGTGTCTAGTATATCACATAACTCATCTAGTACGTAAGTGATAACTTCAATCATTATGAGCAGTTCGGGTTGTGTCTTTTGATAGGAGGTTGATGCTTGACTACATACCTTGAGTGACTAAAATTCTCTCCCAATTATATGTTTAAACTCATCAAACTATGATTTCTTAACACATACATATCTTAACAAATTGAACTCTCTAGATATCTTGTTGATAAGATCTTTAAGGGCTCCATCAGAAATTAGATTCTCTTTTAATTCCCTTAAATGGAGATTCTATGCTTTAAACATAGCTCTTGGAACTGAGGAAACCGTGTATTCTACTAATATGTTTTTCTCAATATACAATTTCTCTCTGACAAACAAATTATGTGCCTCTAATAGATTGTTCTTTATAAATAATTATTTAGCCTAAGAATTAGAAGATTCAGATAATGGAGTGACAGTGTCAGGAATAGCTTACCTATGAAAAAACATCTACTAAGTACAAACATAGATATTTATTACCAACTGATATGTCTCCTAAGGTAGATCCTCCCTCATTTTCATAATCAGGAACAACTTGATTTTGAGTATCAAGAACATTTTCCATGATAATTTCTTGACTAAGATCCTCTTTCCCGACTTGATCATCCACTATATTCTCATGCTCAGGTACTCCTGGTGCTTTATTCAAAGTATCTAGAATAAAAACTATAATTATTTTTTTCTGAACAAGAGATTCATTTGTCCTTTAAGTGCATTCTTCATAAGGCCTCTATATCATAACTATAACTAAAGGAAAAATCCTTTTCTCCCCTTGAGTAGCTTCCAATAACATTTGTTGTTGTTTCACAACAACTAGTAGAAGAATTTTGCAAGATTTTCTATGGACAAAACCATGATACTTCATAGTTACATATTTCAATGTGTTGTTGTGGTGACATGATTTTCCAAAAAAAACATATTCGCAATCTTTCATTTCCTTTATAGTAAGAATGAAATAGTTCACCTAGATGGATAGAATCACATCATATCATTCTTGTGATAGTAGTTGTTTTATTATCTTATCATAAACCAAATGAAATTAAAAATTATGTGACTTTGAAATAGAAATATGATATACATGTCAGGATACTCGATTATTTCTAGATCATAAGTCCTAGGAAGAATTCCTGATTGAATAAACTTTAACAGAACTCAATGACCAAGAGTATGATATTTTGACATTACCTTCTTTATAGTTCCTTTTAAAAATAGTTAAAACATAATTTTTTTGATGATTTTATTCCATTACTGATAGTCCTTAAATAAAACTAAAACTCCCCCTCATGGGAAAACGTAACATCACATCCATTACCACAAATGAAAAAAAAACTCAAAATCATTAATTAAAGAGACAACGGTTCCTTCTTCAAATCCAAGACTAAATTAATCATTTCTACAAAATTCATTGACTTCAATGTCATAAACCATAGGTATGTTATCTTCTTTAAAATCTTAAAAAAAACATTCAAATTTCATTTTGTCCTTGTGTAGGGGATTCACAGAAGCTAAATAACTAAAATCGATAACCTTTTCCTTGAGAACATTATGGGATTTAACTAAAGAATAAGTATAGTTTTCCATCTCATTATCTGTAGATCATGAAGAGGTTCTTTCTCTAATGGTTTTGAGATTGAAGGGATTAAAGGTTTACAGTTTTGGTATAAGGGAATTGAAAGATTTTATGTAAACCGAAAGGATGTGTAGGATAAGAGAAATATAGTAGGATAAGGAATAAAATTTTTTCACACCAATTGAAATGTACTCATTACCATTTAATTTCAAATAGACAATTAAAATAATATTTTATTGAAATTCTAAATTAAATGTAATCGAATAAAAATATTAAATCACTATTACTTAAATAAAAACATAGAGAGTAAAAATAAATTAATAAACAATCACTTAAACTCAAATATTTCAAACTCCCCCATAATAAAATAACAACTAGCAATGAGAAGTGGTTTAGTAAAAAATAAAATCTATTTGATATTCGGTATTAAAAAATTATAGAGAAATATCATTTTTAAGGACATGATATCTTAGAAAATGATGGTGTATATCAATTTTCTTAGTCCCAAAATGAATTATAGTATTTTTTGAAATATTTATTGAACAACTATTATCACATTAAATAGTTTTACAATTAAATTATAGTCCAAAGTCCAATAGAGTGTTCTTTATCAACAAAACATGTGCGAAGAAACTACTAGAAAATATATATCCTGTCTCAGCGGTTGACAGGGAAACTGAGTGTTGATTCTCACTAGACCATGAAACTAACAATTTTCCTAAAATGTGATAGGTTCCTGGGGTTCTTTTTCTATCTAATATACAACCTCCAAAATCATCCTCATAATATGAAATAAAATAAAAATTAGATATTTTGGGGTAAATAAAAGATTGAAAAATAGTTCCTCTTAAATATCTAAAGACTCTTTTAACAACTGTAACATGAGACTCTTTTGGATTTCATTGAATTATAGCAAAAAAAACATACATAAAACATAATGTTTTGTCTTCTAGATGTTAGATATAATAAAAATCTAGTCATAACTCTATATAACTTATTATCAGTTTTTTTACAGCTTTATCCAAATCATGCATTATATAGGTACAAATATGATTTGTATGTGTCTTTCTGTTCTCAAATCCAATTTTTTTTAATAAATCTATAATATACTTACAATTATTTAAAACATTTCCATAATATTTTTGAGAAATTTGATATCCTAATTTTATATTAAGTTCTCCCATCAAACTCATTTAAAATTATTTTTTCATTAAATTTGAAAAAACTTGAAAAATATTTTTTCAGTTGAACAACAAATAACATAATCGACATAAATTGTAAATAATAAAATATTTGATCAAGTGATTTTCTTGAAAAGTGATCGATCTTCCAATCTGTTAGTAAATCTATTTTTCTAAATTGATGAACATAATATTTTATACCAAGTTTCAGGCACTTGTTTAAGGCCATCGAGAGAGATTTAGTATGTATAAAAATAGAGTTTGGTTTTTGCAAATTTTCAAAACTAGGGGGTCTTTAAACATAAACATACTCCATTAAATAACCACTAAAAAACTAAAATGTAAAATCCATCTGATATAAATTAAAATTCATATGATATTTATAGACTAAATAAATAATAATGGCCTCTAATATAGATATAGGGGAAAATGTATCATCATAATATATACCTTCTTCTTGATTATATACCTTATCTTATAATCTAGATTTATTTTTTGTTAGGATCCCTCAATCAGAAAATTTATTACTGAAGACCCACATAGTTCCTATAATTGGATAATTAGTTGGTCTCTCTACTAGTTCCCAGGCATCATTCCTTTTGAATCAGATTAGTTCCTCTTGAAATGAAAACATCTAACTATCATCTTCTAAGGAGTCTTCAATAGTCTTAGGTTATAACTGAGATAGAATGGAAGATGATTCATCAAGATATCCTATATTTATTCTAGTTCAAATTCTTGTTTCTAGGTCTCGTATAATAGTTTATAAAGGATGGTTCTTTAGAGTTCTACACTGTATATTCAAGACACTTATAGGTATTCAGAATCATGTACTTTTGAACTAAACTAAATTTTATTAATATCATTTTCAAAATTATTTTAATGTTTTCAAGTATCATGTTATTAAAAGAATCGGAAACATCATCAGTTTGATATTTCTCTTTAATAAAAGGGTATGTTTGATCAAACATCACATGAACTGGTTTTGGAAAAATACTTTACTTTTTATTAAACACTTTATATGATTTATAGGTATCATAATATCCCAAAAATATTCTTTCATCGGCTTTTGGATCAAACTTACCCATGTTTTCCTTAGTACTCAAGATATACACCTTGCATCCAAAAATATTAAAGTCCTTTAATTTATGTTTTTTGTTATTCTAAATTTCATAAGGTTTATTTTTAAAAATTGGCCTTATAAAAAATCTATTAATGATATAATAGGTTGTGCTTCTAAATTCAGTACAAATATAACTAGGAAGACTATATTCATTTAGCATAGTCATTTCCATTTCTTTAGTAGTTTGATTTATCATTTAAACAATTCCATTTTGTTGAGATATTATTAGTGTCGAGAATGCATGTTTAATATCTAGATTTTAGAAAAAATAACTGAATTATTGATTCTAAAATTCTCTACCATGATCACTTCTTAATGAAATTATTTTAAAACCTTTTTCTTTATGAAATTTTTTACAAAAACGTTAAAAAATAGTGAAACAATTATTTTCATGTTTAGAAAATAAACCTAATTAAATCATGAATAATCATGTAATAAAACATAAACATATAATTTACCAACCAAACATTCTACCCTTGATGATCAAAACAAATCCATATGGAAATGTTATAAGGGATTAGAGGTAGCAATTTTGTTAATAGATTTTAAAGAAGATTTGTGATGCCTGCCAATTTGGCATGCATCATAGAATCATACATTGTCAAATTTTAGACTAGGAATATCAAAAATAATTGATTTATGGAAAAGAAATTTAATGTTTATATATGACATTGTCTAAGTTTTTTATTTAAAATCCATGCTTCATTTTTCATACTAGTTAAAAAACTAACTTTCTATTTATATAAGTATTTCCAATCTAACATATTAACATTATCAGTTATAGGTACTCTAAATTTAAGCAACTTGTCTTTAAACATAGATCAAGAATTGTTATAAAAGTAAAAAAAAAACCATAATCATAGAGTTGAGAGACACTTATTAGGTTGTGTTTGAACTGATGAACAAATAAAAATTTATTGATTCATATTGCCTTTAGATCTCCAACATTTCCAACAATTGTTATTTTTCCTTTAGTATTGTCACTAAAAGTGACTAATCCAACATCCATTTGAGTCACTATATGAAATTTGTTTGAATCTCCACTCATATTCCTAGAATAAAAATTCCAAAATACCATATGTATTTTATTTTTCTGTAACCACTTTCATTTTCCACTTTAGTTATAAATCACATATTTCTTTTATATTTGATTTATCCTTCAATGAATCATACATTTAAGGAATTTTGGAGCTTTTAGATACACTCCATATATCATTCATTTCTCTTTTTCTTTTAAGATCAAAATATGAATTTTTCTAATATCTCTTTTATGGACTTTTTCATTCATCATTCTGTTGAGTAAAATAAGATATGACATGACCCAATTTATTACATTCACAGCATCTAATAACTCTTGGTTCTTTTCATCCATATAGAAGATGTTTTTGAATCCTCTTTTCTTCTTGTAAAACATGATAAAAGTTTTAGCTTGTTGAGCCAATTCCATTTTAGAATCTGAGGAATATAAATTCTTTTCTTATGTGACTTCTTTCTTTGATCTTTTGATATTTTTCTATGATGTCACTTTTGGAGTAGTATTTTCTTTCTTCACTATAATTATATGATCTTCAGCTTCAGCCTTTATTTCTACATTATACACCATTAGTGTCCCAATTATCTCTTTCATTGTCAGATCTTTGATAGGTGATGATTGATAAATTGTAGCAGGTAATTCATTCCATTTAAAGGGTAGTACTATCAGTACTTTTAAAGCATGATCAGATTTTTTGATGTGTTCACCTAAGGTTGTAATATTATTGAATATTTCTATAAGACTTAATTTTATTTGTGTGATGATTTCACCATCAATCATTCTAAATGTTATGAATTTTATCTTAGATGTTGTATATCTCATCTATCAAACATTATTTGTTCCATCATAATCAACTGTAATAGTTTTCCACGTTTTTTAGGTATTTGGACATTGTGTTAGACGATTGAATTCATATGATCCATGATAAAAAATAATATAATTAATTTCTTTTGAATTTATATCACATTCACCATCTGTTGTTGTATCCCAAGATTCTGGTAGTTCTAGAATATTATAAGGATTAATAATTTCTTAGTAGCCTTTGAATCCATGATTTTTTAGATAGATATTTATTAAACATTTATAGCATCTATAATTTTCACTATTATAATATGTATCATGTACCATTAAAATTCCTTCCCACTGATTAGCCATTTCCATCTTTTTATATACCTTATACTTTTCATATTACTAGGGATTTATCCAAAATCTCACCTCTAATAGTAATTTTTAGGATGTATTATACAAAGAAACATAATTGGGGGTGAATTTGGTCTTTTCAAAAATCTTCTACAATTCTAGATTTTTACACCCACTGTCATTTATGCAAGTATGTAGTGTATTCTTTCTTTATGAAAATATGAAATGGATAAATATAAATAAATAACATTTCTTTTTATAGTGGTTTTTGGTACAAAGATTCCCTATTCCACTTTACCAGTCACTTGCTCTGTGAGCTTCATAAATTTCATTAGAATGACCCTCTTATCACAATACCATGAATCTAGAACTAAGTGAAGGTAGTTGAAACCTTTATAAAAAGACTAAAAATAAAATATTCTGGTAATTTAACAAAGAATCAGTTATCCAAATCTTAGATCAACAAGTAGATAATCCAACACAACTATGTATGAGAATATGATACTCCAATAAATGAAAAGAGATTGATTTGAATGGTTCAAGTTATTCTTCATATTTTCATCAGGAAGCAGCTGACAAATGATGGATCTTCTTCTTTAGAAAATAATGTCTTCAAGAATAAAATAGTCTGAAGAGATCCTCATTTTAAAATATCGATAATAAGGTAGAAACTTAAAATAGTAGTAAAATATTGAACATGTATATCTCAAAAGTGTGGCTTCTTTCATAATCGATTGTTCGTTACAACAACAGTGTAAAATATAATTTCAGTAATATAGTCACATATGTCAATCACTTATCACACACACACACACACACACATATATATATATGTCTATTTTGAATAGATACTATTAAAGAATATATAGATTAGAAAATGTGGTTCGATATTCCAGATCCAAAAGAATATCCTGATTGATTGTGGAAATTCAAATTCCAAATAACTAAGGGAGTCATAACATCCCCTATATATAGCAATGATTTTCTCCAATGAACACAGATCATTGATATAATCAAAAAAACTATTGAATCAATATTTTATTCTTACCTAACCATAGTATTAATATCAAATTTAAAACATATCTTGAAAAACATGTCCATTGATAACACAATATTGGGTTCATATTTGTAGCATAGGGTTTCTTTGTGTAGTGTTGGGTTCCTTTGCATGGCGTATGGTTCCTTTTTGTTGCATAGTGAATAAAAATTGCATAGGGATAATAATCCATACATTTAACCTTATTAGAATAAAATCCAGAATGTATCATTGATTAATCATTTGTTCATCATTTTGACACATAGGGTATGACCAGTAAATCCAAACTCTAAAATAAGGTTTTTATCCATGCGTTTGACGATTATCTAAACGTAAGGATGTTGATCCAAAAAAACTGTTTAGCATAATGTAGGGATGATACTGTACACAATTTTTTCACTTCTTAGTGTAACGTAGGGTTGATACCATACGTTCATTTACCAAAAGTATGGTTTTGAAACAATTTTTCTAGAGTAATTATTGTAACGTCATAATACTTTGACCCATATATGAATACTTGAAATCTAATTCAAGAAGAATTCATTAAGAAATAAACAATGGTATTTATGAATGTAAATATCATCATAAATTGTTAAATATTATTGACTAAATACATTCCCAACCTAAATGGTGTCCATTGGAATCCACTAGGATGAGATTAGGACATAAAATATATTTTATTTAATGTAAAATTAAATATGTCCTACTCAAATTTAAGTAACTGTATCATTTTTAATATAACATTATACTAAAGATAAATTCAATAATAAATACTCAATTGAAAGGTAAATTTTTTTATATATCACGATAATTTATTTTCAATTTTTAGGAAATAAATAATTACATTAAATAATTATATTTTGATGATGTAAAAATTATTTAATTGATTAGAAATAAATAAATCAGTTTTTTTTAAAATTCTAATAAATATAAAAAACCCAAAAACTTTAAAAAAATATTATTTTTCTAGTATATATATACCATAACCATCTAGGGGTAGAGGTAGTGACCATTTGGAGCCTTATATAAGAGAGTGTGAGACTTATATTATTTTATTTAAACTGATGTAAAAGTTATCACATTCATAATCTAATAAGTATAACATTTTAAATGTTTGATTTTTTAGAAGATAAATTATCCTAAAAGTATTATTTTAAAGAAAAGTATATTTATCTTCATTACAATATTTTATTTTTAATTTTTATTCAATAAATAAGTATATTAAATAATTACACAAAAATTGATGTAGTAATTATTTTATTAATAGTGATAATAAATAAAGGTTATTAAAAATATTAAATAAATATAATTTTTGATAATTAATATTCCCAAAAAAATTTATATATTACCTTGACCTTTTATAAATATAATAAAATAGTTGGTTCAAAGTTAACCTCTTATATTAATATTATAAAAAATCAATGAATTTAATAGTGTCAAAATTGACACTATTTATTGTTTATGAAAGAAATGTATTGTTAAATTGTTTAAAAATCAAAAATAATTTATGAAATTTACATTATAATTATTATATGGTATGAAATGTACTATGGTATATATTTATGGTCTAATTTGCCTAAAATAAGTAAATATATCACCCATTTTAATGTTGAAATATTTTTTATCTGGATTAAAATAGGGTAGAATAACTAAATGTTAATTATAATGATAATTTTTAAAATGGAACACAGACTTATAAAAAATTTATTGGATGATTATATTACAACCCAATATCATCTCATCATAGATATTAAGACATTTTAGATGTTTTGGGTTAGGTTTTTATTTTAAATTAAATTAATATTTTTTGGAGATCCTAAAAGTGTCCCTCACCTCAATTATAAAAAGGAACCTCTTACCTCACATTAATCCTTAAAGATCATCCATACTATTGAAATTTACCTTCTAAACTTCCATATTTACATTTTAGAGGTCATTTTCGTCTTCGAATACCTACTCTAGTGCTCGAATAGAAGATTTAGAGGAAGTGTGTCGAAGAAGAGGTAATCTCTTCTACTGATTCTCTCAACCCACTTTCTTCTTCTACTTACTATTCATGAGTTGTTTCATTATAAAATAAAAACTCCACAATAAATTATACTAAGATTTTATTATGAATATGTAACTACAATATTCCACTTTATATCCCTCTTATGAAAAATGAAATCATCACGTGTGCGTATGTACGGCTTATCGTCTCCACATCATGGTGTAATATGTTTTTCTCCATTGACTTACTTAGATAGGTATAAGGATGGAAATAATAATTGTATATGATTATTATAAAATTATATTGATTATGAATTATTATACACCATCCACGTCAGTACCATTCAACAATTATGGGAATGATGTTGTTGCTCATGCGTATGTATGACCTTCCATCTCCACAATGTGTTGTGATACATTATACATGATGTTTATTAAATGATGAGTATATAAATTTATAAAATGAATAAATATGATATATATAATTTTCATATCATTTTTTAATGATATAATTGTTAACTATTAAGAGGAACCACAACTTATTCGACAAAACATGGATATGAAAATGTAGCAGATAATACACGAATAATAAGTAATAAAGAAATTTCATTAACAAATAGATGATAATATGATCATACATGTTATAATAAAAATTACAATGATTCAGAAATAAGTCAATGACATTATTTAAATCCTTATATGTGTGTTTTAGATACATATAAATGAAATCAGACCTATGGTAAGGGATAATTTTCCAATCTCATTATTATCTAAGATCGTTTATACGTAAGTGTTTACTATGGTATATTTATCATCCACATCCATATTTCCTAAATATTTATTCATAAATAATATTTATATCCTTTTAAAATTCCGTAAAGTAAATTTCACCAAAATTTTATTTTTTAAAAATGTTTTGAAAGGAATATTTTGTCGTTTTTGATATAAGGTACTTTTTACTTTCGAAAAATGTACGAGAATAATGTTCCATTTTATCTTTTATGGAATGGAAGGATTTTTAAGATTTCATGAAAAGATATTTCCATTAATATTAATTTACACAATTTCAAGGTTATTTTGAAATACATTATTTTATTTTAAAATTTTTTGGCATTTTGGTAAAAGAAAATTTTTTAAAAGAAGAAATGATATTTTCCTCAAGAATTAATTTCATGGGTTTATCAATATTATTTTCCATCAAAGTTGACATTATTTAAATAAGGTTTTGTTTTTATCCATATTTTTACTATTATGTATTTTTTTTATTATGGAATTTTATTTATGAAATCCATTCATTTTTTATGGACGATCATGGAATAATGTTTAAGAAACCCTTTTTATTCCTTGGGTTATGCTATGATGAATGATTTATGTTTGTATGGATCATGTAAGAATGGGTTAATTATGAGATGGATAAGACCTATATATATCTTCAATTAATTGGGTAAAGATTTGTATCTCATGAGATATATATGTTTAGAATGAGATATTATCTCAGTTCAGTAATATAGGGATGGAATGATGAGTGAACTCGGTTCAGTAATGGAATTTTTCCCCGATGATGGTCTTGGAAATGAGCCTTGACTAGTATGAAATGATTTTGTTTTCTTGTGTGTATGATATGAAGTATCTTGCCTTATGTTATGAATTATGGGATTACATTAATTTATTCTTATGAACTTTTAGGATTTATCCCATAGATTTATATAATGATCTTTCATATGTAGGATAATATTTTTCATATGATATGTTCTTATGATTAATGCCTATGATATGATTGATATCTACATTGTTTAGCCTTACTGAGAATCGAACATCACCCTTTTATATGTTTTCTTTTCCTAGGTCATGAGGATTGGTATTAAGTAAGATTTGTCAAAAAGGGGTCCAGTTATTTCGAAATAAGTTGGTGACAATGAATATATCTTATGACCAATGGATTATGTTTCCCAATTTCTAGAGACACTATAACTATATGGTCATGTCATGGATTTGATATATTTTTTAATTAATATTATTCTATTTTGAATTAATATCAATTTATGTAACACATGGGTCTTCATAGTTGGTATCAGTGGAAAGGTATTGATAACTTTTGGAAACTAGGCAGAGAAAATCTTTATAAGAACCCAATGGATATGTCGAAGTGTAGGTTAAAATCCCAGTGTTTAAAATTGATCATTAATAACATAGGATAAAACCTAAAATTTCCTAAATAGAAATTTTATTCATTATTATTTGGTTTTAACATTATGATTAGTTTTTATCACACTATGCTTCTTGGTTTTAGTCAATTGCTGGAACCTGAAGAAACCACATAAATACAGAATGTGACAGGAAATGAAATGATTGTCCTCCTGATCAGTAAAATGTTATCGGATCCTTAATAAAAAAAATTATAGCTATGATCACAAAACATTCTCAAGCTATGAATCATGTAGGACTTCCAAATGTGCAAAGGAGTAAACAACATTATTTTGAGTCCCTAATGAGGTGGTGTTCACCTACTTTTAGTAGGTCTTCTGATCCATTAGTGGTTAAAAAATAGATCACTACCACTGAAAAGACAATTTGAGTTATCCAATGTTTAGAACATGATTAATTCGTCATATATGCCTATGGTTTGGAAGGTGACTCTGATCAATGGTACAAACTCATCAATAATATGACTAACATGGATGAAATTGAATCCACGTAATGGGATGAGTTCAAGATCTTCTTTCTCAAAAATATGTTCTCTATATTCTTCAATCAAAGATGGATAAGGAGTTCCTTAAACTTATGAAAAGGGAAGATGAATATGTTGGTACCTATGATGAAAATATTTCAAGGCTTTCAAGGTATGCTTCTCAAATTATTATCATATCTGATATTAAAACTGATCGATTATTTGGTGGCTTAAAACCATCCCTCTGAATGAAATTCTTCATAAGATACTTTAATAGCTGTGAGGAAACCATTCAATGTGATCTCAAGGTTGATATGGATATTGGAGTAACCCATCAGTCCCATGGGTTTTATTAGAAGATATAAAAGTATGTTAAGTGAAAATCTAAAGACCACACTAAAAATAAGATGAGTTTTCACTTATGCTCAAATTATGTAATGAAACGTGGATAAATTTTCTTAAAGGGACAATGAATGTTTTTAAGTGTGGGATAGAAGGTCATCGTGTAGTTTATTTCCGACGTAATGGGACAAAGATATCTAATAATGTGAATAGAGAAATGGCTACATAGAATGCTCCTCTTACACTTCAATTTTACAAGTACATGGAAATGGGGAATTATGAAAATCAATTCCTAAATTTGAGGGTTATTTATAATGATCGATGTCAGCAAAATCATAAGACCAATGTCAAAGTGAAGTCACTAGAAATCACTATCGACGATGTGGAGTATGATAATGAAGTGTTTAATGGTAAACATACCACCCAATCTAAAGTATAAAATGTTTTATTTGATTTTGGATCCATGCACTCTTTTATTTATAAATTTTTTTTACGATTATTTTCATATTACCTCAATAATTAGATATTGAGTTAGTTGTGACAACTCCTAATGTCACAATGGTCACATCCTAAGTTTATAATTATTCTTTGGTCAAAGTTTATGGGAAAGTGATTCCTAAACATCTTGTGATCATTACTATAATGGAATATGATGTGATTCATGGCATTGATTGTCTTTCTCTATATGGATTTCATATCAAATGATAAGGAAGGGAAGACAGATTTCATATTCTAGATCAATATATGATCATCTATCAATGTGAGGATAAATATAACCATCTAGAAGAAATTTATTCCATCTTATGGGTATTTATACATATAAATTAATGTTATCAATCTCAAATGGTTGGTGAGAAACTTATAATTAAGAATAAATCCATTGTACTGGAGTTTGATGATTTCTTTCGGAAATAATTACCAATTCTTCCACCAAATCGTGAATTTGAGTTTTAAATATAACTCAAATTGAGTGTTATTCCTATTTCAAAGACACTTTATAGAATGGACCAAATTTTATTGATAGAATTGAAGAAGAATCTACAAGAAAATATTGACAAGGGATCCATACACCCTAGTGTGTCACCTTAGGGATAACATATTCTATTGGTTAAGAGTAAAGATGGATCAATGATATACTTCATTGATTATCGAGAACTTAACAAGATCACTATAAAAATAAAATACACTCTTCCCTGAAATGTGACTTATTCGACTAACTACATAGATCACAGTACTTTTCAAAGACAGATCTTCTTTCAGGATAGCATCAATTATGGTTCACGAAGGAGGATATACCAAAGATGGTATTCCTTATAAGTTATGGACACTTCGAGTTTATAGTGATGCATTTTGGTCTTAATAATTCTCTTTTATATTCATGGATCTAATGAATAGAGTATTTAGTAACTATCCTAGTCAGTTTTTTGTAGTCTTTATAGACTACATTCTTTTATATTTTATGATCAAGGAAAATCAAGAAGATCACTTGAGAATTATACTGATGACCCTGTGAATGGTGAAGATTTATGAAAAATTTACCAATTGTGAATTTTAGCTTCATAATGTTTCCTTTTTGGGTCAGATAATATCAAGAGTAGGGATATCTATGGATGCATAAAAATTGAATTTATTGAAATTTGGTGGAGGATAACAATTGTACTTGAGATCTGAAGTATTCTGGGGTTGGCTGGATATTATCGATATTTTTTGAAATATTTTTCTCAATTATATAATCCACTCCCCTAGTTGACTCAGAATGAAGTTTTGTTCATTTGGATAGAGGAATCTGAAGAGAATTTCAAGGATCTAAAAATAATTTTAACCAATGCACCTATGCTAACACTGCCTTGTAGTGGAGAATGTTTTGGGATCTATAGTGATTAATCAAATAAGGGGAGGGTTTGTCTTCTCGTGAAAAATGATATGGAGATAGCTTATGCATCATGACAATTAAAAATACCTAAGAAAAATTACCCAAATCATGATTTGGAATTATCTATGGTAATCCTTTCACTAAAGATATGGTTTCATTTTCATTATAGTGAAACTTTTTATATTTATACTAATCATAAAATATTAAATTATATTTTCACATAGAAAGAGTAGAATATGTGTTAAAGAAAATGGTGGGAGTTGATTAAAGATTACGAATAATCAATACATTATCACCCTAAAAAATTGAAAATTTTTGCAGATGCTTTGATTCAAAATGACCATGATATCATAGACATTATGAGGATCAAAAAGATCTAATATTTATGGATTTGTAAGGGACGGATCATGAAATTTTTAAGGATGGGGATAAATATTATCTTTCTCAATTTAATATTCAACCTTCTATATAAGTGAAGATTGTGTATACACTGAATGAATATGTAGATCTATAAAATATGGTGAGAAATATTACTAAATTCATCCTTTATGATGATGGAAAAATAAGTTTTAGAAATTGGATTTTTACTCCACACATACTAGAAATAAACAAGGAGCTATTGGATGAGTCTCATAGTCCTTCATAATCTATTCATCCTAGAAGCAGAAATATATACAGGGACCTGAAATAGTAATTCTGTTACAAAGGTATGAAAGATATGTTTCTGAATATGTCTCTTGGTACTTGGTTTTTCAGCAAGTTAATGTTAAGAGACAGAAGCCTAAGGGGTTGTTATTACCGTTATCCATACCAGAATAAAATTGGAGGAACAAAATTATGGACTTTTTCATCATACTTCCCAAAACATATATAGTACATAATGTTATATGGGATATAGTTCATCACAATATGAATTTGGCACACTTCATTTCTATTATTGAGTATTTATCTCTTGGTCATCTTTCCATGATATATATATATATAAAAAGGTAGTGGTAAGATTTCAGGGAGAACAACTTTCCATTATATCTTCTCAGGATCTAAGGTTCACCTCAAAGCTCTAGAGAAGTCTTCAGCATTCTTTGGATTCCAAGTTATGAATCAGTACTTCTTATCATCCTCATAAATATGTTCTGTCTAAGAGGACAATTAAAAATCTAGAACACAAGTTGAGAGCTTTCTCTATGGATTTCAATGGTTCTCCGCATTGACCCCTACTATTGGTGGTATTTTTTTACAACAATAGATTTCACTCCATTATTCAGATGGATCCTTATGAAGCCCTCTATAGAAAGATGTGTAGAACTCCGCCTTTTGGGATGAAGTTGTGGAAATAAATATATTATGACCTGATGTTGTTGTTGAAATGACAGAAAATGTCAGATCTATTCAACAACACATAAGAGCATCTTAGATTTGAAAAATGTTATGCTAAAAAAATACCTAGAGTTTGAAGTGCGTGACAAGGTGTTTCTACAAATATATCCCAAGTGTCACGACCCATCCTCGGGGCCCGTGTCGTGACTACCCCCAGATAACATTCCAAAGGCCAGGGGCCAGCGACTAGCACCAAAGGCGTAAATCCCTAGTATGGGAAGCCATTGTCTTTGTAAAAGTAACCACACACAATCAAAGTACACAAATGGAAGAAAACACTAAGTTAAAACTGAATACAAAAGATGTACTAGAAAGTAAAGGGGGCCGAAAATACAAGCCCTATAGTAAAGTAACCAGAAAAGACAAATAGGTACAACTGAAAAGAAAAAATAGCTAGAAGGGGACAAGTAGCTCATGGATCGTCCACAACGGATCCTACTTGAAGGGTAGGTACAAATATCCCCCTTAGCGCTTCATGCCCGCCCATCTACTCCAGGTACCGACTCTTCGTGAGGTCCACCGCCACGTACTGTCATGTCCTGGTACACTCTGCCTTGGTCATCGTTGTCCGACATCTGCATCAAACAAAACAAGGTGTGGGCATATCCCATGTAGGGGTGAGTATAACGATACTTAGTAGGGACCTCGAGACCCTCAGGGTCTCACAAAATTCAACAAGGATAAACCAAAATATATGAATCAACGGATAACCGTTACTTAGGTATATGCCCATACATATACATAAGTTATCTAGTAACCCATCTCAATCATGAGAAAAACACAAAGGTCATTGACTCAGTTCAAAACAGGATTTTCATTAACGAAACCAAGGCTGCTGGAGAACTCCTCCTTCGTAGAGTATAGTGGCCTTGTCGCAAATCTGAGATACTACTCACTAACCTTGGACTGCTGAGGTACTACTCTTGTCGAGTACCATAGGTCTGCTTCCAAACTAGGCGCTCCGTCTTCTGTGGGTTTACCACTAAACCGGGTGCTCCCCGTAATAGCCTACAGAGGTACTCCTCCTGTCAAGTATCGTGGGTATGCTACCAAAATAGGTGGTCCATCCGCCATGGGTATGCTTCCAAACCGGGCGCTCTGCCCACTAGTCTAGTCTAATCACTCAGAGTCGAATCAGTCAAGCAGTCGTCAGGTCTACAACTACTAATTCTCTGCATTCCGTCTGCTCGTCTCTGGGAGGATCTGTTCCATGAGCTACTATTCAATACTCCAATTGTTGTGAAATATCAGGTGGAAGTATCTCAAAGGACCTCCACGTCATAAGGGTCTCAACTCAATAGACGGTGCGTCAATCGGACGCCCGATCTGTGAGTTACAAGATTTTTAGTCCTGGGGGCCCAGTTGGACTTTTGTACGAACCAACCTGGCCGGGACTAAACTATATCCCGACTCCTGTGGGGTATTCTCAAAGGGACAGTTATGCTCCATGAATACCAGTGCCGCTGAAGGATCATCAAACGGACGTTTGGCACCAATGATATGGCCCAAGAAGGTAAAGTGGTCAGTAATAGGCCCGGGTTCGGTCTGACCTGGTCGGACCGACTCGGCCCAACCCCGTCTGGGCCAACCTGGTCAAACTTGCTGGGTCTGACCCGGCCCATTGGGTGGGTCAGCCGGCCAAGGTTGGACTCGGTCCGCTGGGCCATGCCCAGTGGACCGCGAATGCGGTTCGTCCCATTAGTCACCACGTAGTTTGCTCGGTAACTTAGCCTGAGAGACCAGGCTTGTTCGGCCAGCGACATCGCGGGGGATGCTGCAGGTCGTCTCGCGAGACTGGTGGTCGGAAGGCCAATAGGAAACCCGTGTGGGGCACAGGCTGACCGAATGGGCTTCGGCAGGCCGCGGGTGCACCAGACAAGGTGCCGCAGTATGCGGTGGCGTTGGGAAGTCCACTGGTAGGGGCCGGGTAGGCCACCACGGGTGCGGGCAGCGTGCTACGGCACAGGGGGCACCGAGCAGGTCGGGCAGCGTGCTATGGTTTTGGGGGCATCGGGTAGGACGGGTAGCACATCGGGGGGCGTCGGGCTGGCAGGGCAGCGCGCAGGGGGGTGGGAGGGGGGCGGGCGGGCTGGCTGGGCAGCGCATCAGGGGCCTCCAGGCCCACGGGGGCAGTACGCCGGGAGGTGCTTGGTTGGCCAGGCAGCGCGCCAGCAAGGCTCGGGGGAGCCAGGCAGCGCGCCGTCGGAACGTGGGGTTGCGTCGGGGTGCCTCGGGTGCAGCGTGGTTCACAGAGGCTATGGGTAGCACGACCCTTGTTTTCCATCTACGCTGTTATCGCCTCGTTTCCATTCCATGTTGCCGCTTTGTGGAACATCACAAAAAAAAAATTATGGAGGGTGTCGGGCCATGTGAGGTTGGCCCGAACCCTCCACATTTATGTTTATAGTAGTTGGTTCATCAAAAGCACGATGAACAACAATTTTATCACAAAACATCCCAATGATTCCTTTCGAAGAAGATGAGAAAAGAAAAGGAATACTTCATAAGGTAAAACCCCCTACCACATTTTTCATTCGTAGAAGAAGTCACGGGAAAAGTCGGGTGTCGATTCATCAATTTCCGTGTTCATCACGCACTCCCAATTCTGACGCTCAAGTGTCTGAAAGAAGAAGGGTACTCATCGTTGGCAGACGAGCGTTCGGAGGTGACATCTTCGTTGTCGACATTCTTCGCTGGCGACGTCTTCTTCATTAATGCGGATGAAGGTCGTTGGAGATGTCTTCGGTGTTGATTCCCTTTCCTTGCCTCGGTTGAAGATAGGATGAAGAAGGAAGAAGATGAATCCATTGTTCTTTTGTGGAAGGAGCGTTCTTCGCTGAGAGGATGAAGTTCTCTCTCAAGTCCAACCCAAATGAATTTCTAACCAAATGAGATAATAGCTTTGTCTATTATTTATTCATTGTCTTGAATTCAATAGAATTCAAAAGTTGAATTAATTAAACAAGGGGGGTCAATTAATTCTAAGTGGATTGGCACATTTAATTAGTGGGGGAAGTTCAAGGGCTCCCTCACTTTATGGAGGGTTAAAAAGGGTTAAAGGGGTTTTAGATGTTCGTGTGGGCCCTACCTTTCAAACATCAATTTGGGGTTTAAGGGGGGTAAACTCGTGTGGGCCCCACCTAAAAATTTCCACCCAAGGGAGGTTATGTGTGGGTGGGTCCCACCTCCAACCCCTCCTTGGAGTATTAAACCACCACGAATAAAAACAAAGTTACCACTTTATTTTTATTCAGTTTAATTAAAACCCCCCAAAAACTAACTTCTACACTCGTTAGAACGTAACTACAGTGAATGTCTCATTAAGAAATCACCAACGTTGCGAGTTCAATAGTGCCATCAGATTTCAATTCCGAGCACCGGTTCAAAAGATAAAAAATTCTGAACGTACGTTTACTGGATATACCTGAAAAAAAGTTTTTAAAACTATTATCAGTCACCCACAACTTGCACTAGTCGATGTTAGGCTATGCCTAGGTGAAACACGCCCCAAAGAACCCAACGGTACTCTTGGAATTTAAATCCAACTCACCATTTAGAAGATATGAATTTTACAATAAAATAATTTTCACTTTATTATTTTATTTGCGGCCAAATACTAACTTTTTATGTTATCCCACACCGAACAAAGTTAGTATTTTCTTAAATAAAGCATGACCTCACGAGTTTATTGGTGGTCTCAGATTTTTAATCTGAGCTACCATTCATGAGTTATAAGCATTTTAAAATTAAAATAATTATTTCATTATTTTATTTATAGTTATGCCATTTTTGGGATTTCTCACAGGAGGCCCGCATAGAATAATCATAAGTCATGCCTAGGGTAAACCCACCATCCTGAGCATAACGGTGCCCTCGGATTTCTAATCTGAGTAACAGTTTATGATTTATTTCACTTTTTTAGGAAAACTGCTTATACGCATTAATTTAAGCTTAAAAATCATCAGAAATTGATTCTGGGAAAACCAGGCCTTATAATCAAGTGCTGTCAAAAACTGTGGACTCATAAAATTCCCATGAATTTAAGAAAAAAAATTCCACCGAATTGATGGGTATTTAAATTCTCCCCACCTCAGAGATTTACGTCCCCGTAAGGTATTACTCGCACTAAGAGAACAAATGGGGGTACTGAGCATGCATCTGAGCCTCCTACTAAAATGTTCTCTTCTAGAGGTTCTCATGCTGCCAACAAACGTGCACCAGAGGTATCTATTGTCCATGTAGGACCCGCTCCTATCGATCCTCAATCTCCACTAGAACCTCCATGAATGTTTCCCCGTCATCGATGTCCAGCTCTCCATGGTTGATGATGTGGGAAGGGTCATGCATGTATCTTCTCAGCTGATATATGTGGAAGAAATCGTGCACCCGGTGCAACTAAGGTGGAAGAGGTAAGCGGTAAGCCACCTTGCCTACTCTACTGAGGTACAAGAAAGGTCCGGCGAATCATGGAGAAAACATGCCGCCTCGACCAAATCTCTGTAGACCTCATCGAGCTGAGACCTATAGAAATACGGGGTCGCCATCCTCGGACTCCAGAGGTCCCCGTCTCCTATCATCATACGACTTCTTTCTGCTCTGTGTATTCTTCATCTACTCCTAGGTGACCTGCACCTTCTCGATGTTAGCTTGCACAATCTCTGGTCCCACTAGTTCTGACTCCCCGACTCACTGAAAAAGTGTAGGAGTGATTGTAGGACACTGAAGGAAGGTTTCTCCATCTCTATACACAAAGGGTATCTGTAAAGCAGCCAGTTACTCAGTCGCCTCACCTAGAAACAGTATACCAGATCTCCAACTGAGTGCATCCGCTACAACATTCACATTCCCAGGAGTATAGACTATCTCGAAGTCATATTCCTGGAGGAACTCAAAACTCAGAACTCCTACTGCCACGTGGGTAAGGCTGGACGACTCAAGAGTGTTCGGCTGTACCCTCATATTCATGAGTTTAACTTGTGCTTCCTGGGTTTCCTTTTTCGTCGACTAAGGAAAACATAATCCCAATGTTTTAGAAAAACCACAACCTTTTTTCCTAATACTGTCAATCTGTGTATGAATTGTGGTTTCACAGTCTATACCCAAACTAATGTCGTAAGGCCTCAAAACTTTTAACAAGAGGTTCCAATGGAAACTCTAGCCTCGAGGATTAGATCACACCATCGTCATAAGTGTGATTATTGAGTATCCTCCCAAAGGTATCTCTAGACGTGAGGGTCAGGTCAATTTTTAACCTAAAACTCTAGGTCTAGGACAATATTCGTGGAAAGAAGGAATGATTGGTACCTATGTCTATTAATACGGAAGCTAGTAGTACACACATACCATACCTTGAATCATTCCTAGATCCCTTGGGACACACTCCTTGACCGCATGCAGCTACTCTCTTTCCATGCCCTCTAGCTCCCTAAGCCAGGTAGGTACTTCAAAGTGGTGTGGTTGTAACATGTCAAAACATACCCAACCTCATTATTCTCTCCTGGATCTACTTCCACGTCTGCTACCCTATAGATTCATCTGTCCTTAACACTTCCTCTTCTCGAAACATTTTACACACTCAAGTCTCTGAGACTGGTGCTAGTTTTCTACTTTCCCACTACTAACATTCACTGGTTGTCTCTGCTCAGCCAAAGAACATTCAACCAAAAAGTTTATCTCTAGAATACTAACATATTTAGGAATGCATAGAGGAAACAGAATGTGCTGGCTCATATTTCCCTAAACACATCTCACTCAGAGGTCCAAGATCTGAAGCACTTATTGTATCTTATTCCTCAAGTACCAGGAATGATTGGTACGAATCGATGAATACTCCTCTACTGACATGTCATCCTGTCGAAGCTGTATAAGCTCTAAGAAACTCTCAACCACCTCCTCAATCAAGTCTTTAGCCACCTATGAGTCTGGATCGCTTTGGAACCTAAGGGGTATCTGATGCTGAAACACGTGTAAGGCACTAATCCTACATGTGTCATCTACCAGTACTTCTGGTTGTAAGTGTTGACCAACAGGTAGTGATATAGCTGGCACACTACCTGAAGGTACTATCTCAGGCATCGGTCCATGTACCGAAGCCTCATCACTATGAGGTCCAACCTTATGGTCACTCACTTGGAAACACTAGTTTCTAAGTCTAGCATCCACTCTACTGGTGTCTCAACATGGCGGAAAACTCTAGCAATTGCCTCCAGCCAATCCTCTGCTGCCAGGGAATCTATCTCGGCTTGTAACCTCAGAGGCCTATTCTATTGGAACACATGAAACATGCTCTATCAGCATGCATCTTCCGCTAATATGGCTGGTGGCGTCTGCTACCCAACGGGTGGTGGTGCTATTGGTATACCACCCGAATGTGTCAACATTGTAAAAAGGGCCCTACACAGGAGCCTCGTCTCTTGGTGGGCCATCATCCTATAATCTCTTAGAAATCTAACTGGTTGTTTTCATGGAGGCATCCTGAACAGATGCAACACGGTCAAGAGATTATACCTGGTGAGCCGACCTGGTTTGATCTGACTTAAAGAAAACTTTTGGAATCCCACATGCAATCAGTGTTTTCATGCACCAAGACAGAAATCAGTAGTCAGTGTCCTAGTGTATGGATACGTAGGCCACTGCACCAACACTGGACTCCATGAACTATTAACCACACTCAGTACCCTTAACACTATTGATTCACAGAAAATAAATATCAAATTCTTCTGTTTTGCAGTAGAACTGACTCCTTTGATACCAATTTGTCACGACCCGTCATCGGGGCCCATTCTGTGACTACCCCAAGCCCTCCTTCCATAGTCCAAGGGCAGGAGACTAGCACCAAAGGCGTAAATACCTAGGATGGGAAGGCATTTCATTTATAAAAGTAAAAAAACACAATCATAGTACACAACTGGAAGCAAAAACTAAGTAAAAACTTAATAAATAAGATGTCCTGGAAAGTAAAAGGGGGTGAAAATACAAGCCCAATAGTAAAGTACTAGGAAAATACAAACATGTACAACTGAAAAGACAAAATATCTAGAAGGGTGCAAGTAGCTCCTGGATTGTCCACAACGGATCCTACCAGAAGGGTAGGTATAGATAGCCTCTTCAGCGCTCCATGTTCGTCCGTCTCCTCTGGGTACCAACTCGTTGTGAGGTCCACCTTCGGGTACTGTCCTATCCCTGTACACTCTGCCTTGGTCAGTGTTTTCTAACATTTGCATCAAACACAATGAGGTGCGGGCATAACCCGTGTAACGGTGAGTATAACGATACTCAGTGGGGACCCCGAGACCCTCAGGGTCTCACAAAATCCAACAAGGATAAACCACAATGTATGAACCAACGGATAAACATTACATAGGTATATGCCCATAAATATACCTAAGTTATCTAGTAACCCATATAAACCATTAGTAAAACACAAAGTTCATTGACTCAGCTCAAACTAGGATTTTCATTAACGAAACCACGACTGCTAGAGAACTCCTCCTCATTTGAGTACAGTGGCCATGTCGCGACTCCGAGGCGCTACCCACTAACCTTGGACTGCTGGGGTACTCTTTCTGTCGATTATCGCGGGTCTTCTGCCAAACCAGGCGCTCCGTTCGTTGTGGGTATGCCGCCAAACCGGGCAATCCCCCTACTAGCCTACAAAGGTACTCCTCCTGTCAAGAACCGTGGGTCTACTACACAACTAGGCACTTCGTCCTCCATGGGTCTGCCACCAAACTAGGCGCTCCGTCCACTAGGCTAGTCGAATCACTTCGAGTCGCATTGTTCAAGTAGTCATTAGGTCAAAAATTACAATGTCTTTGCACTCTGTCAGCTCGTCTCGAGGAGGATCTGTTCCACGAGCTACTATTAGATACTCCACGTGTCAGGAAATCTTAGGTGGAAGTATCTAAAAATACCTCCACATCATAGGGTTCTCAACACAATAGACGGAGCGTCAATAGGACGCCCGGACTGTGAGTTACTAGCATTTTAGTCCCGGGGGCCCGGTTGGACTCGTGTACAAACCAACCTGGCTGTGACTCAACTATATCCTGACTCTAGTGGGGTATAATCAAAAGGACGATTATGCTCCAAGTATACTAGTGTTGTTGACGGTTCGTCAAACGGATTTCTGGTGCCAAAGATATGGCCCAAGAAGGTAAAGGGGTCACAAATGGGCCTGGGTTTGGTCCTGTCACGAACCAACCCGGTTACCCTGAACCGGTCACCCGAACCGGTCCGTGACATGACCCGAGAGGCATTCTCGATCCTCTCGGGCTGGCAACAAGCACCAGGGCATCAATAGAGAGCAACTGGGAATGATTTCGCCTAATAAAAATAAATAATTAAAATAGAAGAAAATAAACAGAGCAGTGAAAAATAATTAAACGAAGTAAAGTAACTAAAAATAACGAAAGAAAATAAAACTAACCGATAGAGACAACCATTATCTCTGTGTGACCTCGCAGTCACTCTCCAACTCACGACCAAACGTCACCCAAGGCAAACTCACCCAAGCTGTAACCTGTACAAACACTAAAAACGGAAAAGAACTATAGGCATGAGTATTAAAACTTAGTAGGCTAGCCCGATATCTATTCTCAATGCACTACCTTTAAATAAAGAAATTTACTAATGCCAGGTTTGAACAAAATATAATAAATATTGGTTTTCACTCACACTTTCATTTCTAAAACAAGCATCAGTCCATTTCCCTTTTAAATTTAAAAACAAGTTTAATGTTTGAAAGGAATAGGTACATTTCATTTTTAAAACATTTTTCTATGAAAAATTTAGAAATCTAGACTTCAGTTATTAACCAAAAGGAAAACCACACATAGCACACATAGCACAGAACACATACCAAGGGAAATGGGAAAAGTGGCGCACATAGGCCAGCAACTGAATTTGACCTCTCGATCATCTGCCACACACAAATACACACTAATGGAAACATGGTTCGAACCTAGTAGATCGTCAACAATCCAAAATGTACTATACATTTGACTCATCCTGGAGGAATTCCCTAACTCGATGACGTCATAACGCCCTAATGCCCGGCATAGCCCTACATGGCCTAACTGAGGGGCCCAATCCCCATAGTAGCAATAACTCAGTATTCCCCTACTATGGGGCCACTAGCCAGTGTGTAATCTAAACTTGTGTAGCAATCGTTCTCAAAAGATTCACTCATTATGCCAGGTTCCCATGTCAACACATGCAATAAAAAGGGGTGTGTCCACAATGAAAATCAATCAGTCACGCTGCAAAAACATCAAATACATCTCACGCAATCAACACACACCAAAGATCACCCCTGAATGGGTTTTCCAAAATAGTTTATTTTATTAAAGTGTCAAACGGGCCTTCACAAATTATAAAACAAAACCTCATTTATCGAGAAAACCCAAAACACTTTTTCAGAAGAAATCACTTTTCTTTAAAACTAGAAGTACATTTGAAATTCTGTGAATTATGTTTAAAGGACAAACGGGTTTTCATTCAATACTGGGCGTCTTCTCATCAAGGAAATGTTTCAAGTGTTCGGTATAAAATAAACGGCTCATTTCACACTAAATAATCATTTAAAATTTTATTATCTAATATTATTTCTCATTCATTAAAATTTATAAAACATCAAGAAATTAATAAATTCTAAATTTAAAGGTGAGTGCAGTGGGGGACCTACCTCGACTTATAGCTCGGGTACGATGACGCAACCTCAGAAACAAAGCGCGGCGATGGCGCTCAATCAGAAACGCCCCACGCGGGTCCTAAAAAGTCAAACCGACCCAAACAATATTTAATTAATAAAATTCCTAATCAAACCAGGGTATATATATATATATATCAAATAAAAATATCAAACGGAGCATAAAATAAAAGGGTGTACCCATCGAGGGGGCTGCGACAAGAAACGAACCGCCGGAGGGCATCACGCCGGAATAGCAGAAGGCGTGTGGCTGGACGCGGTCCGACTAGGGTGTGCGGCAAGGTCCACCGAACAGCAGTAATGTGAGGCAAACGACGGGCAGGGTAAAAGTAAGTCGTGCAGCGGCGGGCAGCGGCGGGAGCCAGGGCCGAGCAGGGATAGCGGCTAGATCGCAGCAAGGGGCTACGAAAGGTGCAACGCGGGAGGCAGGCTCCGTCGGAGCACGTGACAGAGTCAGCGCCATGCTGGCTGGAAGGAGGGGAGCGGACCGCCACTAGTGGGTCATGCCAAGCAAGGAGGGAAGCTGGATTGCGGCAGGGGGCTGCGGAGGGGGATCGACGAGGCGGTCAACCAGAAGGAAGGGGCAGCCGAGATGAGGTCAGACCAGGGTAGCAAGAGGGTGGCGTGGGGTCCCAGACAAGGAGGCAGTGAGGTCGGGACACGGGCGCGCCGCTGAGGGTGAGGCAGAGCTGGCGGATGCCTGGCGGAAGGCTGGTGGCGAGCCACTGCTCAGCAGGGAGGGTGCCAGAGCAGGGCGCTGTAGTAGGTCGAAGGCGCATGTGGGAAGGAGACTACAACGACATCATGTGGGGAGAAGCAGGAGGGGAAAAACTGGGGCGATGTGCGAGTTTTCCTGCTCGCGACAGGGAAGGAGGAAGAGTTCGGGCTACTGGCAGAGATGCGGTAGGGGCATGTCATGGCGGAAGCAGGTTGGAAGCACATGGAAGGCCATGTTGGAGCGCGGAGCCGGACAAGAAGCCTGGCGGGCTGCTGGCGTGTGGCTGTGGTGAGGTTGGCAGCAGGGAGGGCGGCTGGCGAAGCGGCCAGGCTGCAGGCGCGGAGGCTGGGATGCGGGCTGCTGTGTAGGGAAGCAGCGGCCAAGGAGGGCGACCAGCGGGCGACGGGGCTGCTACAACGGAAGGGCGACGGGGCTGCTGGGTGCTACTGTGTGAAGAAGAGAGGGAGCAGGGAGCGGGTCACGTGTAGGACCAGGAGACAAGGGGACACCGCGTGGAGGAAAAAAAAGAAAGAAAAGAAAGAAGAAAGAAGGAAATGAAAAGAATAAAGAATAATAAAAAATGAAATAAATTAAAATAAATAAAAGTAAATAAATAAAAATAAAAATAATACTAATATTATTATTAGTAAATAATAATAATATTAATATTAATGATAATAATCCAATAATAATAATAATAATAACAATAATAATAATAATAACAACAACAATATTATAAATTATTGTTATTATTATTATTAAATATTTAATAAAATTATTTTCAATTTAATTTATTATTTTAATTTTATTATTTATCTAAACAGTTGGGAAACCGCGCACTCACCGGGTCCAAACGCACGACCGCCGCTAGCGGTGTGGTGACCGCGCACCCACCCGGGCCGAATGCGTAGTGACTGCTAGCAGTGCAGTGACTGTTCACTATCATGAAAACCACCGAAAACGTCAACGCTTCAAATAAAGTTCCAACTTGGACCCGACACAACTCTGGCCAACGTCGCGGGACCGAAAAAAGAATAAAAAAACATGGGTGTCCGTGGGCGGGGTGTGACAAGTCTCCCCACCACAGACACTTTCTGCCCCCATAAAGTCACCAAGCCAACCATTGACACAACTTTCATTCATTCCCAGACAAAAACATAGAGAACCGAGAGCTTTGGGGTGACCATTCCCAACAAACGTCACACCCGACCAATTTAGGGGGAAAACCACTACCCGAGATTGAAGGGAGAACATGAGAGGGTTCTCCCCACCATAAGAATTCACTAATACAAAAACCCTTGAAACTCGAACGAACTGTCCCCTGGGGGAAACATGGGAACTCCCAAACCAAACTCATTCATTTTTCCCACATGTACCGAACAACACACCTGAGACTTGATGAAAATATTGTCACGGAATAATCCAGCAACTTGAGGATGAGAAATTAACTCAACACCTCTCATCAACTTCACGAAATTAAAATTCCCCTAACGAGCATAGCTAGGACCAACTCAAAATCAGAATAGGTCCATTATTCATTGGCCCACACCATTCAAAAAGACCAAACAACTTAAAAAACACACTGAGGGTAGACAAGACTGCTTGGATTGAGGGGAAACGAGCTCATCATGCCACCGCGACAATGGATGAGCTTACGACAGTGACGATAATAGAACAAGAAAATTCGTTTTTGGATATTTCCCTCCCAAACCTGAAAACATTACTTGGACCGAGGTTCCACACACCCTCGGCAACTTCTGACTATGCGCGAGCTTCACCCCGAGACCTATGGTTGGGGCCCTGATGACTGAAGCATCTCCTGCCTCACAGTTTGGCATTTTCATTTTCTGGTCTCTAACTCCTTTCGTTTGATTATTCAAACAACCACGATGGTCGTACATTTTCAAAGGGATGCAACGTGATGACTTAGAATGTCCAAACATGCCATAATGGTGGCACACAAGAGAGAGGTCTGACATACTAGGAGCCGGTACCGACGAGGATAGTTTATTGGAGACAGGTTCCACCGGCCCACACTCTTTTCCAGGTGGGGAACCTTCACGAAAGTCAGCCACTGTTAATCACACACAGAACTCTAACGACGATGAGAAATTTCATCTCTACTAGTCTAAAACTGAACCCTCAAATAACACTAGGGTGGTACGAACCATAACTATACCGGGAGTTCCCAACAACCCGAAGACACACAATCTCTTAGAAAAATACAACTACCTCTAAAAGACTTCGATTACCATGAAAAGCAAGAAACACACAAAAAAAGAACTGAGAACTGAGCATAACTCATTGAAAACTTTTGGAGGCTTTCTGGGTGGCACACTCATAACAACATGAAGAAAACACCATCAAAATCGGCATCAATCCAAAACTCAATCAAGTAAACAACACAAGCCAAGGGCAATAGGCCCATAATCCAGACATATACAACACAAGGAGAAATCACTTTTCCAAAACCATTATCTCTTCAAAATTTTAAAAACTCACCTATGGAACCTTATGAACCGTAACATGTGAATTTATTCATTCCCACTCACATCATCTGTGAACAAGTTCCCCCACACACTTTCCATACATACCCACGCATGTGTGACACTCCATAAAGAGTTCCAAGGTTCAAACACGTTTTTTTTCATACCAAATCCAAACACATAACAAGTTTCTTTTTTTTCAAACTGATACACTTTCTCTTTAGAAATCCACTTTAGAAATTTCAAAAACATTTAGGAAGAAACAGTTTTCCATTTCAAAACCAATTTCACTTTTAACTCACACTCAAATCAACTGAGACTAAAACAAAACAGAAGCAGTAATAACCCACTGGAATGGGAAACTAGTGTATATGTCTGACCCAGTGACATGGTGGTGAGCCATGCCCCAAGTAAAACATAACACTAAGAGGACCTTAAACCAGACACTTGGACTCCAAATGGGTCACCACCCCATGTGAGACCGCAAAGTGAACCGATTTTCCTCCATTGTCATCCCTCAATCCGAAATGTCCAAGGACAAGTGACTCAAATCCCAAACTAACCCTGGTAACTCTGGTCTCGCCACAAGTGGTGGTGATCAGGAACCGACCTGAAACCTACCTCCTAAGCCCCGAAAATCCTAATCTCCATCTACTGGACATCCCAAATAACAAAGGGTGCTCTAAAAAGTGAGGTCCTCTAAGGGCCAACCTGCTCTGATACCATTTTGTCACTAACCAAACCGGTTACCCTGAACCAGTCACCCAAATCGGTCCGCGACATGACCTGAGAGGCGTTCCAGATACTCCCGGGCTGGCGACAAGTACCAGGGCATCAACAGAGAGCAACTGGGAACAATTTCGCCCAATAAAAATAATTAATTAAAACAGCAGAAAATAAACAGAGCAGCGCAAAATAAATAAACGAAGTAAAGTAACTAAGAAGAAAAAAAGAAAATAAAACTAACCAAAATAGACAACCACTATCTCTGTGTGACCTCGCGGTCACTCTCTAACTCACGGCCAAACGTCACCCAAGGAGAACGTACCCAAGATGTAACCTGAACAAACACTAAAAATGGAAAATAACTATAGGCGTGAGTATTAAAACTCAGTAGCCTATCCTGATATCTATTCTCAATGCACTACCTTTAAATAAAGAATTTTACTAATTCCAGGTTTGAACTAAATATAGAAAATATTTCTTTTCACTCACACTTTCTTTTCTAAAACAAGCATCAGTCCATTGCCCTTTTAAATTTAAAAACAAGTTTAATGTTTGAAAGGAATAGGTACATTTTATTTTTAAAACATTTTTCTACAAAAAATTTGGAAATCTAGACTTCAGTTGTTAACCAAAAGGAAAACCACACATAGCACACATAGTACACAACACATACCAAGGGAATTGGGAAAAGTGGCGCACATAGGCCAGCAACCGAAATTGACCTCTCGATCATCCCCCACACACAAATACACACTAATGGAAACATGGGTCGAACCTATGAGATCGTGAACAATCTAGAACGTACTATACATCTGACTCATCCTGAAGCCATGCCCTAACTCGATGACGTCATAACGCCCGGCATAGCCCTGCATGGCCTAACCGAGGGGCCCCATACCCATAGCAGCAATAACTCAGTATTCCCCTACAATGGGGCCACTAGCCAGTGCGTAATCTAAACTAGTGCAGCAATCGTTATCAGATGATTCACTCAATATGCCAGGTTCCCATGTCACCACATGCAATAAAAAGGGGTGCGTCCACAATGAAAATCAATCAGTCATGATTCAAAAACATCAAATACATCTCACGCAATCAACACAAACCAAATATCACCCCTAAGTGGGTTTTCCAAAATAATTTATTTTATTAAAGTGTCAAACGGGCCTTCATAAATTTTAAAACAAAACCTCATTTATCGATAAAACCCAAAACACTTATTCAGAAGAAATAACTTTTTTAAAAAACTATAAGTACATTTGAAATTCTGTGAATTATGTTTAAAGTCCAAATGGGAATTCTTTCAATACTGGGTGTCTTCTAATCAAGGAAATGTTTCATGTGTTCGGTATAAAATAAACGGCTCATTTCACACTAATTAATCATTTAAAATTTTATTATCTAATATTATTTCTCATTCACTAAAATTAATAAAACATCATGTAATTAATAAATTCTAAATTTAAAGGTGATTGCAGTGGGGGACCTACCTCGACTTGCATCTCGGGTACGACGATGCAACCTCAGAAACAAAGCGCGGCGATGGCGCTCACTCAGAAACTCCCCACACGGGTCCTAAAAAGTCAAACCGACCAAAAAAATATTTAATTAATAAAATTCCTAATCAGAATAGGGTATATATATATATATCACATAAAAATATCAAACGGAGCATAAAATAAAAAGGGTGTACCCATTGAGGGGGCTGCGACAAGAAACGGACCGCTAGAGGGCATCACGCCGTAATAGCAGAAGGCGTGTGGCTGGGCGCAGTCCGACTAGGGGGTGCGACATGGTCCACCGAACAACAGTAATGTGAGGCAGCCGACGGGCAGGGTAAAAGTAAGTTGGGCAGTGGTGGGAGCCAGGGCCGAGTAGGTATGGCGGCTAGATCGCAGCCAGGGGCTGCGAAAGGTGCAACGCGGTAGGCAGGCTCTACCGGAGCGCGTGACAGAGTCAGCGCCATGCTGGCTAGAAGGAGGGGAGAAGACCGCCGCCAGTGGGTCACGCCAAGCAAGGAGTGTGGCTAGATCGTGGCAGGGGGCTGCGGAGGGGGCCCGATGGGGCGGCCAACCAGAAGGAAGGGGCGGCCGAGATGAGGTCGGACCAGGGTAGCAAGAGGGTGGTGTGGGGTCCCGGAGAAGGAGGAATCGAGGTCGGGACACAGGCGCGCTGACGAGGGTGAGGCAGAGCTGGCGGAGGCCTGGCGGAAGGCTGGTGGCGAGCCGCTGCTCAGCAGGGAGGGTGCCAGAGCAGGGCGCTGCAGCAGGTCGAAGGCGCATGCGGGAAGGAGACTCCAACGGCATCATGGGGGGAGAAGCAGGAGGGGAAAAAACTGGTGTGCTGTGCGGGTTTCTTGTTCATGATTGGGAAGGGGGAAGAGGCCGAGCTACTAGAGGAGATGCGGTAGGGGCAAGTCATGGCGGAAGCAGGTGGGAAGCACATGGAAGGCCCTATAGGAGGGCAAAGCCGGACAAGGATCCTGGTGGGCTGCTGGCGCGTGGCTAGGGTAAGGTTGGTAGCAGGGAGGGCGGCTGGTAAAGAGGCCAGGCTGCAGGCGCGGAGGCTGGGATGCGGGCTACTATGCAGGGAAGCAGCGGCCAAGGAGGGCGACCGGCGGGCGACGGGGCTGCTGCAATGGAAGGGCGACAAGGGTGATGGGTGCTACTGCGCGAAGAAGAGAGAGAGCAGGGAGCGGGTCGCGTGCAGGACTGGGAGACAAGGGGACAACACGTGGAGGAAAAAAAGAAAGAAAAGAAAGATGAAAGAATGAAAAGAAAATAATAAAGAATAAGAAAAATAAAATAAAATAAAATAAATAAAAGTAAAAAAATAAAAATAGCAATAATACTAATATTATTATTAGTACATAATAATAATATTAATAATATTGTTAATAATCCAATAATAGTAATAATAATAATAATAACAATAACAATATTATAAATTATTGTTGTTATTATTATTAAACATTTAATAAAATTCTTTCAATTTAATTTATTCTTTTAATTTTATTATTTATCTAAACAGTTTGGCAACGGCGCACTCACCGGGTCTGAACCCACGACCACCGCTAGCATTGCGGTGACCGCGCACCCACCCAGGCCGAATGCGCAGTGACCGCTAGCAGTGCAGTGACTGCGCACTATCCTAAAACCCACAGAAAATGTCAACGCTTCAAAGAATGTTCCAACTTGGACCCAACACAACTCTGGCCAATGTAGCTAGATCGAGAAAAGAATAAAAAACATGGGTGTCCGTGGGCGGGGTGTGACAGGTCCGACCCAGTTGGACCCACTCAGCCCAACCCAGTCTCGGCCGACCCGGTCTGGGTCACCTCGGTCAGACTCACTGGGTCGGACCAGGCCCATTGTGTGGGTCAACCTGCTATGCTTTGACATTGTCCGCCGGGCACGGCCCAACAGACCCCGAGGGCAGTTTAACCCATTAGTCACCACATAGGCGGCTCGGTAACTCGACCCGGAAGACTGGGCTGGTTCCGCCAGCGACATCGTGGGGGACGTCGTGGGTCGGCTCATGAGGTCAGGGTCAGGCAGGCCCGCAGGCAGGCCACGCGGGGTGCGGGCCGGCCGGGTGGGCTCCGAGAGGCCGCGGGTGCACCGGGCAGGGTGCGGCAGGCGGCGGTGGTGCAAGTCAGGCCGCTACGAGTGCGGGAAGTGCACGAGGGCAGCGCCCTGGGGTGTCGGGGGCATCGGGTAGGCTGGCCTGCACTCTAGGGAAGCGCGCTAGGGTGATGGGGGGCCGAGCAGGCTGGACAGCACACGAGGGGGTGCTGGGCTAGCAGGGCAGCGCGTCGGGGGCGCCAGGCCGGCCGGGCAGTGCACCAGGGGGCACTGTGTAGGCCGGGCAGCACGCTCGCGAGAGGCGGGGGCACCGGGCAGCGCGCCGACAGGGCGCGGTGGCGCGTCGGGGCGCCGCGGGGGCATCGCAGTTCGCGGAGGCCGTGGGTAGCGTGGCCCTTGTTTTCCATCTATGTCGATGTCTTCTATTTTCCATGTCGTGTTTCCACATTGTGGAACATCACAAAGAAAATTAGACAGAGGGTGTCGGGCTGTGTGAGGTTGGCACGAACTCCCCACATTTATGGTGGTAGCAGTTGGTTCATCAAAGGCATGATGAACAACAATTTAATCACAAAACATCTCAGCAATTCCATTCAAAGAAGATGAGAAAATAAAAGGAATACTTCTTAAGTTAAAACCCCCTACCTCATTTTTCATTCGTATATGAAGTCACCGGAAAATGCGAGCGTCGATTCATTGATTTCTGCGTTCATCACGCACTCCCAATTCTCACACTCAAGCGTCGGAAAGAAGAAGGGTACTTTTCATTGGCGGATGAGCATTCAAAGGTGACTTCATCGTTGGTGATGTTCTTCGTTGGCGACGTCTTCTTCTTTAATGCGGACGAAGGTCATTGTAGATTTCATGGGAGTCACTTCCCTTTCCTTGCCTCGGTTGATGAATGATGAAGAATGAAGAAGATGATGTTGTCATTCTTCTGTGGAAGGAGCATTCTTCATTGAGAGGATAAAGTTCTCTCTCAAGTCCCACCCAAATGAATTGCCAACCAAATGTGATAATAGCTCTGTCTATTATTTAATCATTGGCTTGAATTCAAAAGAATTCCAAAGTTGAATTAATTAAACAAGGGGGGTCAATTAATTCTAAGTGGGTTATCACATTTAATTAGTGGGGGAAGTTCAAGGGTTCCCCCACTTTATGGAGAGTTACTGAGGGTTAAAGGGGGGTTTAGATGTTCGTGTGGGCACGACCTTTCAAACCTCAATTGGGGGTTTAAGGGGGGGAACTCATGTGGGTCCCACCTAAAAATATACTCCCAATGGAGGTTACGTATGGGTGGGCCCCACCTCCAACCACTCCTTGGAGTGTTAAACCACCAATAATAAAAATAATGTTACCACTTTTTTATTCAATTTAATTAAAAACCCCCAAAAACTAACATCTACTCTCATTAGAACACAATTACGGTGATGGTCTTACTAAGAAATCACTGACACTACGAGTTCAGCAGTGCTGTTAGATTTCAATTCTGAGCATTGGTTCAAAAGATATAAAATCCCGAACAAACATTAACAAAAATTACCCGAAAAAAAGTTCGAAAATTATTATCAGTCACCCTCAACTCGGGCCAGTCGAGGTTAGGCTCTTCGTAGGTGAAACACACCCCAATGAACCCAAAGGTAATCTCAGAATTTTAATCTGACTCACCATTTAGAAGTTATGAATTTTACATTAAAATAATTGTCACTTTATTATTTTTTTGTGGCCAAAAACTAACTTTTTCTGGTGGCTCTCGATGACCTAAGTTACTATCTTCTTAAATAAAGAATAACCTCAAAAGTTCAGCAGTGGTCTCGGAATTTTAATCCGAGCTACCTTTTTTGAGTTATAAACATTTGAAAAAAAATATAATTTATTTAATTATTTTATTTACAGTTATGCCATTTTTGGGATTTCTCACAGGAGGCCCGCACCGACTAAACATAAGTCGCACCTAGGTTAAACCCACCATCCTGGGCACAACGATGCCATTGGATTTCTAATCTGTGTAACCGTTTAAGTTTCATTTCACTTTTTCTGGAAAACTGCTTACGCATGTTAATTATAGCTTAAAAAACTTCTTAAATTGATTCCAGACACACCGGACCTCAGAATCAAGCGCTGTCAAAAACTGTGGACTCGTAAAATTTCCATGAATTTAATAAAAAAAATTCCACCTAATTTCCTGGTCATTACACCAATAATATAGTAATGATATTTAGAAATAATGTCATGTTGACCCCTTGGTATGTATGTCCTTTTGATATTTTAGACTGTGTTGGGAAGTTAGCTTACTGATTGGAGGTTCATGAATATATATCAATTTGATGATGTATTCCATGTATCTATCCTAAAAAATTACATACATGATACTTAAGATGTACTAAACTTAGAAATTGTACCACTGGAGAATTATATTTCATATGAAGAACAGCCAATAGTGATACTGGATCATAGCGAAAATGTTATGTGAAACAAGACCACTCTCTTGGTTAATGTTTTGTGGTAGGACCACCAATTTGAAGAAGATATGTGAGAACATGAGGATATGATGAGGGAGATATATCCTCATCTTTTTTTTTATCAAAGTGATAAATTTAAAGGGTGAAATTCAGTTTAAGTTGGGTAGAATGTAACACCCACAAGTTTTTATGAAATATTATTTTTAAATAATTTTGATTCTTCGATAGATTACATTTCACAAAATAGTGAGCTTAAATGAACCATGAGACTCTCATAGTTTAAATTACCATTTTAACCTCATTTTTAGTATAGCATCAATAAATTAAACTAACCTATTAAAATTTTAGTGATGTCATTCCCTACCAATTATTTATCCAAAATTTAAATCAATTATATATTTTTATTTTTAGATTAATAAATTGCGTGAATTACTATATTAGATTAAATTAATTAATCATATGTGTTATATAATTAATAAATTATTTTTATATATTCATCTAATATTTAGGTTTTTATACGGTATGAATAAATCCTATTTGATGTATAAAAACCTATATTTTTTAAAAGGGTGACTTTTCGTCTTTTTATGGAGGACCTTATTTAAAATAAGTTTTTGAAACATTAATAATTTTTTTATGAAAATATAAAAATATTATTTGGATTAATTATATAATAATGTTACTTTTGATGAAATTTTAATATTTTTTTTAATAACTTTAAAATTTCGATGAATAGTAAAAATACACTAAATTTTAATTGAAATCAATTTTTTCATTGAAATGATTTACATGATTAAACAATTATAGTGATTGGTTTAAAATTATAAATATACTATATATTTATCATTTAATATAATTTATTTCATTAGCATTAATTTTTCATTGATTTCGGTTGTAAAAGCATTTTAATCTTTCAGTAATGTTTTAGCTTTTAAAAATCGTTCTCTCTTTCAGACAACAAGTTTAATTTTAAATTAATTACTAAAAATTATTTGTTTTTTTAATTTTGAAAAAATGATTCCATATTTTGAATCTTTAATTCAAAATTTTGTAAATAGATTTATTTTATTTTTGGGCATTATGAATAGTAACGTCTGTATTTTTTATTAATCGAGTAAAAGGATAAATCTGGTAATTAAGGGTAATAAAAAATTATATAATTACCCTAACACTTGTCATAATATAATTGTATGATTAGGTTTCGACCTAAATCATCCTTGGATATAAATTGTATCCATTTGAATGCACTTGGATGGGATTAGAACATTTACTATATTTTATTTAATGAAAAATTAAATATGTCTTACTCAAAATTTAATAACTATAACATTTTTAATATAAGGATATACCAAAGATAAATTCAATCATAAATACTCAATTGAAAGATAATATATTATTATTTATCATGATAATTTATTTTTAATTTTTAGGAAATATATAATTACCTTAAAGGCATATAGTTTGATGATGTAAAAATTAATTAATTGATGAGAAGTTAATAAAACAAGTTTAATTAAAATTATAAAAACAATAAAAAGACCCAAACACTTAAAAAAATTATTGGTATATTATATTCTACCATAAACATCCAAGGGTTTTTTTAGTGATGATTTTTTTCCTTATAGAAGAGATTTTGACACTTATTTTATTTTATTTAAAGTGATGTTGTAGTTGTCACATTCATAATTTAATAAATATAACATTTTAAATTTTGTATTTTCACGAATTTATATTAGACTAAAAGTATTATTTTGGAATATAGTATATTTATATTCCTCATAGTATATTATTTTTATTTTTTATTCAGAAAATAATTTTATTAAATAATTCCACAAAATATGTGTAGTAATTATTTTATTAATGGAGATAATAAATAAGTTTTATCAAAAATGTAAAAATAAATATCATTTAGGATAATTAATATGTCCAATGAATTTTATAGATTACCCTTATCTTTTTGGAATATGATAAATTATTGTGTTCTATGTTAACTAGTTATATTAATATTTTTTAAAATCAATTTATTGAATGTTTTAAAAATTTAATCTATTGATTGTTTATCAAAATAATGTTTTATTAAATTTTTTAAAATCTTAAAACCTTTTTAAAAAATATTTACCAAATTTTTTATGGTCTAAAATTTCCTAAGTTATTTATTAATGGTCTAATTTACATTAAATAACAAAATATTGAACCCCTTTTAAGAAATTAAAAAAAATCTTCTTTAAAATTAAATAGAAGAACTAAGTGTTAATTAAAATGATAATGTATAAATTTACATAAAAACATGTAATAAAATTACTTTTTCATGATATTACAACCCTATATCATATAATATTCTAAATTGGGACATTTTAAATGTTTTTTATATGGTTTTTTTAAATTAATATTTTTTAGAAATCACAAAAGTTCCCCTCACCTCAATTATAAAGGGGCGCCTACTCCCTCACAACATCTCCTCAGTTTGATCAATCAAGATCATCGATACCATATTAATTTCCCTTCTAAACTTCTCTATTCAAATTCTATAGGTTTTATTCTTCTTAAAATATCAACTCTATTACTCAAAGAGGAGATTTAGAGGAAGTGTGGCGAAGAAGATGTAATCTTCTATACCGATTTTTTCAAACATCATTCTTCTTATACTTCCTCTTCATGTCTTGTTTCATTAAAAATTAATAACTGTAGTATCACATATATAATGAGATTTTATTATGATTATGGAAAAACAATATTCCACTTTCTATCCATTCTATGAAATATTAAATCACCATGTGTGCATGCGTATGGCTTTCCGTCTCCAGGTGGTGGTGTAGTATGTTTCATACCACAACATTACACGGATGTGTATAATGAAGAAAATAATAACAATATATGATTATTATAACATGATATTTATTTTTAAATATTATACACCATTCACTTTAATAGCATCCAAAAATTATGGGAATGATATCTTCGTGTGTGTGTTTGTAGGGCCCACCATCTCCACGATGTGATGCAATTCATTCTATATGATTTTAATTATAGAATGATTATATAAATGTATAGAATCTATAAATATGATATATATAATTTTAATATCATTTTGAAATGATATAACTATGAACTATGAAGGATAATTGAAACTTCTTTGACAAAAGATGCATATGAAAAATAAGCATTTAATACCCAAATAACAAGTAATAATGAAATTTTATTAACAAAAAGATGATAACACAATCATATATGATCTCATAATAATTATTATTATTCATAAATAATTCAATGACATTATTTAAATCATTATACAAGAAGTTCAGATACATACAAAGGAAATATTACCTATGGCAATGAATAATTTTGTAATTTCATTATTATCTGAGATCGTTTATACATAAGTATTTACTGGTGTATATTTATCATTCACATCCATGTTTCCTAAATATGTATTCCAAAATATTATTTCTATATTTATATAATTTTTTAAAAACTATTTTACCCAATTTTAAATTTTTTTAAATTATTTTAATGTAATATTTACTAATATACGATACAGGGTACTTCTTGACTTTCTGAAAAAAGTACGAGAATAATGTTCTCTTTTAACTCATATGACTTGAATGGATTTTTACCATTTCATAACTCTATATTTCCAGAAATATTCCTTTAAAAATATTGAAGTTTATTTTCATATAATTTATTTTCTTTTAAAATTTCCCGATCTTTTAATAAAATAAAATGTTTTTGAAGAATAAAGGCTATTTTCATTAAGAATTAATTTCAAGTGTTTTACCAAAATTATTATCCATAAAAGTTAAATTTTTTTAAATTTGATTATGTTTCATTCACTAATATTACAATTATTTTAATCTGTTTATGATAGAATAATATATATAAAATCCATTTTTTATATAAATTATGTTGGAATGATTTTTAAGAAAACCTTTTTCTTCCATAAGTTATGCTATGATGAATAATTTAAGTTTTGTGGAACATGTAAGAAGGATTTCATTATGAAATGGGTGATACAAATATCTCCCTATAATTCATTGGTTAGAGATATATATCTCAAGATATACACATGATTGTAATAGGTAATGACCTCAATTTAGTAATACAGATTTGGAACGAAGAGTGGTCTCTGTTCCGTAATGGACATTGTCAGATTCAATGGTCGTGTCCGTGATCCATGACTAATATGAAATGATTTTCTATGATTATGTGTATACCAAAAAAACATCATGTCTTATGTTATGAATTTTGGGATTACACAAATTGATTCTAATGAATGTTTTTGATTTATCCAATTGAATAATATCATGATCATTCATATGCAAGATAAGATTTTTAAATTTTATGTTCTCACATCTTATGATTATGATATAATTGATATCTCCCTTGATTACCCTTACTTGGAATCTGATCTCACCCTTTATTATTTTTCCATTACCCATGTCATGAAGAAATGTATTAATTATGATATGTTGAAAAGGTGTCTAGTTATGATGAAATAAGTGAGAGATATTGAAAATGTCATATGAACCAGTTGTTTATGTTTCAATGTTTCTAAAGACATTATACATATACGGTTTTATGAATTATTCTTTATATTTTGTAATGATTATTCTTTAATTTTTAATTAATATCAATGTATTTACATAATGGGTCATCATAGAGAGAAATAATGAATATATCCAAGATCAAATATGTAAAAGCAAATGTGATTTTCAATTATAATTACTAAACTTTTGATTTATCAATTAAAAATTTTATTTTGAATTGAGAATTTCAATTGAATAGAAATTTCATAAACAAGAAGTAAAGGAATGTGGATATTATGTTTTAAAATTTATTTATAAAATAATTTAAACATGTACAGTTACAAAGTTCCATACAGTTAGATTTATTTATAAAATTTTTCATTAATATTTCATTTGTTTTATTTAAAATACACCTTATCATAATTTTTTCAAATATGTATATTTTTATGAAACTCATCGTTGTATTAGGAAAAGTGTTGATTCACTTAAAACATTAATGGTAAAATCATTTAATAGGTTTTGTTTAATTTTATTTTATTTGTACTAAACATTGTAAACTTCAAAATTCAAATTTTTAGTGTTTTCTCTTCTTCTTTTTCTTTTGGTGTTTTTTTATTTTTTCTGTTTTTCTTCAATTATGCAGCTATTGGGGAGGGGATTGATAAATTTTTATATAAAATATATATATTTTATTTCATAATGGATATTTAATAATAATATTCAAATACTTTTTCAGATATATATTTACAAGGACTATTTCTATAAACTGATGTTAAAATGTTATTTACAACATGGCCTAAAATGGCATCATGTAACAACCAAAATTTAAGTAAAAAATTGATATGAGAACCCATATTTTTCACTAGCATATCTTCAATGAAGCATGTGTTCCTTTATAATGAAAATGTTACCTTGAAAAAATTGATTCTATAAAGAAATGTACATTTTGTTAAATGTTTGTTTACATAATTATATAAGACCATTAACTAAAAAGAAAATATAAAATTAATAAAGTGAAATCCTTATTATAAATCATGTAATTATTAGTTTTTAATGTATCCTATGTTATAACTTCCTAAAAATCATATTAGGGTGTACTTGAGTGGGTTCATGATCGCACAAAAAAAATGTGTTACCCTCTTGGGATATACAATATTATAATAAGTGACCCTAGTGGGTAATAACATGTGGTGTGTTGGGTTGAAAAACATTTTATTACTGGATAGTCATGTGACTAGATGGCCAGGTTTATGTCCTGAAGAAGTTAGGTTATAAAAAATTGTGTCAATGCCAATACCAAACCAAAAATATAATAGAATTTCATGAGATTAAATGTGCATGTTCAATAATAAGGATGATTTTTATTAAAGTGGTGAGATTTTAGAACCACAAGAAATGTGAGACATAAAATATTTAATTCTATTAACCATTTAAATAAGGTGAACCTATATTTGTAGGAGCCTATCGAATTATAAATCCATATTTGTGAATTCTTGGCTTGGAGTGATGACATTATGGGAAACTTATTTAGATATTTTCCAAGGTCTGTATGACTAAAGACAAAATCCAACTAAAAGAAAATTTTTTGGTTTGTGGGGATAGTCATTATTATGATATGTGATTCTTGTGGGTAATAAACTATGGTGTACTAAAATGGAAACCAATGTATCACTTGAGACCCATGGTGTAAGATGATCGTTTTCGTAGTCTGAGTTGGTTGCATAATTACATACCCCAGTGAAGTGAGACCACTAATTTTATGATTCTATGGTTGAGGTTTGATCGGGGATGAACCAATGTTTTTGACATTATAGTAATAAATTTATTCTTTTAAAAAATGTTTTTTTACATTATATTAATTATTCACAATTTTTTATGAATTTGTTATATATAATCAGTTGTCCTAGTTTTATTTCGATCTAGCATATCTTATAGAGGAGACAAAATATTGTACTATGTGAAAATATGAGATATTTTATCATGTCATCGAGAATGATGGGTTGGGTTAACATATAGATCATATGTCCAATGGCATGTAGTTATTATTGTGGGTGCAATGGGCGCATGCGGATATGTAGGGATGCACACACATGTTTAGGTTAATGTTGTATTCTATACTATGAAGTATAATATGTAAGATCAGTTTCAATAACTCTAAGCATAGTATAAGGAGAGATAATCATATATTTCGGCACATATAAATGAAGTGAGACTCCAATGTTCTATTAATAGGGAAAAATGTCAAACAAATACGTAAAAATGAAAATAAATTAAACTCACACTAATTTTTGTTGATATGTTTATAATATATAATATTTATATATATCTTAGGTTCCAAATATATCTAGTAAGAATCAACTTGTGCCAATATAGTATCATTTAAGGATTCACCGAATTCAAGTGGTATTTTATTTCTATATTTTATTATATAAAATTTCATTTTAAATGTATAATTAAAATTCATTTTATATTTCAAAATCTGTTATGGAAAATAAAAAAAATTGTTTCACATTGTAATTTCTTGGTGAACGCAAAATAGATTATATTTAATTTTCTTAAAATCATTTGATAACAATTGTATATTTATTTATGAAATATAGGAACTTATAGTGCATCAATCTGACTTGTCATTTGATCAACATGATAGAAAACACATTTTTGGAGTTTAAAAAACTGAAATTATATTTAAAAATCAAAACCAAATTTGAATTATCATATTGAAAATAAATAATAGGAAAATATAGTTTTAATCATTTGTTACATATGTGAGAAGATGACATGTCAATATAACATATGGTGTGATCGTGTTGACTAAATAAGTGTTTTTGATTTATTTTGATGAAAAAAATCCATTTTAGTATTTTAAGACACTAAAATGTGTGTTTAACAATCAGTATCAAATAAAAACCCTTTAAATGGTGTTAATAATTAGGAAATTTTATTTGAATTATTTTTGTTTTGTATGACTTGACAACACATTAACCGAATGTGTGGTGTGAATAGACATTATGAAAAGGAAATTATTAATGATTTTAAAATATTTAAACACATGTGTTAGTAGTTCAAAACTAAGAGAATTATCTTGTATTACTGTGAAATCATTAAACAACAACCATATACATTTTTTTTCAAATATAGGAACTGACTACATATTAATCTAGGTTTTATTTTTTATAGGATGACTCAAATCTCCTTTTAAGTGATTTAAAACACTAACATTGGTATATAATGTTCAAAACCAAATAAAATGACCACATATCAATGTAAAATCATAATAAAAGGAAATTTATATTATTTATATCAAGTCTCAGTTGAAAATATGTAAATATGATGTTCAATTTACTCAGATAGACTGAATAGGATGTTTTTAAAGACTTTAGAGTGTTTAAAAACAAGCAATAAGGGGTTAAAACCAATCTAATAAAATCGGATGTCTATTAAATCATAATAAAACTATGATATATAGATTTATAAATTTTAGGAATAGATGGTGTGTTGATCTATGTTTTCATTTGATTGGTATGACAGAAAAAATATTTTAGTGTTTTAAAACACAAAAACAAGAAGGTAAAAGTTGAACCCATAGAAAATGACATAATATTGATGTAAAATCATAGGAAATAGTATTTAATTTTTTTAACATATATTATTATAATATACATCAACCTGTTATGCATTTTTCATCGAATGACTAAATGAGTAGTTTTAAAAAATATTATTTCCTTTAAAAAATGTTACAAGGGGTCATAATCAACTAAAACTCATTTTATTTCCTTAAAATAAAAATTCAATAACCATAGATTAATTTTTAAAATTTTGGAATTGATGAATCATCAATATTATATTTCATTTTCTTGATATGAGGTAAAAAAAATTTATAACATTAAAACACTAAAACACATGTTTGATGGTAAACCCATAACAAATGACCACATATTGTTATTAAATCATAGGGAAAATTTCACTAAATTATTTGTTACATATATTAGTATATGATACATCAATTTGATATGTTTTGTTCTTGATAGGAATAAATATGATTTTTTAATGATTTAAAAGTCTTCAGAAAAATGGATTGGGGGGTTAAATCAAAATAAATGACTTTTGGATTTCATGATATCATAGGTAAGTGTACATAGATTGATTTGATATTTATAGGAAATTATGACATATTAATTCATGTTCCCACTTTCTTGGGATGATTAAAATTTTATTTTTAGTGTTACAAAACACTAAAATATGTATGTAATGGTAAAAACCATAACAAATGACCTAGTGCTGACATGAAATCATCCAAAAAAGTTCATTTATTCATTTTTTATGTGTATAATAGGGAAACACATCATTATTTCTTGTGGTGTTCTCATACTGACTGAATAAGTTGCTTTTTAAATATTTAGATGTATTTAATGATTTTTTCAATGGGATAAAAACCAATAAAAATCAAATTACTGTTAAATCAAATGAACATAATCATTGATTTAATTTTTCAATTTATCAAATAACAGCGCATCAATCTGAGTTTTTATTTCTTAAAGATGATTGAAAATGACTTTTATTGTTATAAAAGACAAAAAAAATTGTATAACATTCAAATATTGTTAAAAGGACATAGGATTTATATGAAATGATTAAAAAAATATTGGTATTATTTTTTATTTTAATGAGTTTACAATATACGAATAGGACATGTGAGGTCAATAGACTGTCTGAATAACTCGTTTTTAAAGATTTAACAATATTTAAAAATGTGGAATATGGGGTCAAAACTAGGGAAACAACATTGAATTGTTGTTTAATCATAGAAAAACAGCCATATATTTATTTTTAAAATTTCAAAAACTGGTGAAACATCAATATGAGTTCTTGGTCACTTGTGATGACTGAAAACTAATTTATAGTGTTTCAAAACACTAAAACAAGCATGAAATGGTCAAATCTATATAAAATGGTTTCATATTTATTTAATATCATAATAAATCTACCGTTAAATTGTTTTAACTTGTATGAGTAGAAAAGGCATTAATTCTATGTGTGGTGTTCCTGGACTGATTGGATTACCTATTTTTAATGATTTTTCTATCATTAAAGATGTATCCCATAAGGGAAAACCTAGTAAAACTACCTCAAATATCCATGAAGTCATGATAAAAAACAATAAGTTCATTTTTGAAATATTTCATTTCAATTTGGGTCAATCTATGTTTTAATTTTAAAAGAATAACTAAAATTTACATTTTAGTGTTTTATAACATGAAAAAAATTATATAAAGGTAAAAACTATGAAAAATAACCTCATATTAGGGTGAAATAATAGGATAATTTTCATTGAATTATTTATGATGTGTGTTATTAGAAGATGTATCAAGTTGACATGTTATGTGCACAAAATACCTAAATAAATGATTTTTAAAAAATCATTTGTCTTTAAAAATGTGTGTCAAAGGATCAAAATCATTAAAAATAAAAAATATTCCAATAAAAACCTAGGAAAACCCTTTTATTAATTTTTGAAATATAGAAACCGTTGGTGCATCAAAATTAGTTTAAATTTTCAGGGGGTGATAAAAAATTCCATTTACTATTTTAAAATACTAAAATACGTGTGTATTAGTCAAAACTATATCATATGAACTATTATTTACCTAAAATCATGGGAAAGTCATAATTTAATTATTTTTTATGTGTACAAGAGAGTGAATGTCAATACAATGGGAGGAATTCTTAGTAAGGCACAGTACGCAGTTTTTAAGGATTTTATATCTTTTAAAAACATGAACCATGGTCTCAAGTCCAAGAAAGTGACCTCATATCCCTATACAAATTTAAGAATGTAACCACATATAGATTTGTGCAATTTGGGAACTTATTATGCACAAATTTGAGTTTTTCATTTTCTCCAGATGATCAGAAACATCTTCTTAATGTTTTAAAATACTAAAACATGTGTGTAACAAACAAAACAATAGAAGAAAATATCTAATTAATAAGAAATCATATGAAAACATTATTTGAATTTTTTGTGTATAGGTACATGACATATCAATATAATGTGTGTTGTTCTCATAATGACTAAAAAAGACATTTTTAAGGTGTCGATAGTCTATGAAAATGATCATCATAGGTTCAACACCAATAAAATGAACTCTGATTACTGTGAAATCAAATAAAAACAAAAACATATTAATTTCTAAAATGAATAATCTTACATCGCATCAATAAATGTTACTGTTTTTCCAAAATCAAGAAATACATTTTTTAGTATTTGGAAATACTAAAAATTGTGTGTAATGTTCATAACCATAAAAGGCCTTATATTGATGTGAAATCATAGGAAAAATATCATTCATTAATTTTTTATGTGTATAAGATGACATAAAATCAATTTGATTCATGGTGTCCTCAAACTGACTTAATAATCATTTTTTAATTAATATATAGTTTTAAATACATGTACTTAGGTCTAAAAAGAAATAAAATGACCTCAGATTGTCATTAAATCCTAGTAATACAAATAAATATTGAATTTTGAAATATATGAACTAATTTCATGTCATTCGTCATTGTTTTTTACTTATGATGAAGGGAAATGACATTTCCTGTATAAAAACACTAAAAGGTGAATGTAATGTATAAAAATATATAACACAACCTCAGGTTGACATGAAATCATAGGAAACTATATTTTAATTATTGTTGACATGTTAAACCATACAGAACATTAATATAACATATTTTATAGTTATAATCACAGAATAAGTAGTTTTTAAGGATTTAAATATATTTAGAAACATATATTTGTGTATCAAAACAGATATGTGACCTTGAATTTTTATTTAATCATTATAAAAAACATAGATATATATTTTAAATATATGAAATAATGGTGAATCAATTCAAGTTTTCATTTTTTGGATGATTTAAAATAAATTTTTTTGATTTTAAAACTCTAAAACATGTATTTAATGGGAAAAAAATTTAAAATGTTCACAGATTGATGTGAAATCATCGTATTTCTATTTTTAAATTATGTTGGAAAAGAATGAGTATATAAAATATCAAATTGATGTGCAGTGTGCTCAGATAGACTAAATTAGTAGTTTTGAACGATTTGAAAATCCATAGTAATATGTTCAGAAGGATTAAAAACAAAAAAGGAAACATATAACTTCAATAAAGTCATAATACAATAATCATTGATTGATTTGTGAAATTTTGGAATATACGATGTTTCAATCCATGTTGTTTTCTCAGGATGGATGAAAATTCCATTTTATTATTTTAATACATTAAAATATGTATGTAACAGTCAAAACCATAGAAATCATCCTTTGATTTTCATGAAATAATAGGAAAAAATTCAAATTATTTTTTACATGTACAGATATATTAAACACCAATCTAGAATATGATGTGTTTAGTCTAACTAAATAAGTAGTTTTTAAAGAATTGATAATCGTTAAAAATGTATGTCTGGGGTCAAAATTATGAAAACAAACTTAGATTGATGGTAAATAATATGAAAATAACCATTGATTAATTATCAAAATATAGAAATTAAGGAAATTTCAATCTATGTTTTCATTTTCATGGGATAATATAAAATACTTATTTAGTATTTGAAAATAGTATAACATGAATGAAACAGTTCAAACAATATAAAATTCCATCATATTACCATAAAATTGTTTTTAAAAAATGTGAATTATTTTTTATGGGTAAGAGTGGATGGTTCATCAATCTAATATATAATGTTCTCAGATTTATAGAATAAGTTGTTTTTTGATGATTTTAAAATCCTTAAAATCATGGGGTGGGGGTGTAAAATCAAAAAAATGAAATTAAATTTCAATGAAATCATAGGATAACCTTAAATTTATATTTAAAATGTCAGAATAGAGGATGAATCATGTAAAACACTAAGATTTTATAATATATTTCTCTTTAAATACATTTTATTTCTATGTTTTATTTATTTACACATGAAACCAATTTTAAGAAAACAAAGAAAACTAATTGAAATTATAAGGCCCCAGCCTTAAACCTTACTTAATCTTGTGTTATTACAAGATTACACATTGAGGATCTTTTCAGGTTTAGAGTTTTAGAGAATTAGATCATAAAACTTGCATTACATTCCACATATAAACAAAGTGGTTACATAAAGATATTATTCTTAATTCCCATCAATGGAAACACATTTAAAATAAAACATGGATTATTTCTTGACACATCCTTGACTCTATCATCTTATCATGTACCTTTCCCTTGACCTGTGAAAAACATTTCAAAAACTTGGGATGAGCATAAAAACTCAGTATGGGTTATAAAAAAAACATGGAAAGGAAACATGAGTTCATATATACATAAGAATGAAATCATACTTTACCCATAAAACATAGGCACTTTAACAAACCTCATAAAAACATGAATAAATCATATAAATCATAATACGTAAAGGTAACTTGAGGCATTCATAACATTCTTACGTAGGGGGTAACCCTCTTGGTTACGTTTGGAATACCCATCACAGTATATTCCCTAAAATCTCTTCGGAGAAACCTTAACGTTTCACTCCTTCGCGTTACCCAATGCATTGGAGAGCTATAACGGGCTCACCCGCCCTTAGTTTATCACGGAACCACCCGTCTTCATAATAATGCCCAAGAACCATATCATAATCATATCACATAAAACATGCATAAAGGAAACATAACATTTCCACATTTCAATCACGAGATATCAATACAACACATTGATATAATAAAAACATTATGAAAACCATTTTCAATACCAAAGTAAAACATGGTATTTAATTTTCTTTTAAAAAAAGGTATGGCTTGTAGAGGAAGCCAAAACTCAAATAACGGTTACGACGGCGGAGAAGTCGTTGTCGCCGCATACGTACGACAAAAACATTCCCTTTTGTCGTTTAGTAAACGCTTCGTATAAAAAGATTCCTTTTGAGTAAACGTAAAAGTCAAAGGGGTTTATACACCGTATAAAAGAAAGTTGTGTATAAAATAAAATATGCCTCAACGAAAGGAGATTGAGACGAAGTCCCATACAATGATCATTTTTAAAATAAAATATATACATTATGTGTATTCACTATAAGTACACATAAATAAAGTACAAATACAAGATACGACATAATAACATAATGACATAATTTGAAAATAGGATATTAACCCAAAGAATGGAAATTGGGTTAAGAAGTTCCCATACCTCGTATCTGACTTGACCCGACCGTTCTTTAAACTCCTGAATAATAAACTTTAGTTAATCTCTACTTGATTATGAATCTTTTTCAATTTCATTATTCCTTTTATACCATGTTATGAACATCATGTAATCATTTAAGTTAATAATGTTCATTTTGTCGGTATTTGGTTCTTAAGTCAAAAATTGACTTCTTATACTTACAAGTTGTTAATTTAGTCAAAGGTTCATTATATCCAGAATGGTATTCATTATGTAGATATCATATATGTCATATATATCCAGTACATACATTCATTTATAATATTACATCACATTTAGAGGTAAGAAATGAAATGCATCGTTCATGGAGACGGTAAGCCGTACGTACGCATGAACGCTACTTCCATTTCTATTTCATATTTTCTGGAATGGAATCATAATGATATAAAAGTATATTATAATTCCAGTATAACAACATATATAATATCATTAACTTTATCCTTTACACATCCCACATATGGTATTAACGAATCAAATCACTTTTAGGGGGCGGTAGTCCGCACTTCCCAAAATGAAGATATCGTGTTTTACCCATAATGGAAACCATAAAGGTATGCCCAAAATGAAAAAAAACAGAAGCTTAAGGAAACCATAAACATATAATATATCATATATAAAAATAGTGACATCATAATGGCCACCTTTGAAGGTGTTAAATGAGTATTGAACAATCATCGTTTCGGGAGGCAGAATTTCGCCATCCACGGAAACCGTATGTTCTTTAACCATTTGATGTAGTTGTGTGAGAGTTTAGCTCAAATATATCTTATAACAACATCCTAGTATATTGAAGATACTGGTGTTGTTACAAAAGATGTAAATAAAAAGAGATTAGGGGGTCGGAGAAGCAAAATAAAACAAATGAACATGAGAGAATGAAATACCTTAAAAAGTGTAACTCCTTTTGGTTTGAGCCTAAAGGCTTCCTTTGAAAGGATTCTGCCCAAAGGGAATCCTCTAGGATGAGGAGAGGGATGTGGAGAGAGCAAATGGGCAGGGGTTGGCCGAGCCAATGGCTTGAAGAGTGTGTGAAATGAGGTAGAGGTGGGGGCCTTTTATAAGGGGAGAGGAGGGGCACTTTTGGAAAGTAAAGAAACATTACATTATTTGAAAATGTGTTTCGGTTTTAAAAGGTCCCACATTGATATAATTCGTGGATAAGGTGATAAGGGTTCTAAATCCACTCATCCAATTGGTTTTGGCCATGTGTAGTTCATAGATTTTATATTATCTTTCCATTTTATTTAAATCGTCAAATAATGATGTCATCGCTGCATCATTATTATGTCATAAATAATTAAATTTATTTAATGTCCAAAAATTATAAACAAATTACTATGATGTAGGAAATCTTTTTATCTTTCCATTGAATATTTATAATCAAAATTTGGACTTGTATAACCCCACTTAAAAATTGTTTTCGCAAAACATATTATGTTTGTGTCATTTTCACTTTAACATTTAATAAAAAGTAATTTATGTTATTTCCCAACAAAAGTGGATACATGGGGTCCCCAAGTTAGGCCATGACTTGTCTTGGTCGGCCATGACACAACCAATGAGGTTGGGACATGTGTCTAGGTCATTTTATATTATTAAAGCATTATTTATACATTAAACTACCCTAATTACCACTAATCGCGATTAAGAACTTAATAAGTTACTATTCACCAAAAAATTATTTTAATCTCATTGAACCACATTTTACTTCTTAATGACAACCATGTATGTCGGATTTTCAAAATTCAATACACATTAGTGGTAAACTTTCATTTAACTGAAAAATCAGTTTGCTTGATTACCACTTAGTGGTTTCACTATTCATCAAAATTGAAGTTTTTCAGAAAATTACCAAAAATTCACTCTAAGCTATATTTGATATTCCGAATTCAAAAATGAAGTCTATTTTACAAAATTCAAATCATATAAGTCACATTAATTAATTTAATAATTAATTCCCGCTGCCAGATCAAATAGCGTGTTTTTACAAAACAATAAGTATCAAAAGATTGACACCAGTTTAAGTCTAATTTCAAATCGAAATTGATTCTAATGACCACCATTGGATAAAATGGTAAAAATATATTCTAATTTCACTTCAAAACCAATTCAAAACATAATCTAATCATATAAATAAATTAGGTTAGAAAGCAGTTTTGAATTAAAATACAACATTTTACACTATTCATAAAAAAAAATGAACTTTATCAGAAAGGTACCAAAAATTACACAAAGTAAAATTTGATGTCCCGATTCTTAATAAGAGTTTTATTTGGTCCAAAAGAATGTATAAGAGTGATCAAAACATTATTTAATGATGGTTCACCATTAAAAGGTGATTAGTGAACCTTTAGTGAAAATTAAAGTATATATGCCTAAAATTGAACTCTTTCCGTATTTTAAGCCTTTATCTTTTATTGGGTAAATGTATAAACATTTAAAAACATATCTATTCATATTTTAGTTATTTCTATTCATTCCCGCCAGTACAACGGCTACTTGTTAACTAACATTTAAAATAATATTATTATATTACTAGTGTGCTACGTAAGTTTCAAAGAAACTCATCATTGTGTATCGGGTACGCTATCGAACATAGCAACCCCTTTTAAAGTAATATTAATACTTTATTCACAAATATGGATAAATATGAAAATTTCTATTCTTCATTTACCTGGGGTGTTACATCCTTCCCCCCTTTTGGGAATTGCGTCCTCGCAATTTTAAAATTGGGCTTGGTAACATCCTTGAAAGTCCCACATCGGATCAAGGATCGGTAAAACAATCACTTTAAAATAAAGAAAGATAAGTACAAAGGTCACCCGAGTTAACCCAAACTAGGATTCCAAGTATGAAAACATGGACATGGAGGAGAAAACATAGGGTCATGTTCTGATGGAGAGTGATAGAAAACATGTTTAGGAGAAAGTTAACCATTAGAGAATCACAAACTTGTGATGGGTTAAACGGTATTCGATTCCCCAGTAGGAAAAGTTAATAGACAACATTTTTGTTTTAAGTTACTTTTTATTGAGGAATTTAGTTTTTGATCTTAAGGAAACATACTTACTTTTCATTTTGACTTTCAACTCTTTCTAGGTTTCTTACACAAACTCATAATAGCATACCTTGATCATGGTGTCCACTCGGTTTCATCATCATCTTGTTCACGTAGGTAGAACTCCCATGCATTACAACAATGATTTAGAGATCCTTCAAAATCATTTGCTTCCTCCATCCAAATACACCTCGCACAACATGGGTCATATGGGTGTTCACAGAAAAACAGTTTTGGAAAATAATCATGTAGGACATATAATTCCAAAACATCTGATAAAACATGATTTCTAAAAAATTGTCGGACCGAAATTGAGTTGAAACTTTCTATTATTGGTCCTTTTAAAATACCATAAGCATGTGATGTGAGACTATATTTTAAAAGCAAATATAAATAGGTTGCGCAAGGGTCCCCTTCCTTAGCACCATTTTCAAAATCATAATATGCTTCAAATTCTTGTGATAAGGTAAAATATTTGAAAATACCTTGATAATATTTACCTCTCTTGAAAACATGAGAATATTGTGAAAATAGTATTTTCCTAAAAACAACCCATGATCCACGATGATAACGAGGTATAGCGGAGGTGTTTGATATTTCAAACAATTGCTTGCAAGTGAGTTGTATGCTAGAAAAAGTTTCACAATCATCCGAAGATGACTTTGCAATAATTATTGCAAGCATGTCATCAGGGAGAGATAGGAATGTCGTTTGAGATCCTCCTCCTTCCATTCGTAACCGACTTTACTTGACCTGAAAACAGTTATAAAACAATGATTTAACTGAAATAATAGTTATAGGGACTAATCATGTGCCTCGCAAAATCTTCTAATCCCTAAAGTTGTCTAAACCGACCTTTGATACCAACTATAAGGCCCCAGCCTTAAACCTTACTTAATCTTGTGTTATTACAAGATTACACATTGAGGATCTTTTCAGGTTTAGAGTTTTAGAGAATTAGATCATAAAACTTGCATTACATTCCACATATAAACAAAGTGGTTACATAAAGATATTATTCTTAATTCCCATCAATGGAAACACATTTAAAATAAAACATGGATTATTTCTTGACACATCCTTGACTCTATCATCTTATCATGTACCTTTCCCTTGACCTGTGAAAAACATTTCAAAAACTTGGGATGAGCATAAAAACTCAGTATGGGTTATAAAAAAAACATGGAAAGGAAACATGAGTTCATATATACATAAGAATGAAATCATACTTTACCCATAAAACATAGGCACTTTAACAAACCTCATAAAAACATGAATAAATCATATAAATCATAATACGTAAAGGTAACTTGAGGCATTCATAACATTCTTACGTAGGGGGTAACCCTCTTGGTTACGTTTGTAATACCCATCACAGTATATTCCCTAAAATCTCTTCGGAGAAACCTTAACGTTTCACTCCTTCGCGTTACCCAATGCATTGGAGAGCTATAACGGGCTCACCCGCCCTTAGTTTATCACGGAACCACCCGTCTTCATAATAATGCCCAAGAACCATATCATAATCATATCACATAAAACATGCATAAAGGAAACATAACATTTCCACATTTCAATCACGAGATATCAATACAACACATTGATATAATAAAAACATTATGAAAACCATTTTCAATACCAAAGTAAAACATGGTATTTAATTTTCTTTTAAAAAAAGGTATGGCTTGTAGAGGAAGCCAAAACTCAAATAACGGTTACGACGGCGGAGAAGTCGTTGTCGCCGCATACGTACGACAAAAACATTCCCTTTTGTCGTTTAGTAAACGCTTCGTATAAAAAGATTCCTTTTGAGTAAACGTAAAAGTCAAAGGGGTTTATACACCGTATAAAAGAAAGTTGTGTATAAAATAAAATATGCCTCAACGAAAGGAGATTGAGACGAAGTCCCATACAATGATCATTTTTAAAATAAAATATATACATTATGTGTATTCACTATAAGTACACATAAATAAAGTACAAATACAAGATACGACATAATAACATAATGACATAATTTGAAAATAGGATATTAACCCAAAGAATGGAAATTGGGTTAAGAAGTTCCCATACCTCGTATCTGACTTGACCCGACCGTTCTTTAAACTCCTGAATAATAAACTTTAGTTAATCTCTACTTGATTATGAATCTTTTTCAAGTTCATTATTCCTTTTATACCATGTTATGAACATCATGTAATCATTTAAGTTAATAATGTTCATTTTGTCGGTATTTGGTTCTTAAGTCAAAAATTGACTTCTTATACTTACAAGTTGTTAATTTAGTCAAAGGTTCATTATATCCAGAATGGTATTCATTATGTAGATATCATATATGTCATATATATCCAGTACATACATTCATTTATAATATTACATCACATTTAGAGGTAAGAAATGAAATGCATCGTTCATGGAGACGGTAAGCCGTACGTACGCATGAACGCTACTTCCATTTCTATTTCATATTTTCTGGAATGGAATCATAATGATATAAAAGTATATTATAATTCCAGTATAACAACATATATAATATCATTAACTTTATCCTTTACACATCCCACATATGGTATTAACGAATCAAATCACTTTTAGGGGGCGGTAGTCCGCACTTCCCAAAATGAAGATATCGTGTTTTACCCATAATGGAAACCATAAAGGTATGCCCAAAATGAAAAAAAACAGAAGCTTAAGGAAAACATAAACATATAATATATCATATATAAAAATAGTGACATCATAATGGCCACCTTTGAAGCTGTTAAATGAGTATTGAACAATCATCGTTTCGGGAGGCAGAATTTCGCCATCCACGGAAACCGTATGTTCTTTAACCATTTGATGTAGTTGTGTGAGAGTGTAGCTCAAATATATCTTATAACAACATCCTAGTATATTGAAGATACTGGTGTTGTTACAAAAGATGTAAATAAAAAGAGTTTAGGGGGTCGGAGAAGCAAAATAAAACAAATGAACATGAGAGAATGAAATACCTTAAAAAGTGTAACTCCTTTTGGTTTGAGCCTAAAGGCTTCCTTTGAAAGGATTCTGCCCAAAGGGAATCCTCTAGGATGAGGAGAGGGATGTGGAGAGAGCAAATGGGCAGGGGTTGGCCGAGCCAATGGCTTGAAGAGTGTGTGAAATGAGGTAGAGGTGGGGGCCTTTTATAAGGGGAGAGGAGGGGCACTTTTGGAAAGTAAAGAAACATTACATTATTTGAAAATGTGTTTCGGTTTTAAAAGGTCCCACATTGATATAATTCGTGGATAAGGTGATAAGGGTTCTAAATCCACTCATCCAATTGGTTTTGGCCATGTGTAGTTCATAGATTTTATATTATCTTTCCATTTTATTTAAATCGTCAAATAATGATGTCATCGCTGCATCATTATTATGTCATAAATAATTAAATTTATTTAATGTCCAAAAATTATAAACAAATTACTATGATGTAGGAAATCTTTTTATCTTTCCATTGAATATTTATAATCAAAATTTGGACTTGTATAACCCCACTTAAAAATTGTTTTCGCAAAACATATTATGTTTGTGTCATTTTCACTTTAACATTTAATAAAAAGTAATTTATGTTATTTCCCAACAAAAGTGGATACATGGGGTCCCCAAGTTAGGCCATGACTTGTCTTGGTCGGCCATGACACAACCAATGAGGTTGGGACATGTGTCTAGGTCATTTTATATTATTAAAGCATTATTTATACATTAAACTACCCTAATTACCACTAATCGCGATTAAGAACTTAATAAGTTACTATTCACCAAAAAATTATTTTAATCTCATTGAACCACATTTTACTTCTTAATGACAACCATGTATGTCGGATTTTCAAAATTCAATACACATTAGTGGTAAACTTTCATTTAACTGAAAAATCAGTTTGCTTGATTACCACTTAGTGGTTTCACTATTCATCAAAATTGAAGTTTTTCAGAAAATTACCAAAAATTCACTCTAAGCTATATTTGATATTCCGAATTCAAAAATGAAGTCTATTTTACAAAATTCAAATCATATAAGTCACATTAATTAATTTAATAATTAATTCCCGCTGCCAGATCAAATAGCGTGTTTTTACAAAACAATAAGTATCAAAAGATTGACACCAGTTTAAGTCTAATTTCAAATCGAAATTGATTCTAATGACCACCATTGGATAAAATGGTAAAAATATATTCTAATTTCACTTCAAAACCAATTCAAAACATAATCTAATCATATAAATAAATTAGGTTAGAAAGCAGTTTTGAATTAAAATACAACATTTTACACTATTCATAAAAAAAATGAACTTTATCAGAAAGGTACCAAAAATTACACAAAGTAAAATTTGATGTCCCGATTCTTAATAAGAGTTTTATTTGGTCCAAAAGAATGTATAAGAGTGATCAAAACATTATTTAATGATGGTTCACCATTAAAAGGTGATTAGTGAACCTTTAGTGAAAATTAAAGTATATATGCCTAAAATTGAACTCTTTCCGTATTTTAAGCCTTTATCTTTTATTGGGTAAATGTATAAACATTTAAAAACATATCTATTCATATTTTAGTTATTTCTATTCATTCCCGCCAGTACAACGGCTACTTGTTAACTAACATTTAAAATAATATTATTATATTACTAGTGTGCTACGTAAGTTTCAAAGAAACTCATCATTGTGTATCGGGTACGCTATCGAACATAGCAACCCCTTTTAAAGTAATATTAATACTTTATTCACAAATATGGATAAATATGAAAATTTCTATTCTTCATTTACCTGGGGTGTTACAGAAATACAACTATGAGATAGTTTTATCACTTATAAAATCGTCATCTCAAAATTATGTTCAGTTATTTTTTTTCTTAAAACTGTCATTACATTTATTTAAATCAAGTAATTTTAAAGTCTTTTTATATTTTTCATTTCTTATTAAATTCATATAAGATGCAGGTGATTTACAATAGCATAGAATTCAATATGATTTTGATATAGATCAATTTTTTGTCTTAAAAACTCAATTTTCTAGAAAATAACTCCTCATCGACTTTTGGGGGATTATTTTTTAATTACTTATTATAAATTATATAAATTCATATTGATAAAAATGATTCTAAATTTGGAATAATGATGTTCATGTTTAACAGTTGTGGTAAAATATACCACCATAGTAAAGGTCAAATTTGGTAATTAAGGTTAGAGATAATGTAATAAGACATTAAAAATTTATCCAACACTTGTAATTATTTCATTAGAAGAGAAGAATATGATAGTATACATCATAATGTTTCATATATGTCATATTTGTGCCTTTTTATTTGTTAATCACATTTATGTTATTTTAATTAAACAATATCTATAAATTTCACTCTCTTGATTTTAATATCTTTAAAATATTTACATAAAGATAAAATGAGAATAATTTCATTTGTAAATATTTATCTTAATTATGATTTAATATTTTTTATCATTGAATTTAAAAAAAATAGTGATGAAATTATTGTATTAAAATATTACATGATCCTAACACAGTGTGTGTGGAAGTAGTAGAAAAATAATGAAAATTATTTTTAAAAATATAAAAAATTTGGGGGATTTATAGTTACTCAGGAATTTAATAGATAAATATTACGTATTAGGGATTTTTTAATGATTTATATTTTAATTCCATATTTATCTTGGTTTCTTTAATGTCAAATTAAATGAATAATGTCAAAAATGTCATAAATGATATTTTATGAAAAAATATTTTATTAAATTATTTACAAATCATAAAAATATTGAAGTAGGATAAGGGGTAAGATATGCTCTAAAAATACATCCCTTTTCCATTTATGAACCAATTATCACCTTATATGTAAAATTATAACTATTTTGTATTTAAATAGTTTTTATGTATGTTATAGTTAAAAAGGGTTATCTAATGGGTCAATCAAAAGATAAGGGTTATAATAAAATATAAATCCATCTAAATTTGATTAGATGATTATATTATAACCATATCCTCCTAATATTCAAACCCATATCATTTTGGAACATCTAGGGCATGAATATGACTTTATTATATTTTAATATTTTAAAAATTATAAGACCACTCCTCCCCTTTCTTATAAAAGGATACTCCTTATCTTTTTTCTTTACACGAGTTAAAGCAACCTAGCTGAACCAACCACATCTCAATTCTCTTATCCACTTCCCTAACCATAGATAAGGGGTTATGTGCTTCATAAAATATCATGTTAAGGAACCATATGAAGTAATAAAATGAAATTTTACCGAAAAATAGGTAATTGTCTTTACAGATTCTGTAATGTTCCTGACTTGGTTCTCTATTACATTTTCAAGATAGGATGGCTATGTGACCTCATGAAAACCTCCACATATTCTAGAGGCTTCTGACTAGCAGTGACAGTGTAAGTAATAATGTATAGAGACTATACCATCTGGTATATAATTACAATAATAACTTAAATGATTAAAATAAAAAAACAACTCAAGAAAAACAAGGGGAAATAGGAGAATCTAAATAATAGTATAATAGTGTAATGATAGATCTAAATTTAAGAAAAATGATGAACTATATTTCATAAAAAATAAAAGAAAATATGAAAATATAATTTACTCCAAAATCACTTGTCTCAATGCCCTGGTTTGTCCCATCTCAATTCATAACTCATTGAGCATGAAACAATCAACAATAGGGCTACATTCCCTCACCTAAAAATACATCTTGAAATATTTCTAGGAACCTAATAGTTTCCAAAACACTGTGTGAGAAATACTCAATAAGTCCACACCACTATGTATAAACAAATATAGTCCAATTATATATAGTGCATGTAATAAACTGATATATAGGGGTATTAATTAGTTAAATTAATACAACACATATAATAAAATGAATAACCCTTGAGTTTCATGTTGACACTTATGTCTTGACCAACATGCTAGGATTCCACATCGATTGTATCTTTCAAATGAAAGATCCTCATATATCAAGACTAATATATTGTACCATGTCTCAAGTAAGCCAACTAGGATCTATGTGAATCCCCATATTTTAGTCTCTAACGTCTTCCCATGGTGCATGTCACTAATTGGAAATAAACCATCTAATCCTAGGCTCCATATGAATTTCCATGTTGGTATAACAAATGTATTTCCAGGGTTCATGTCTCTATGGGGAACATTGTCTAATCACAATTGGTGGATTGTCCTGCATCATAAAGAATCATCAGGGACATATATCATGACATAGTGGATCTATCCCTTAGGAATCCTATCAAAAATAAAAAATACAAGAAAGCTATGTATAGTATAATTATTTATTCCTATGTTATTAAAAAAATTTATTTAATCCCATTGTTAATTAACTATGAATAATTTCTCAATTTGCAGATTCTTTTACATCTAGGAAAGTAACCGAAGGCAAACTATGTTGGGATACCATTTGTCACAATTCACATGTTAAGGCACTTCAAGTTAATTTCTCAATTCACCTTATTAATCTAAAATCTATATTTATCCAGTCATCCAAATATATGATCTCAGGGTTTGGAATACCTCTTGAGTGGCCACAAGCCTTGTCACAATGATAATGGATTTAACATGATACATGGGATGTCTAAATAGTGTGATTAACATCAATATAATATTTTATTCATTTAGGTAGGTTTCACACACTGTGTACAAGTGGTATTGAACTTATGGAACATTCTTAGAATTTAAAACATATAGGAATTATTTTTTCTAGATCACTCACCTAAAAAGAAGAGAAGGTAGGGATGACTATCAGAATCTAAGATAGTATTTGAATCCTACTTCCTTCAAAATCAATTTTTGGAACACTAGTATTTGATGGGTTATTATATTTATTTGAAGCGAATTATTATAGGTATTTTCTAGTTGGAATTGGAAAACCAAATATAGGTGTGGGTTTAATCTGATTAAAATTTAATTGAAAATCATTCATAAAGATATCAGGGGAGACTATTGTTCAAGTGGAATAGATTGGAGAAAATTTAGTATATAGGGGTTCAGGGTAATTCTAAATAACCTATAAAACTAAATTCTATGGAGTAGCCACCCAAAACATTCTACAGAACTAGATGGCATGGGTAGTACTATGGAATAGTTCAAGGTACCATGCCACAACCCTCTCCTCCAAATCAATTCTAATGATCACGGATAAGACCACACCGTATATCCTATAAACCTAGGGTATGGAATACAATATTCCCTAATACACCACACCACAGATCCCAAAAACCCTGATGTATGGATACACTATAGTCTGGATCTATGTTGTGGTTGTGACAAATTTGGTAGAGCTTTAAAAATTCTTATCTAAGGACCTTACATTGTAGACACCCTTATTACACCGTAGTAATCAATATCCAATGGAAGGTCAATGTCACCTCATTCCATCATTATAACTCTATGCCCAAAATGTATTCACTCTAAATTTACTCTTCCCAGGACCATATGATGCATTCAAAATCTCCATGTTGTAACCCTAATCCTTATGATTCAACCATAATCTTCATGGTGTGGGGTCCTCCTTAGCTAATATTATCCACTCAAATCCCCTAATTTTTCTCAAAACAACTTGGAAACTCTGAGAAAACACCATCTATACTAAGTCATGAAAACTGATGTTCAAAATACTAACATCTAGCTCAAAAAGATGTCAAAAATATAAATATGGGTGTACCTAGGAAAATAGAGGATCTTACATACCCTTTCAAATTTCATTCTTTTTATAATTCATTTGAAGTTGCACTAACTATCCTAAAATAATAAATAAAGTATAATAAATATATTGACATCTTATTATTACAATGGATAATCCTTTTCCTTCTATTTTCCTTCTAATGAAAATTGAAAACATAGCTCATACATACGTTCAACTTACCATCACCACATAGTGGTGTAATTCATTTTTCTTTAACACATTATTTTGATGGATATAAAGATAGAAATAATTATTATATATGATATTTATGAAATAATATTGATTCTATAAATATAATATATCATTTACCTTATTACCTTCTAATCCTTGGTTAAAATGATAACATTTCTTGTCCATGCATGTGGATTACCACATCCATGAAGTGATATGATTAGTTTTGTATTTCCACTTTTCATGAATGGTAAAAATTATATATTTAATTATCTTATAAGATATAAATGATATAATAATTATTCTAGAAATTAGAATTATTATTAAACTTTCTTTTATTACATCTATCAAAAACTAGAAATATAATTCTTATGTACGCATGGCCTACCATCTCCACCAATAATGTAATTTATTTTATTATCTCCCCCTTTTTTGGATGAATAAATATATATATATATATATATATTGAATATATATGATATTTATATCATTATTAACATTTGGAATATAATGGAATCATAATCAATGTATAGTGACCTGAACTATGATACTGACATTTTTATGAAGAACGAAATAGTTATTACTTTGATATAATGATTTTAAAAGTGAATTTTAAATAAATTGGTGTTGAAATGTTATAAGTGAAAGTTTTAAACTGAATTTATAATATAATTATGATAAATTAAAATTTATTATAAAGGAGTATAGATTTATTTTGAAGATATTTTAACTTGAGGTAAGGTATTTCATCTCAATTTCTACTCTATAGAGACATATTTGGTATTATGAACCAATTTATTTTTGTATTGTGTATATAAATACTCTTTGATGTATTTAACATGAATATTTATTTATTCATGGTGATTATATTTTCAATTCAATTTTACTCTTCCAATGGGTTATAATTAAAAATATACCAAAAAGGTATGAATATATTTTACAATCTCATTTTTTTGGGATAACAAATATTTTCATTCAAGGAATCTTATAATCTTGTCATCATAAACTCTATATATTTTCTTAATACCCAATATATTTATGGATTTTCCAATATTTCTTCCAAAAAAATTTCTCTTTTGATATAGAATCATGAAATGAAATATTTAAATTATGATCATATTTCTCTTTTTGATCGGGTATATTTTTCATCCATGTACACATTTTTCATAATTATATTACAAATGTCTTTTTTTAATCAAATTATATGTCAAATAATTTTTATGTTATTATTTAATTTTTTGGTGTTTGAAATGAATATTTATAATGTTTTTTAGAAGGTTCATTTTCAAATATATTTAAAAAAATTTACATGAATGTTAGTTTTTAATGTATATAGTGTTAAATGATTTCTCTACCTCTATAACCACTCTAAGCTCTTTAGCTTCTTATATAAGTTTTAAATCATTTAAAAATGAAAACTATTTAATGAGAGATTTTTTAAATATTTAACTTCTATTTTATTTATCTTTCCAAAGTACATGATTTTATTACAAAACATTTATTTCTGGTGATTAGTGGTCATATTTTATCTCTTAATATTTTTTTGTCATTATCATTCTATTGGAACATTCAATTTATTATGATCATAGGACATTATATCCCTATTAAATATATATATTTTTTAATCATTAATATGATTATTTTTTAAACGGTATATAATTTCCAAATACATAATTTTACATTGAAAGTAATTTAATTGACCAGAGAAATATTGATATCTTGAATTCAATACTAAAAATGGAAATTTGTTAAGAAATAATATTCTTTATAAATTAAATTGACCATTAAATATATATAAAGAGAGAATTAGGAATACCATGCTGGGTGGGGTCTATTTATAGACACCTCATTAATGTATTGAAAGATCTCATAAGGCAAACCAGTCTTCCAAAATAATTAAATAGTTTTTGGTTCATACCTACCCATAGATTAAACGATCTTGGAATAATCCATTGATGGTAAACACATCATGATGTAAGATATCATTGTTTTCAGCATTAATAATTTCCTTCATTGAGAATTCACTTATTATAAGCCATGATATTACAATATTGATATTATACATAGATGTATTTTGTTCTTAATTTTTTGCTTAAATGGAATTTGTTTTTAGTTATTTACATTTTCATATTGATTAGGCTTTATTTACTCTTGATATATTCCACAATATGTAACCCTTACAAAGTATATGAGCTCACCCTTAATTTTCTTATTATTTTCCGAGTATATGAATAAGGTTATTATGGATATCAACGATGTAAGAATGTTTATTATGATATGTAATTTATATTTTCAATATAATATTGGTATCTTGTATGTATCTAGTTAATTAAAGATAATAAAAAGATCAATCATTTATGGTTTTTCCGTGTATCTTATGCCAATTTAATGAGGTAGACATCGACTCTGCGTTACAAAAGTTGGGTTTGTTTCACATCAATCTGAGTTTTCATATTTATAAGATGACTAAAAAACCTATTAAGTGTTTTAAGACACTAAAATGTGTGTATGACGGTTTAATCATAGAAAAAACCTTGTATTTATGTAAAATCAGAGTAAAACTATGTTTTAATTATTTATGAAGTGATTAAGTTGATGCAACATCAATAAAGTGGGTGTTGATCTTGAACTGACTGAATAAGTAGTTTTAAAATGTTAAAAAGTATTTAACAAGTGTGCTAGAGGGTCAAAACTACAAAAATGACCTTTTCTTTCAATTTAATCATCATAAAACAACCATTAATTTACATTTTAAATATTGTAATTGAAGGTGGGTTAATCTAGCTTGTCATTTTCAATGGATTTCCAAAAACACATTTATTTATTACAAAATACTAAAACATCTGTGTAACAGTAAAAACATTATAAAAGTATATACGGATGATATATAATCATTTTAAATTTTTGTTTTAATTATCTATTATGTGTTCGAGCAGAATAATTTTTATCCCGACATGCGGTGTGTTCGGACTAATAGAATAAATAGTTTATAACGATTTGACAGTCATTAGAAACCTATGTTAGGGCATTCAAATCATGAAAATGGAAGCATATTACATTTAAACCATAAGACAAAAAATATAGATTTATTTTGGAAATGTATAAATTTATATCACATCAATTTATTCTTCTATCACCCTAATAGGACTAAAAATACCTTTTTGTGTTTTAAACACTAAATAATTTGTGTAATGTTCAAACCATAGAAAATGACCACATATTTTCATGAAATAATAACTATTATATTTTAGAAATTTTTTATGTGTTAGAGAATAATACATGTCACCCTGACTAGTGTTATTCTCAAAAGAACTAAATAAGCAGTTTCAAATTAAAAAATGATTAAAAACTAAATATATGTTGGAGAAAAAAATCACCAAAGACAATTTGTCATATTAACTATTAATTTCAATAATATTATGGGTTATAATTACTAGATTTTTTTAATAAATTATTTATCTAACTCTAATTTTTATATATTTTTTTATATGATATGATGGATGTGGAACTTTAAATTTATTTAATAAGGTTATTTGTGAACTTATTAAATTATATATGAAATATAAATAAATTAGATTTATAAATTATGGTGGTTTTTTTAATTCTATTTTTTGGGTGTATTGGATACCATTTAAATATAATAATTACATATAATTATCTCTATATACAATATCAATCATCCAAAACTATGTAGTGAATGCTGATGTCCTGTTATTGATACGAAAATAGCTCCAAAAACATAGACATCTAGAAAGACCAATAACAAACATCGAGAATCATAGCTAAAAATAATTGTAGGATAACTCAATATAACATAACCTTGAAAAACCAACCAAGATAAGCACTAAAAACAATTTCTGTAAGATATTTGTATTCATTTTTAATCATACAAGGATAGACCCGAACAACTCCATGAAGACCTACATAAGAACCAATTTAAAAAATAGAAGCATTAAACACAAACTAACAAAATAAAAAAGAAAAAAGTACCAAAACTCTAAAAAATAATATATTTTATGAATTAGGGGAATACTATAATATTATTATATTTTATTTTATATTTTTTTTAAAATAACACTATGTTAGATACCATAAACCACATGCAACCTCAATCTTAAACGAACCACGAAATAAGATTATATAAATAAGATTGTCATAACCTAGTCATTTGGTTGGTGGGTATGAATAGAAATAACCAGATTATAATCTTTATTTAGTATAATTTTTCCTTAATTAAGATACTTAATTCATTCAATAATATTAAAATTCATCCAATATTTTCTATTTGAAATTGAATAATAATAAATCCATTTTATGCTTTAAAATTATTTATCATCTAAAATGGCTTTTGGAATTTTATACATTTTAATTAGAATTAATTTACCCTAATTTAATAAATTTGTTTTTAAAAAAATTAATTTCATCTTTTATGTAATCACATAAAAATTATTTTATGTGGAATATTTGGAATTTTTTAAAAAGATTAATTTTTGAGTGAATAGTGAAAATGTCTATATTTTTAAAATAGTCATTCCTTTTCTTTAAATCAGCTAAGAAAAAATAACAATGTTATTATGGATTTGGTTAATATTAATATATGATATATTTTATTAAATATAATTTAATTAATATCATATGAATTTTCATTTCATTTTATTTTGGTAAATGTTCATTTTCATGCATAAAAACTCATTTCTTTGAAAACTATTTTTGATGAATTTTGTTACACTTATTAAATTAATTTTCTTCTAATTATTCGAATTTAATCATAATTTTTTTATATTTATAATTATTAACATAAAATTTAATGAATATGTTATTTTAATTTTCATTCATAATGAATTGAGATCATCTTAGATGTTTGTCAACATGGTAATCGTTAAAACGTGTTAATTATGGTTTAAATTATTGTATAAATTCATAAAATCAACATAACACATTCTTTTATTTAATTTTATTATTTTAATTCAACCCTGAAAATACTAAATTTGAATCTATGTCATTTTTGTTCAAATTTTATATGATTATGACCCTTATATTACTTTAAGTTATGAAAATTTACAAAATGTCAGTCTCTTTACTTTAATATCTCTAATGTGATTTAATATGGTTAAAATAACGATATTGAAAATTATAAACTATCATTTTGAATATTAATATATATATTTTATGATAGTAACTTTTTTTATCTTTATAGTTAGTATAGTTTCCATGAACACTTATGAAACAATGACACGGTGCTTCTTCAACCAATAGAAAAATAAAATAAGAGATATAAAATACATGCAAGAAATTTATTTTGGATTATTTTGGTTAAAAATGGAATTAAAGAAAAGTTATAATTAATAGGTGATATATGTCGATTTTAAATTCAAAATATGTTGATTTTTTAATCCTGTACATTTATGATATGTTAAAAGTCACAAAATGGCCAAAAATAGTATTTAATGTTTTATAAAATTTATAAAAATTTATAAAATTTATAAGAATCATATAATGAATCAATTAGATGTGAAATTATTGATATTATAAATCATGGTTCATATGTGTTCCAACATTAATTTTTAAAATTTAATTTCATGACTCTTAAAAGATAAATATTCATTACAATGGATAAGGTTAAACATGGGTAATGAGGGTGTTAATCAAAACGATAAGGTTTAAAATGGAACCTAAACATGTCTAAAATTTATTTTTTGATTGTATATTGACCTTAAACGCATTGTATTCTATTATATGGTATATTTTATCTATTTTACATGGGATATACATATATTATTTATTAATATTTCAAGTATTTATATTTTTTCCTTCCACCACACATATAAAAGGGAATCTCATATACAATCTTTTTCGAAGATAGTGATCCACTAATTTTTACCAATTCCTAAAAACAAAAACCTTCCTAGAATCATACACCATATCCGATAGGTTTTTTTCTTCCCTTGTGACCATCCTATGATGTCTTAAGGTGTAGGAAAAGGAATGATTTTCAAAGAAGATATATAACTCTTAACAGAGTTATTTAAATTTCTTTCGTCCTCTACCTCGTTAAATTATATCCTAACAATGATGATATAATAAAATAATTATATTCCAAATAATTAAATTTTATTATTTTTAGGTAAAACCCTTATCCATATCCTTTCCAATCATATGATAAATGAAAACATTGCTCATGCGTCTACTTGGACTACCATCTCCATGAATCGATGTGTTCTGTTTTTCATCAATACCTATCAGTGTTGTGTATTGTGATGTATTTAATGAATTTAAATTATAGTCAAGACATATTTAAGATTATATAAATATAAAATATAACATACCATCTTACTCATACATTCATTGTATGAAATAACATCGTTTTTGTGTATGTGTGGACTACCACCTCCATGAAGTGATGTGATTTATTTTTCTTGTCCTCTATTAATGTAATATTCTAAATATATATTTAATGTATAAAAATTAGTATTATTTATAAATTAATATTATATAAATGGTGAACCCATGACCATGATTAATGTACTATAACTACCAAACTAGAACCTCAGTGAAAAATGGAACAGTTAACACTAGAGATGATGTTGTTAATCGTGAATTGTAAATAAGCGGGAAATATAATGTTATAAGTGAATAATATATTTTTTGGTAACTATGAATATGTTGCTTTTATATATTTATAATAATTATAAATTTATTTTATAGACGTTTAATAAAAAAATGTAATCTGGACTTGAAATAAGGATAATTTCATCACATTTCCACTTCAATGTGACATGTCTTACATTATGAAACTAATTTCTTTTCCATGGTGTATATATTTCCCACTTGATAGTATATATCATGAATCAATCTATACTAGTGTTATTTCTTGTTTTTATTAATTTTTTCTCTTTTAATTTGTTTGGATTTAAAATTTACTAAATGGGAAGGTTTTATTTCATGTCCTCCTTTTTAATCGATAGTTGTTATATTTAAATTTTTGTCAGATAATTTTATGGTCTATTATCCTTAAAACCCATATATTTTCTTCTATTTTGGATATTTATATTTATTTTTATATTTTCATCCAATTTTTATCTAATTTATACATAAAATGATCAATAAAATATTTTTACAAATCCGAACTTATTTCAACATTGGTTGAAATTTTTTTTATTATATGTCATAGTTATTCAAATTGTTAAAAAATTTATTTTATCTAATAAAATTATAATTTAATTTAACTTTCATATGTATCTGAATTTCTTTTCAATTTCATAAATATAAAAATATTCTCATTTTCTGAAATCGGTACTTTTAGACATTTTACCAAAAACTGTGAAATGAATCATTGTTTTTAACATTTACCGAATGAACATATTTATTTGCTGTCATGATCGTTCTTTTCTATGAAACATACTTTGAAATTTTATATGGTTATCTTTAAATAAAAATATTTTTCTAAATATTCTATTAATCGATACTTAAAATTTTACCAAAATAAATCTATATTATTTTCTTAAAGGAATCATAAAAGTTTTGAATGTGACATATAACATCACTCTTGCACAAATCTATAAGGAGTTTTATTTATGTTTTGAACCTATTTTATTTTTAATTTATGAAATGATTGATTTTACTAAAAAAATATGTATGATGATTTGACTGTGTTGTTTAATCCTTTACTAGTTTAATATTTTTTGGTCATTGACTTTTTTATGATAACATTCACTATAACTTTCTATCATTTCATTGGATATTATTTTTCCTCCATGTTAGTATTTTAAGTTTCTTAGATTTATATGTTATAATTTTCACCACTTTAATATTGTCTCAAACATATTAAATTTCTATATATAGTATAATTTGTAGGATTTTTATAAATAAATTTATTCCATTTATAGAGAAATATTATTTATTCTTGATTCAATGTGGATAAATGTTCACTTATAATGAATTTTAATAATTAAATATATTGATCAATTAATATATGAGGAATGCATTGGATATGTAATTTATGGATGGAGAATGAATTATATTTCTAATTGATGCATTGATTGGCTCTATGAGAGTAAACAGTTAACAGTATTAATTGGTTAATTGGTGCATACCAACCCATTCAATGAAATATCTTTAGATAAGGCTTTGACTGTAAAATTAATGATGTATTGGCTAATGAATTAAAGCCATGGTCATTAATTTCCTTAATTATTCATTTTTTCTTATGGAATTCAGTTATTATTTTCTATGTGATTTTTATTTGTTATTATCCAAGTATTTATCTCACACCCTTGTTGATGAATAAAAGGCGTGTGTTTATATTATCCACTCTTCCAAATTGATGGTGCATTATTTACTGATGATAAGTTTTTCTTTAATAAATATTTTCTTTTCATTTGATCTGAAAATATATTTTTCTTTCTTTTCTAAGGATATGAAGAATTAATCTTTAAATTATCATCAAGGATACAACAATGTTTTTTATGATATGAAGTTTTTTTCAAATCGAATTTGGAAATAAAATGTATATCAAGTTTACCAATACTTATGAATTTATAAATCCTTCATGGGGACATCCTTTATATATTGTACAAATTTCATGAGAAGTGACTTTATGTTACAGGATTTAATGCTACTACATTTGGAATAAAAGGATGTTTAGTACAACCCATGGGAACTAGATTTTTTATGAACATAGTTTACACAATCATTATGAAAATACCTTAGAGTATATGAGAACATTTTAGAGAATTTTATTCCATAGATCAATATTCAAGATGTATTTTGGGTAACTAAGGGAGATTCATTGTTTATGGATAGTGCATATAGTAATTAATGCAATCAACACCTACATTAAATGTACAGATTATCTGGGAGACAATGTTAAGAAAATGGGTGTTGGAGTTGAGTAGATCATGTACATATGACATCTGAATCAGGATGTGACTAATATCCATTCCTTTATACAAAAATTAAAAATGATAGATTATGGATTGATGGATCATATTATTATTCCAAACCAATTATCTCGAGTTATGTCAAATATTTTGAACCTAACTAAATTTCTAAACAGTAATAGAAAATAGATGATTCGTGAATGTTTGGTTGATAAAGACTATGAAAGGAACAATATTGAACACCCTACATGTTAATAATTCAGGAAGAAACACTATGGTAAATTATTAAAGTGAATTTTATTTTTTTACAAGGGTAGAGATGAATTTAATAATGGGAATAATTGAAAAATAAATAATTTACTAATGTCATATGCTTTAATTGTAATGAGATGGGGGATTAGGAAAACCAGTTCCCCAAGCAACAAGTATGGCACTCATAGTTTTTTCGTAGTATTTATTGTCCATTTTTTGAGTTACTCTAGGTATTATGAAGAGAATTATAATCACTTGAGATCATTCTTGGGGAAAATGTTTTTGTCACGACCCGTCCTCGGGGCCCGTGCCGTGACTACCCCAAGCCCGCCTTCCATAGGCCAGGGGCTGGCGACTAGCACCAAGGCGTAAAATCCCAGTAAACAGGGAAGGCATTGCCTTATAAGTAACAACCACACAGAGTCAGCAAGCGGAAAGTAACTACAAGTGCAGAAAAGTAAAGGGGGCCGGAATACAAGCCCAACTGTAAAGTACAACTGAAAAAGAAAAACAGCAACTGAAGAAAAGACGGCGGCCTCGTGTCGTCCACTGGCAATCCCACCTGAAGGGTGGGTACAGATAGCCTCCAAGCTCCTCGGGTCCCACGTCCGCTCCGTGCACGTCCCGACCAGTGGTCCACCTCCAGGTACCGTCCTGCTTCACGCCCCAACCGTGATCAGCGATGTCCGTCGTCTGCAACCAACACAACAAGGTGCGGGCATAGCCCGTGCAGGGGTGAGTACAACTACTCAGTAAGGACCCCGAGACCCCCGAAGGCCTCCCGAAATCCACAAAGGATATAGCACAAAAGAAAGATGCAATCACGAAGTAACATCTGACTCGACTTAGGTATATGCCCATACATATACCTAGGTCCCCAATTCTAGCTCTGCTCACGAGCTCAAGAACAACTCAATCCACAAAGGAAGGCAAGACTCAAATCCACAAGGAGAGTTAACAGTAAATCCACAAAGGATAGTTCAACACAATCCACAAAGGAGAGTAACATAAGATTCAGCTCAACCAGGTATACTTTTTCAGATGACGTCAAAGACGATCACTGATCTGTCTAAGTCGTCGGACCCACGAAGGATCGATAGGTACTAACCCCCGCAGAAGACCCACACAGGATCGGGCTCACACAGAACTTGTAGGCAGTGGCTCACACAGAACCGGTAGGCAGTGGCTCACACAGAACCGGTAGTAGGACCCACACAGGATCGGGCACTGATCCGCGTAGGATCGCTGAGTGCAGTAGTCGACGCAGTCCACTGAGGTCCCTGCACAGTCGTCGCTGCAGTCCACGAAGGATCTCTGCTCTGCCGTCGTCGCAGTCCACTGAGGATCTCTGCTCTGCCGTCGTCGCAGTCCACGGAGGATCTCTGCTCTGCCGTCATCGCAGTCCACGGAGGATCTCTCCTCTGTCGTCGAGGTCACAGCCAGCGCTAGGGTTCCCGCACATAGCGAGCTCGTTTAGGAGGGTCCGCTCCACGAGCCGAGAGGCTGATACATCAACTGACACGTAGTCCGAAGTTGATGTATCCAAAAGTTCCGCATCGACAACAGGATCTCAACGCAACAGACGGCGCGTCAATCGGACGCCCGGTCTGAGAGTTATTGGCATTTTCGTCCCAGGGGCCCGGTTGGTTTTTAGGGAAAAACCAACCCGACCATACTCCGCCTGTGTCCGATCCTCGGGCGGAGTATGCCAAAAGCTCCGTCTCACTTAGAGGAAACTACCACAGCTGACGGAACGTCGTTCGGATGTCCGTAGCTCAAGTTATGAGCGTTTCCGCTCCGAGGGCCCGGTTGGTTTCGTGTACGAACCAACCCGGCCGTACACAAAGTCTTCCGAAACCTTGAGTATAATATACCGAAACAACCGTCTCGATCCAAGGATCGTGTAGCCGCTGACGGTTCGTCAATCGGAGGTCCCAGGCCCAAGATATGGGCGAAAGACCGAAGAGGGCCCGAAACGGGGGTTCTGGGCCCGGGGCGACCCGGCCCGAACCCCCCCTGGGTCGGCCGAACCGGGTCGGCCCGAACCGGTCCGGCCTGGGCGCGGCCCGGCCGACCGGACCGGCCGGCTCGGCTTCGGCCGAGCAGCCGAGGGAGCCGCCGCCGCGGGTCAAACCCGCGGCTCAAACGGAACGCGGCCCCGCGGGGGGCCGCCTGTCACGCGGACGCGGCCGGGCCGCCGCGTCCGTTCCCGGTTCCGCGCGGCCGCGGAACCGGCCGCCGTTGCCGCCGCGGAACCGGCCGCCGTTGCCGCCGCGGAACCGGCCGCCGTTGCCGCCGCGGCTTCAGCCGCGGCGGACTTCCTCCACGGCGGCGCGCCGGGCACCGCCGCCTCCGGTCGCCGGCGCCGCCGCGCCGGCGACCCGCGCCGCCGCCGCCTTCCGCGGGCCGCCGGAGATGCTCCGGTGGCCCGATTTGCCTCCCGTCTGCGCCGTTGCCCCTCCCGGATGCCGACCTTCACTGCGGGATCAACGGATCGCCCCTGCCGCGCGGTTTGTCGTCGTCGTCCGCCATATCCGCACAACAAAAAAAGATCGGCGGAGGGTTGTCGGGTCTTGTTCGTTAGACCCGCACCCTCCGCGTTAGTCATAAACGTCACCGGGAGGGAAAATCAACAACAATTTTAATTAAATTAAAATTTTCGGAGATTATGTTCTTTACTTAAAAAGAATAAACACGGGGAAAAAGATAAAACAATCCAACATCCCTTACCTTGTCGTCGTCGTCGGACGAGGGGTCGTCGCGGAATCGCTCGTCGCGGAGGAAGGAGATCGTCGCGTCGTCGCGGTATCCGGCGTCGCGTCGCCAATCTCCGGATCAAGAACAAATGGATTTAATTAATTAAATCCGTTGTTATTGAAATTTAAAAAGGGAGAAATAAAATATTCGATTCTCACCTTTGTTGTCGATCGCACGTTCGCCGCGGAAGAAGAGGCACCGAAGAAGAAGAAGAAGAAGAAGGTCGCGGAAAAGTTGTCGACGTCGCGGATCGTGCGTCGTCGAATTCCGGTTCCGGCGTTCTTCGCGTTCTTCGCGTTCTTCGCGTTCTTCGCGGAGAGGGTGGAGGCTCAGAGGAATATCGATCCTCCAAAATAGACAAGTTTGTCTATTTTATTATTTTGCCAACAAACGCAAAACGCGTAAGTAACGACCCACTCAATTCGTTGAATTAATTCAACGAATAAAACAGCCCATTTAATTCACGAAAGAAACAGCCCAATTAAATGGTTTGTTAAGAATTAAAGAAAACGCGTCGGTTGACTTTTCAGTTACTTTGACGGGTTTTCGCGGGTGCGTTACTTAGCGAAAGAAACGGCGGGGCTCGTGCGGGCCCCACCGCACAAATATCCTACCAAGGGGTAGGATATTTCTGGATAGTATCCTATCCAGTTCAACTCAGTTCAAGCCGCCTTTAAGTGACTTTAAGTGGCTTCCAAGCAGTTTAAGTGAAATAAAATAAAGTTGTCGCACAAACTTTATTTTATTTCTGACTTAAGCCGCAAAATTTAAAAACCACGTCTGAGCAAACGCAACTCCGGAAGAGGCGTTTCTAAGAAAATACCGGCGCTGCGATTTCATTGGTGCCCTCATAATTCGATTCCGGGCACCGGTTCAAAAGATAGAAAAACCCGCTCGTCCGTTCACTGAACGTACCTGAGCCAAACTTCGGAAATTGATTCCGGGCACACCGGGCCTCGGAATCAGGTGCCGTCTGAAGCTGCGCTCTTGTAAAATTACAAAGAAAATTAAGAAAAAAATTTCCTTGAAACTTACGGGTCTTTACATTACTCCCACCTCAGGGCTTTACGTCCCCGTAAAGATACATCAAAAACTAGGGGAACAAATGGGGGTACTGAGCACGCATCTGAGCCTCCCGCTCCCAAGTGCTCTCCTGGAGGTTCCCGTGCTGCCATCTGATGCGCACAAGAGGAATCGACCGCCCACGTAGGACCCGCTCCTGTCGATCCTCGATCTCCACTGGGACCTCCGCAAAAGTCGCCCCATCGTCCACGTCCAGCTCCCCAAAGTCGATGATGTGCGTCGGGTCGTGCACGTATCTCCTCAGCTGAGACACGTGGAAGACGTCGTGCACCCGGTGCAACTGAGGTGGTAGAGCCAGGCGATAAGCCACCTCTCCTATCCTGCTGAGGACCTGGAAAGGCCCGATGAAGCGTGGAGACAACTTGCCGCCTCGGCCAAATCTCCGTAAACCACGTCGAGGTGAGACACGCAAGAAGACGTGGTCGCCATCCTCGAACTCTAGTGGCCTCCGCCTCCTGTCAGCATATGACTTCTGCCGGCTCTGAGCTGTCCTCATCCTCTCCTGGATGATCTGGACCTTCTCTGTCGTGGCTCGGATCATCTCTGTTCCCACGAGTGCTGACTCCCCAGGGTCTGTCCAGCACAACGGTGATCTGCAGGGTCTTCCGTACAACGCCTCGTATGGTGCCATCCCGATGGTGGAGTGGTAGCTGTTGTTGTACGCGAACTCCACCAAGGGTAGGTGGTCCTCCCAGCTGCGACCAAAGTCGAGAACACATGCACGGAGCATGTCCTCGAGTGTCTGTATGGTCCTCTCCGTCTGACCATCCGTCTGAGGGTGGAAGGCTGTGCTCAGATGGAGCCGCGTCCCGAACGCCTCCTGCAACCCCTTCCAAAGCCGGGAAGTGAAACGAGCATCTCGATCGGAGACGATAGATGATGGCACACCGTGAAGCCGTACGATCTCCTGGACGTAAAGACGTCCCAAGCTCTCCACTGAGCCCTGCTCTCTGATGGGTAAGAAGTGTGCCGACTTGGTGAGTCGGTCGACAATCACCCAAATGGAGTCGTGACCTCTGGAAGTGCGTGGAAGTCCAGTCACGAAGTCCATAGATATGCCGTCCCACTTCCACTCCGGGACCTCCAAGGGCTGTACCAAGCCTGCTGGTACCTGGTGCTCTGCCTTCACCTGCTGGCAGGTGAGGCATCGTGAAACGAACTCTGCCACAACTTTCTTCATGCCCGGCCACCAGTGCTGTCGTCTGAGATCCTGGTACATTTTCGCCACTCCGGGATGTACCGCCAAGGGAGAAGTGTGAAACTCTCTCAGCACCTCCTCTCGTAAAGCGACTGGTACGAAGGTACGTCCTCTGAAAAGGATGTCGTGCTCTGCTCCAAGGGAGAAGCCATCAGGCGCCTGACCTGAGGATATCAGTGCACGTCGGGTCTCACAGTCAGCGTCCCCACGCTGAGCCTCTCTGACCCGCTGTAGAAGTGGAGGAGAGACTGTGAGAGACTGAAGAAAGGCTGCTCCGTCTCTATCCACGAAGGATATCTGCAAGGAGGCTAGCTGCTCCGTCGCCTCCTCAAGTAGCTGAATGCCCGTCCTCCTGCTGAGGGCATCGGCTACCACGTTCCCCTTCCCAGGAGTGTAGACTATCTCAAAGTCATAGTCCTGGAGGAACTCAAGCCATCTCTGCTGTCTCAGGTTCAGGTCCTTCTGAGAGAAGATATACCTGAGACTCTGGTGGTCAGAAAAGACTGTGAAGCGCTCGCCCATCAGATAGTGCCGCCAAGTCTTCAGAGCGAAGACCACTACTGCTAACTCCAGGTCATGAGTGGCATAGTTCTGCTCATGCGGCCTCAACTGACGTGATCCGTAGGCGATCACGGCCCGCTCCTGCATCAGGACGCACCCGAGTCCAGTCCCTGATGCGTCGCAGTAAACTACGTATCCAACTCCCTCCTCAAGAAACCTCAAGATAGGTGCGTTGGTCAACCTCTGCCTCAGCTCCTGGAAGCTCTGCTGACATCTGTCTGACCACACGAAGGGTTTCCCCTTCTTCGTCAACGCTGAGAGTGGTGCCGCAACTCTGGAGAAGTCTGGCACGAATCTCCGATAGTATCCGGCTAGGCCCAAGAAGCTCCGCACCTCTGTCACGCTCTTGGGTGGCTCCCAAGCTAGCACTGCCTCGATCTTCGCGGGATCCACTGCAACTCCCGCCTCAGAGATGACGTGTCCCAAGAAATGGACCTCACGTAACCAGAACTGGCATTTTGAGAGCTTGCCATAAAGCTGGTGCTCTCGGAGTGTGTCTAGCACAACTCGCAGGTGGTAGGCATGCTCCTCCTCAGTCGTCGAGTATACCAAAATGTCGTCAATGAAGACAACGACAAATCGGTCGAGGCATGGCTGGAAGATCCTGTTCATGAGGCTCATGAACACTGCTGGAGCATTGGTTACGCCGAATGGCATAACCAAGAACTCATAATGGCCATACCGACACCTGAAGGCCGTCTTCTGTACGTCCTCATCTCGAACTCTGAGCTGATGATAGCCTGACCGGAGGTCTATCTTCGAGAACCACCGCGCTCCCTTGAGCTGATCGAAGAGGTCATCAATCCGTGGCAGCGGATACTTGTTCCTCACTGTCACCTGGTTCAGGCGACGATAGTCGACACACAGTCGCAAGCTCCCGTCCGCCTTCTTGGCGAACAAAATCGGGGAAGCCCAGGGTGAAACACTGGGTCGGATAAACCCCTTGCTCTGCAAGTCCTCCAACTGTACCCGCAGCTCCCGAAGCTCGGCGGGGGCCATCCGATATGCTGGAGTAGATATCGGGGCTGTCCCGGGGTACAAGTCGATGTAAAAGTCTACCTCTCTACGAGGAGGTAGCCCTGGAACGTCGTCGGGAAAGACGTCCACGTACTGGTCCACCACTGCAGGAAAAGCCGGACTCCGCACGTCCACTGCTCCTAGGATGAGGCTAGCCAACTGATGAGAGATGGGCTGCACTCTCCTCCGCGGAAGTCCATCCTGTGCTGCAAAGGTTCCCTTCTCGCCGGTGAAGGTAAACCTGCTCCCGTCGGTGCGAACACATCGCACCTTGCGCCTAAAACAGTCGATTTGGGCATGAACCGTGGATAGCCAATCCATGCCCAAGATGACGTCGTAAGGCCTCGACGCCGCTACAAGGAGATCCCAGCCGAAGCTCTCGCCTCCTAGAGTAAGCTCACACTGCCGGCACCAGTGCGTAATCGTCGAGTCTGCTCCCGTAGGAGTCTCTAGCCGTAAGGATCGAGCCAACGGCTCAGTCGGAATCTCCGAGCTCCGAACAAGGGCAGAGGCTATGAAAGAGTGACTCGCTCCTGTGTCTATAAGTACTGCAACAAGGGTGGAATAGACACAGATCGTACCTCGAATCATCTCTGGCATGTCGGGGTCGTAGGCCTCCACTGCCTGGAGCTGGGCCTGTCCCTGCCCGCCGGCTCCCTGTGGTCGAGGTGGCCCTCCTGGTGGTGGTGGGGGTAGAGCCTGGAAGCGTCGCCCACCACCCGCTGCTCGGCCAGCTCCTCTGCCTCGTCCGCCTCCTCCCTGCGGACCGCCACGGTCGACCCTCTGCCTCTGCCTGGGTGGCCCCTCCACCGTCTGCTGCTCCTCTGATCGGCGAGTCGGGCAGTCGCGAGCCATGTGACCCTGCCCGCCGCAAGAGTAGCACAGCCTGCCTCTCGAAAGGCTGTCACTCCGCTGTGTGCCCCGCACCGCTGAGCCGGTGTCCTGAGGCCGTCTGCGTGGGGGTCTGGTCTGCCTGGACCCGAGAGTCATCCGTCGGCTACCTGCTGCCGAAGACTCAGCTACCTACCGCCCTGCGCTAGGTCTCGCCGCTGAAGAAGGCTCTGCCAGGAAGCTCTCGATCAGGAGGGCTCGCTCCAGCACTCCCGCCTGGGTCGGAATGCTGAGGGAGATCAGCGACGCCCGAATCTCCTGTCGCAAGCCCTGCTCGAAGGTCCGGGCCCGGAAGAAGGGGTCCCGTACCATGTCGGTCGAGTAGCGAGATAGGTCCGTGAACCTCGCCGCGTACTGAGCGACCGTCATGCTGCCCTGGCGCAGCTGGAGAAGCTCCTGGATGCACACCGCTCGGAGGGTGGCCGGGACGAACTCAGAGCGGAAGAGGCTCTCGAAGTCCGCCCAGAGCAAGGATGACTCGTCGTGAACCTGGAGCATCAGGCTCCACCATCGTCCTGCCGCCGCCTGCAGGAGGCTGGCCGCGAGAATCACCATGAGATCCGCTGGTGTCCTCACTAGCCTGAAGATCCGTACCACCGCCTCTAGCCAGTCCTCGGCGGCCTGGGGGTCCGCCTCACCGCGAAACCTGGGCGGTCGCTGGCTCTGAAACTCATGCAGTGCCCTGAGGCGACTTGCATCGTCAGCATCTGGTACTGGTAGCATCGGTGGCTCGGCGGGTAAAGCTACCGCCGGTGCCACTGCTGGCAAAGGGCCCTGCACCGAGGCCTCGTCGCTCGGTGGGCTGCCGTCGCGCCCTACACTCGGAACCCTAGCTGGCTGTCGTCGCGGGGCCATCCTGAAAAGGAGAACAAGAGCACCACAGTCAGAACAGTATACCTGGTGAGCTGGCACAAGTAATCACAAGGAAAACTTGAGACTTTCATAAAGCAGATCAGTATACCCGGTGAGCTGACACAAGTAATCACAAAGAAGACTTGAAACACACACGCAATCAATGTTTTCATGCATTAAGTCGGAAATCAGGAGTCAGGGTCCTGGTGTACGGATACGTCGGCCGCCGCACCAACACTGGGCTCCCTGAACTGATAACCACACTCAATACACTAAACACTATTGCTTCATATAGAAAGAAAAGACGATCAGAGTCTGCGGTAGAACCGACCACCTCTGATACCAATTTGTCACGACCCGTCCTCGGGGCCCGTGCCGTGACTACCCCAAGCCCGCCTTCCATAGGCCAGGGGCTGGCGACTAGCACCAAGGCGTAAAATCCCAGTAAACAGGGAAGGCATTGCCTTATAAGTAACAACCACACAGAGTCAGCAAGCGGAAAGTAACTACAAGTGCAGAAAAGTAAAGGGGGCCGGAATACAAGCCCAACTGTAAAGTACAACTGAAAAAGAAAAACAGCAACTGAAGAAAAGACGGCGGCCTCGTGTCGTCCACTGGCAATCCCACCTGAAGGGTGGGTACAGATAGCCTCCAAGCTCCTCGGGTCCCACGTCCGCTCCGTGCACGTCCCGACCAGTGGTCCACCTCCAGGTACCGTCCTGCTTCACGCCCCAACCGTGATCAGCGCTGTCCGTCGTCTGCAACCAACACAACAAGGTGCGGGCATAGCCCGTGCAGGGGTGAGTACAACTACTCAGTAAGGACCCCGAGACCCCCGAAGGTCTCCCGAAATCCACAAAGGATATAGCACAAAAGAAAGATGCAATCACGAAGTAACATCTGAATCGACTTAGGTATATGCCCATACATATACCTAGGTCCCCAATTCTAGCTCTGCTCACGAGCTCAAGAACAACTCAATCCACAAAGGAAGGCAAGACTCAAATCCACAAGGAGAGTTAACAGTAAATCCACAAAGGATAGTTCAACACAATCCACAAAGGAGAGTAACATAAGATTCAGCTCAACCAGGTATACTTTTTCAGATGACGTCAAAGACGATCACTGATCCGTCTAAGTCGTCGGACCCACGAAGGATCGATAGGTACTAACCCCCGCAGAAGACCCACACAGGATCGGGCTCACACAGAACCTGTAGGCAGTGGCTCACACAGAACCGGTAGGCAGTGGCTCACACAGAACCGGTAGTAGGACCCACACAGGATCGGGCACTGATCCGCGTAGGATCGCTGAGTGCAGTAGTCGACGCAGTCCACTGAGGTCCCTGCACAGTCGTCGCTGCAGTCCACGAAGGATCTCTGCTCTGCCGTCGTCGCAGTCCACTGAGGATCTCTGCTCTGCCGTCGTCGCAGTCCACGGAGGATCTCTGCTCTGCCGTCGTCGCAGTCCACGGAGGATCTCTCCTCTGTCGTCGAGGTCACAGCCAGCGCTAGGGTTCCCGCACATAGCGAGCTCGTTTAGGAGGGTCCGCTCCACGAGCCGAGAGGCTGATACATCAACTGACACGTAGTCCGAAGTTGATGTATCCAAAAGTTCCGTATCGACAACAGGATCTCAACGCAACAGACGGCGCGTCAATCGGACACCCGGTCTGAGAGTTATTGGCATTTTCGTCCCAGGGGCCCGGTTGGTTTTTAGGGAAAAACCAACCGGACCATACTCCGCCTGTGTCCGATCCTCGGGCGGAGTATGCCAAAAGCTCCGTCTCACTTAGAGGAAACTACCACAGCTGACGGAACGTCGTTCGGACGTCCGTAGCTCAAGTTATGAGTGTTTCTGCTCCGAGGGCCCGGTTGGTTTCGTGTACGAACCAACCCGGCCGTACCCAAAGTCTTCCGAAACCTTGAGTATAATATACCGAAAAGACCGTCTCGATCCAAGGATCGCGTAGCCGCTAACGGTTCGTCAATCGGAGGTCCCAGCCCCAGGATATGGGCGAAAGACCGAAGAGGGCCCGAAACGGGGGTTCTGGGCCCGGGGCGACCCGGCCCGACCCCCCCCCCCCCCCCCCTGGGTCGGCCGAACCGGGTCGGCCCGAACCGGGTCGGCCCGACCCGGCTAGGCCGGGTCCGGTCCGGCCCGGGCGCGGCCCGGCCGACCGGACCGGCCGGCTCGGCTTCGGCCGAGCGGCCGAGGGAGCCGCCGCCGCGGGTCAAACCCGCGGCTCAAACGGAACGCGGCCCCGCGGGGGGCCGCCTGTCACGCGGACGCGGCCGGGCCGCCGCGTCCGTTCCCGGTTCCGCGCGGCCGCGGAACCGGCCGCCGTTGCCGCCGCGGCTTCAGCCGCGGCGGACTTCCTCCACGGCGGCGCGCCGGGCGCCGCCGCCTCCGGTCGCCGCCACCGCCGCGCCGGCGACCCGCGCCGCCGCCGCCTTCCGCGGGCCGCCGGAGATGCTCCGGTGGCCCGATTTGCCTCCCGTCTGCGTCGTTGCCCCTCCCGGATGCCGACCTTCACTGCGGGATCAACGGATCGCCCCTGCCGCGCGGTTTGTCGTCGTCGTCCGCCATATCCGCACAACAAAAAAAGATCGGCGGAGGGTTGCCGGGTCTTGTTCGTTAGACCCGCACCCTCCGCGTTAGTCATAAACGTCACCGGGAGGGAAAATCAACAACAATTTTAATTAAATTAAAATTGTCGGAGATTATGTTCTTTACTTAAAAAGAATAAACACGGGGAAAAAGATAAAACAATCCAACATCCCTTACCTTGTCGTCGTCGTCGGACGAGGGGTCGTCGCGGAATCGCTCGTCGCGGAGGAAGGAGATCGTCGCGTCGTCGCGGTATCCGGCGTCGCGTCGCCAATCTCTGGATCAAGAACAAACGGATTTAATTAATTAAATCCGTTGTTATTGAAATTTAAAAAGGGAGAAATAAAAGATTCGATTCTCACCTTTGTTGCCGATCGCACGTTCGCCGCGGAAGAAGAGGCACCGAAGAAGAAGAAGAAGAAGAAGGTCGCGGAAAAGTTGTCGACGTCGCGGATCGTGTGTCGTCGAATTCCGGTTCCGGTGTTCTTCGCGTTCTTCGCGTTCTTCGCGTTCTTCGCGTTCTTCGCGGAGAGGGTGGAGGCTCAAAGGAATAGCGATCCTCCAAAATAGACAAGTTTGTCTATTTTATTATTTTGCCAACAAACGCAAAACGCGTAAGTAACGACCCACTCAATTCGTTGAATTAATTCAACGAATAAAACAGCCCATTTAATTCACGAAAGAAACAGCCCAATTAAATGGTCTGTTAAGAATTAAAGAAAACGCGTCGGTTGACTTTTCAGTTACTTTGACGGGTTTTCACGGGTGCGTTACTTAGCGAAAGAAACGGCGGGGCTCGTGCGGGCCCCACCGCACAAATATCCTACCAAGGGGTAGGATATTTCTGGATAGTATCCTATCCAGTTCAACTCAGTTCAAGCCGCCTTTAAGTGACTTTAAGTGGCTTCCAAGCAGTTTAAGTGAAATAAAATAAAGTTGTCGCACAAACTTTATTTTATTTCTGACTTAAGCCGCAAAATTTAAAAACCACGTCTGAGCAAACGCAACTCCGGAAGAGGCGTTTCTAAGCAAATACCGGCGCTGCGATTTCATCGGTGCCCTCAGAATTCGATTCCGGGCACCGGTTCAAAAGATAGAAAAACCCGCTCGTCCGTTCACTGAACGTACCCGAGCCAAACTTCGGAAATTGATTCCGGGCACACCGGGCCTCGGAATCGGGTGCCGTCTGAAGCTGCGCTCTTGTAAAATTCCAAAGAAAATTAAGAAAAAAATTTCCTTGAAATTTACGGGTCTTTACAGTTTTATTTTAGAAAATTAGGTTGGTTTAAATGTTTATTTTTATGTTTTTTTCATATAAATATTGTATCAATGGAAAGAATATCAGTTATTTTTTTATGAAAAAATAATAGTCCATGTAGAAGAATGTAACATTTAAGGATTTGAATTCGTGGAATTTATGGTTAATTTTGAGCATATATGATTATGTTTGTTTTGTATTTATCAATGATAGTTTGGTATGAGGATTAATATAAAACATTAAATGATTTTTCTAATGATATTATGTTGAGTGGAAATTTTATAAAATATGAATTATGGAATCATATGTCAAGTGGTATCAATCAAACTAAAAAGTTATTTTATAGAAATATTTTTGGATGAATTTATATATGGAATTCAAATTTATTATGTGATATGACAAGGTGTCCATTGATGAGGTTTACTTCATTTTGTTTTGTTTTATTTGGGATAAAATTATATGATAGAATATATATTAAGGGAAAACTGATGTGTGATATCATTATTATATAATATGAATAAATCATATGAGTAAATAATATCGTATTTTCTATCTCAATGGTAATAGAATTTCTAGAACATAAGAGAACTAAAGGTAAATATATCACGTATTGTGTGGAATGTATCACTAAACTACCACGTTATGTTTTAAAAAAGTGATTTGAATGTATTAGTATTATAGAGCTACATGTATAATATGTATCCTTGTCATATCCAAGAGAATAACATTTATGAGATAATATTTATATCTTTTTATTATTGTGTTTTGATATATTAAGTTTGAAAAGAAAGATTATAATTATGATGGTGAATTTTTTATAATCTTGGGAGAATTTGACACCATAATAGTTTAGTTTATATTTTCTTTTAAAAGAAAACTATGTTCAATGACTACACCATACACAACCTCATGCTTAAATAAACCAAAAACTAATTTTATTTAAATATGAATGTTATTACATAGTCATTAGGTTGAAGTGTATTAATCAGAATAACCACATTACGAAGTATCTGTGAGATTATTTTATCTCGATAAAAATAATTAACTCATCTCATAGTGTTATCATTGATTTAATTTTTGTTATTAGGAAAATAATAAGAATAAATTTATTTTATTCTTTAAATTTATTTTTGTTCTAAAACTGAGTGTTAATCATTTTATACAATGTTAATTAGAATTAAATTTGATAACTATTTGGTAATGTATTTTCTTAGAAAATAATATCATTTTTGAAATCATTATGTCAGAATTATATTATTGTAAATTTAATGACTTAACCAGAAAAGATTAATTTTTGAGTGAATTTTGAAAATGTAAAATATTGAAAAAGTATCATATATTTTAAAAGTATCTTGTTGTTTTGTATTTTGATTTAAATTAAATTAATAACCCTTATATTAAACATAATATAATTAATTTCATAGGAACCATTATATAATTTTATTTTGGTATAAGTTCAATTTTATTCTTAATACCACTTTTTTCTAGAAACTCCTCCCAATGCATTTTTTGTAATTATATTAAAATAAATTTTATAAAAATATATGAATTGAGTCCTGAAAATGGATTTCAAATTTATAATCCATAGGTTCAAATTTTGTTAAAATTTCAATTTCAATTTTATTCATATTGAATTTTATCCATGGTAAATGTTTGTCATCACAATGAGGAGAATAATGGTTAATTAAGGTGAAAATTATAGGATTACATCTCAAAAAATATTAACACATTGCATTATATAATTTTATGGGATTCATTTGACCATAACCATTATAACATCTAAAATACATCATTTTTTCCACATTCCTTTGATTATGACCTTTATATTATTTTGAGTTGAAAAAATTACAAAGTGTAACTATATTTCTTTTAATATCTATAATATGTTTACATAAGGATAATAAGAAGATATTAATGATTATACATGGTGGTTTTGAATGTTAATAATTTTTTTTTCTTATATTAGTTTATTTTTAATTTTTAGAGGTAGTAAAATTTCCCTCAAAAATTATACAATGTTGAATCGGTGCTTGTGCAAGTAGTTGAAAATCAAATAAAATGTTTTAAAGACATTAAATGTAATATATTTTTTTAAGAATTTAGATTATACAAGAATTTCATGAATAACCATAATGTTAAAGTTCTGGTGATAGTGTTTATAATAAAAATTTATTATCACCTTAATGCTTTTAATGTCAAGATATATAAATAGTCTAAAAATGACCTTAAATGGTATTTAATATCAAATAATTATTTTCAAGTCAATAAAAAATTATAAATATATAATCATGAATCAAGTGGATTGTAAATTGTAAAATATATAATTCATGGTTTATAGAAACCCTATTTTCTGGTATGTAACCATTTCTTTATAATCTTTATGTAGATAATGTACAAGGGTGATGTTTGGGAATGTTTGGAGAAACTTTTTAGAGTTTTTGGAGATATTATACAGGTTCATAGGTGGCACACGGTTTTTTGAAACCATCTAAAAAATATAGGAAACTATGAAAAGGGATTCAAGGGATAAATATTGGGTGCATAGGCGATGCATATGTTGTCAAAACTGTACAGTTTCCTAGTAGAAACAATGCGCTTAAAATGTGGCGTTCGTATTTTTAAGGTAGTGTCTTTGGCAATGTTATAACATGGATTGGGGTTAGAGTAAGGAAATAATTCTACCTTCATACTTAATGAAGTATTTGGGGAATGGTTAGTGTATAGTTATCCTAATTGTGTGACTAAATAGTGTGCAGTTTAATAACTAGATCCTAAAAAAATGGATCTAGGTCGACTTTGTGTTTTATTGCCTCTTTCCCCCCCCCAAACAGCCCTAAATCAGAATTTTTATCTCTCAAAGGTGAATTAAGGTTACACCATTTATTATTATGGTATTCTAATGATTCCCTTCATGATTTGATGTTGGATTATTACATTAAGTTGTCATTATTGATCTTGCTTAAGGTTTATCTTAGACCTACTTCACCATCTCTCTTAGTTTCATAGATCTACACCTTATGTGGGTATATATAAGGTCGTTTAGGAAAAATATTATTATATATGGCTTGATTTATGTTATTCAAATAGATATAAGGTGATTTCATAGATATTTAACTCGGTTTTGTGATGTTTTTCATGTTGTTTATCATTTTTTCCGAAACTATCAATGTGGGATGCTTCAATCTCGACTCCTATTTTTGAAACTAATTGTCTTAGATTAGAAATGATTTTATAGATTGAATTTTATTGGGAAATATTTTTTAAAATAATTATATAAATCCTATTTAGTTACGATAATTGGTTTTTAGTGAAATTATGGAATTGTGGTGATTTATTTGTGCAAAGTGATTTGGTTTCTTGATTTTAAAATATAGATTTAATGGACTTTTGAATTTTATTTTTTTTAAAGTTTTGCGATAAAAATAGTGTTTTTTAAAATGGTTTTGGCATGTTTTTATTGGCATGGGTTTTGGGTATACTTTGTGTGTGTGTTCATATTACATTTATGAACCTTGTTTTAAATATGTCCTTTTGCTTGGTGCCAAAGGTGTAATAGAACATGTGATATAATTACCTTGTGATGTCTTGGTAGATCAATGAGAAACCTCTCATGAGTATGGAACGGTCATAATGATGAATTCATGGTTGGTGGAATGGATATGAGAAATGGAATGGTTGTGCCAAATGTATCTTTTTAAATGTTTTTAAGGAATTTTTTGGTAACATTCCTTCAAAAATGGAATTCTTTGGAAAACAGGTTGATATGGTACATTTTTATATTAAGTTATAAACTATTTTGGAAATTGTTTTATATAAACTATTTTATATTAATGTTTCTATCATTTATTTCCTATTTTCATGAGTATGGAATTCATTGGGAGAAAACCTATTGAGATTTAGTACTCGTCCACTTCATTGGCACTTAGATGCTTTTGCGGACATCATATACCAAGACATGGGCATAGGTAAGGTATCACACATATTTAGCACTACATCATGATACTTGGGATGTTTTGGGGATATGGATCATGGATCATGTCTGGGGCTTGGAGTTTTTGTTGGTTTTCTTATAGTTTTTTTGTTCTTGTAGTCTACCTATGTTTACTTTGGTATTGTAGTATTCCACCACGGTACATGATTTTAGTACTAATTTGATAAATGGAATTTTTAGTTTTTTTCATTGTTATCATGTATCATGTAGTGGTTTATTTAGATATGGATTTTCTAGTTAGTGGTTGAATTATATTAGGGAAAATCGTCCCCCATACGTATTGAATCCCTTCGGCATTTATTGCCATACTTTTGCATATGGTGGATGTCTCTTAAGGCCTATTAACGTATCACCACCCTCTCAATCCAATTATAAGGGGTGGTACAACACATGGTTAGTTTATTTTCTACATTATATATTTAATAATACTTTCATAACACTTAATGATTGAAAATTTTGTAAAAATAGTTAATGATAAATTGGGTTAATGAGGGGATTAAACAAAAAAGAAGGTTTAAAATGGAACCTTAACCTGTATAAAAGTGATTTTTTTTTTCAAGCCTATCCAATATATATTCTAAAATAAGGTAGTCTGAATCCATTTTACATGATTTAGACACATATTATATGTTAATTTTTAATGTATTTACAAGTTTTGCACAAAGCTCTCTTATAAAAGGGAACCTACTCCCCACTCTTATTCAAAAACATTGAGTCACTTATCTCAAAAAATCACTAAAATACATATATTCCTAGACTCATTCCCCATATCCTAGATCTTCTAGTATTCCTTTAATATTGTCCTATGAATTCTTAAGGTGTAATCCAAATGAGTATTTCTAAAAAATGAGAGGTATACCTATCTACCATATTCATTAATTTTATTTCTTCATCCACCAACATCAATTTTGTACTAATTGTGATGATATAATAAAATTATTATCTTATGTATATTGAAATGTTTTCATATTGATGTCACAACCCTTATTTATCTATTTTTCTATCCTATGAGAAATGGAAAAATTTCTTGTGTGTACATGTGGACTACCACATCATTGATGTGATGTATTTCATTCTTCGTAACTACCTCATATAGTTGGTTATTATAATGGATTTATTGAATATATACTATATTCATGATGTAATTATTATTTTTTAGAGGTATTATTTTACTTAACTTTGTACCTTCCATCTGTTGGAAAATGATAGTGTCATGTCTATATACCTATGGACTACCACCTCCACCAAACAATGTGATTCATTTTTCATATCCTTCATTCATGAATTCTTATAAATTTGTTTTTAATATATTAATATTATAATTATAAGATAATTAATAATTTTGGGATGATGAAATCATGACCCAAATGAAAAGACCAAAACTACATAATTGAAACATGTATGAAAAATGGAATAGTTGACACCTGGGATAATGATGTTATTAAATAATATATATATATGAAAATCCCCATGTATCTATAATATACATGGAATACCCACATTTATTAATTTCCATCTAAAAGTTTTTTTCCAATACCTCCTCCTGATATCATCCTCCAACCACCCTATTCTCCCTCTCACCTCTATTTATCCACTGAAACTAACCTCCCCCCCCCCTCATTCTCCACTCCACTTCACCTCTAACATTTCCTACACATCCTCTACCACCATCACATTTTCTTACCCTACACCTATCTCCCCTCATATATATTCTACTTAATCATAACTTCCTCTTGGTTCTTTCAATCACATTCTACAATTGAATTGAATTTTTCATTACCACCTTCATAGGATTGATTTGTGCCTACATCAGATTGATTTCTATTGAATCTTATGATTCCTCCATGTAGATGAATTATATATGTATTTTATCACTTATCAACATCACAAAAGATGATGAAACATACTCACTAGATCATTATGGATTCCCATAGTTACATCATATTGTTTAACTTATCCATAGAAATATATGATACCTCAAAATAAAAAGGTTCATCTCAGTTATGAATATAGGAAATTGAAATTTTATTTATTTATCTAGAATAATTATAGTATATTTGAAATATATTTTGATTTTTTTTCATATTTGGATGACACCGTCTATCCATCTGTATCCATATTCTAATCCATTATTCCTTTAACTCCATAATAAGATCGATCAGTTAACCTTTTTATTTTATTTTATTTTTCAATAAATTTTCGATTCAATCAAGTTTTCCTTATAAATTTTTTATTCCTCTATGTTTCGAAAATCAAAAACACTCTATCTCAAAGAAATTTTCATTTCCACTCAGATTTTCGATAATAAGGAAATTTTGTTCCCCAAGGAAATTTATCCTCAACTTTTTTTCATTGTTCATATTTTAGTCTCTATAAATTAAACACTTTTTATTACTAAGTTAAAATTTAGTTTAACATCTAAAACCTCCAAATTCTATAATTTCTTAGATATAGAGTAATTTTTTTAGGATCAGAATTTATACTCTGAATTCCTCTAAATTCATATTCCAAATTATCTAAAATTCGGGTTCTAAATTATATGAAATTCAGAATCCAAATTCTTTAGAATTTAGACTCCGAATTCCTTATAATTTAGACTATGAATTATCTAAAATTCAGACTCCGAATTCTCTAAAATTCAGACTTTGATTTCACTGAAATTCAAACTCCGAATTCTTTGAAATTCTGAATCTGAATTCTTTGAAATTTAGACACTTTTAATTCTCTGATATTAAGACTTTGAATTCCACAAAATTTAGTTTCCTAATTCCATTGAATTCTGGATCTGAATTCAACAGAATTTAGGTTCCTAATTCCTTAGAATATAGAATCCAAAGTCTATAGAATTTTAATTCCAAATTCCTTGGTAAAAATAAACTTAATATCCATATAATAATGACTCTGAATGTTTTCCACATAGACTCTGAACATTATTTTTTCCTTAGGCTCCATAAAATGAAATTGGTTGAGCAACATTATTTTACTTACCCTTGTTATAGTTATAAAATGATGTCGTGCATTCTATTTCTAACCAACCGTTGTTTGAGTGGCAGGTGAACAGGTCCCTCTGAAATTCAATGAAAAATATTACCGTTGGTGGAGGGAGCTGACTGTTGGAAATGTGCCTATAAAAAGGAGCTCAATTGAATGAGCTTAAAACACTGTTCTATAACTCTAGAGATTACATGCTACTAAAGTGATTTATAGAGATATATACACTCATGCCTTGTGTATACTGAACATCTTGTTTAGATTGCTTCATGCAACTCTGATTGTTTTTGTGTACAATTAAATGCTTCGTGAAACTCTGATTGTTGTTGTGTAAAATTCAAGGGCTTGTGGGGATAACAAGATAGACTCCAATATTACTATAGAGGGCTTACCCTAGTGTGGGTAAGACAAGCTTTCTTGAAAGTATAAATCAAGGGACCATTATCCAAGGTTGTTGGATACCGTACTCTTTGGGTTAAAAGATTTCATTCATGTTACTTGTATTGTTTCATGTTTTTATCCACTGAATTTTGATTATTAAGGAATGTATAACTATCTTATATTTTCTTATAAATGTATACTCTGATTAGTAAGATTCTATATTCTTTAAGGTAGAATATTTTTCCTAGTAAACTTTTCTTAAGTTTTATTTCTGGATCCATATTTTTGGAATCTATCAATTTTGTAGAATTAATAGGTCTTGTGAATTTACTTTGTTTAACTTTGTTAAACAATAAAATTTTTTAACCAACTTTAAAATTTCCAAAGTAAATTTTAAAGTATATAATTCACTCCCCCCCTTCTTGTATATTGAGAATCTACATCTTATTTCTATCCTACATCAATTTCTTATCGCCTTTTGATTTTTCTTCTATCATTTATTTAAAAATTCATTCCATCACTTATTCAATGAATCTAAACCCAGTGCCTATACTTTCAGATAACACTATATTTATTCTAAAAATTTCATCTTTTTATTAATAATTTTTTTTTAATTATTTTGTTTTATTTTCTTACCCAATTTCACTGAGTCTAAAAATGTTTTCTTATTAGTTTTATTGGTACTTCAAAATTGATAATTTTTTAATTACTTTATTTTAAAAAATGATGAGATTTACAATATGTGTTTTTTCTTATGAGCTATAAGGTAATATGACATAATGAAAAACCTATTATTATTGAGAAAAGATTATTTTATTTTATTATTATAATTTTGGTTTTTTTTCATTCTTTATAGTCATTTTTACACCTATTAAGTATTTAATACATTCTATATTTTTTTAACTAATTTCTTCTTCTATTTGAAGTTGCATATTCATCGCATGGGTAATTGTTTTTTTATTATGAAATTTTAAATTGTAATTTCTTTCACCTATTAATAAATTCATAAATTTTACATTTTCAAAATCATGTTTTGGTTTTGTTTATAGTTGTAGCTTCATCACATGGGCATGATTTTATTGAGTGATTGAATTAATTATATAAGAGGTGTGCTCATAAGGTAATTAAATATCATTTTATTGACTCTAACATCTTATGTTTTCCTATTGTTTTAGGATTTCTGGATAGGCTAGCATAATTCCTCAATTAAAGGTATTTTTTTATTTTATATAGACTACCAAGACTATGTTATATTTTATGGACTTAATGTTTTTTTCCTCTATGGATATTAATATTTTAAGGAACAATAAATGATATGGTGATAAACATAAAAAGTATACTTCATGGATAATTTAAAAACATAATTATAGGTTTATATTTAAACCCAATTTGTGTAATGTTTTTCTAATGCCAATATTTTGAATGTTTTCACAAAATATTATATAGTTTTTTGAGTTTTATTTGATTTTTAATTTCTTTTATACAATTATGTTTGTATTAATTATCAACTCGTTATTCACTTATCATATTTTTTTATGGTAATTTACTTCTTATACAAAATAATTTCAAATTTTAATTCAAAATAATTACTTCAAAATTTAACCTATATATTTAGACTATATTTATATGCCTCTGTCTGACATCACTGTCATAATTTTCTATTGTAACCAGCTTTTTAGTAAAATTCTAAAAAAATAAATTAATTTAAACCTATTAGATATATATAATAATTGCATTGTATTTCTTTGATATAAATTTTGTAATTTTTTAACACATGGATATCAAAAAAACCCTCATCAATTAGAAATAAAAAAGGTTTATTAGTTGTATCATTTCATTTTTTATTAAAAAACATTAGACTATATTTATAGATGTTATTTATTTTTTAAAATACATTCATAAAATCTTCTAATTAACCATATTTTACTTTTATCATGTGATAGAAAATTAGAAACAAAAAATGAATTATATATTGTGATCACATGACACTATATTATAGATGATTTCAATGAAGAAATTAATAGTTTGGATATTTGATTTTTAATAGGATAATGGTTTTATTACCATTTTCTACAGGTTTTTTTAGAGTCTCTATTACAATCTATCGATGGTGTGATCAGTGGTTCACATATATTGTAGGGATTTCTAGGTTGATAATTATAGATCATGGAAGTTAATAATGATAGAATTACATTATTTATCAATTTAGTAATCGAGGATTTCCATAAGAATTTTTTTAATTTATTAATAGATAGTTTCTGAATAAAATTTTATATTTATGAACTCCAATAATTCATTTATCTTACAATACATAAAACTTTGGAAAATGTTTTTTTTATGGATAGTAAAATTTATATGATCAAATATTGAAAGGTAGTAATCAATTGGACTATATTCTTCAAATAATAATGAAAAAATTATCTTATTTAGTTTTATTAATGGAAATTAAATGTTTTATTGATGTAACTTATTATTCTTGTGAATATATAATTGAACACATAGACTATATTGTATAAATTTTGATGAATATTTTGAAAAGGTTTCCATGAAATTAGTTGTATTTGATGGAACATTCAACCCTATCCCAAGGTATGTTATTATTTATATAAAATTTCTATTTTAATATCAATAATTCGTTAAACATATTTTTCATTATTTTAAATTTGAGAATGACACAATCCTTTATATGGTCACTTTCACTATGTTAATAATGTATACTCTTTGAACTAATTTATAATGGAGTATATGTGGTACAGAGATCCTTCCATGACATGTTTTTTCTTATGAATAATATCCACATTAATTTAGAATTAATTAAATAAAGATATTCATAACATAAAATTTATTATTCTATATCTTATAATGTATATGATATTATATTATTAAACTAAAAATTGAGTGTGCACAATAAAAATATAAAATTTATTTAAAAATTCAATTTACATGTTTGTCTTATGAAGTTTTTATATATTGATTAGTAATTTTTTATATTGTCTTTTTGATAAAGAATGTTAAAATTATAACTAAATTAAGAATATGAATTTATATTTATTGGTTACAATTACAATTCCCTGTCCGAGAATTGATTTTGTGACCTCCTCCCAAACCCTACCCAATCATGTCACCTCATTCGCCTATGGGGGAAATGTAAATTGGTTCTTCTAGATATCTTAATTATTTTCTCATTAATATATTTTTGATTTTGGGAATTAATTTTTCTATTAGATTGTATATATATTCTCACCAACTCATTTCATCTAATGATTAAATTGTTTGAAAATTTATGAAGATCTAGGAAAATGGTAATTAAATAACATACTAATATAGTTAAAGTTCCTTTATTATTATTTCCTTGTATATGAATTTTTTTATCTAAAAATTTCACCTCATCTAGTTAGAAACGGAGTTTATTTTCATTACTTTTTTTCTTCATGTGAATTAAAGAAACTACTATTTGCTTATAGGTGTGGGAAAAAATTCATCTATTTGGTTATTATTATGAAAATCAAGATTCTTATTTTGTTATCGATATTATAAAAAGGATTTCATCAATAATTGTATTTATAATTATCACTTTAATTTTTTCTCATATATTATACACATTTCAAATTATGTTACACTTATTCAAAAAATTAATGTATGAAATATGACTATTTTATTGTAAGTAAATTATATGGTTCACATAAATTATGAAATTAGGATGGATGGATATATAATTGATGGTTCTAATTGATGGATTTTAAAGTGAATCCTTCTGATAATTTATAATCACCCCCATGACTACAATTTTGGACATCTATAATTTCATATTAACCACTTATATATTGAATATAGAAGCCTTTGTCACTATTTTTGTTAACTCCATGGTATTTTTAATGACCAGTTTAGGTACGAAATAAATTTTAGAACATAATATTATGTTTTAGTTCAATTACACTAATATTTTGTTTGAATGTGATGTTTAAATATTCTATATTTATTATAGTATGCAATTTAATGTCTTTGTAAAAAAATTAATATACATACATTTAACATTAAGTTTTTATCCCGATGCACTACATGAATCTATATAACATACATTGAAAAAATTTAAGTGGAAGTGGGATTCATAATCCTTAAGAATATATAATTTCCTGTACTAATATTTGATCAATCTACCTAGTTTTATGTAATATAAATTTTATTTGACATCCCTCTTATATATTAAAATATCTAGTTAAATTATATTTCTATCAAATTTGATTTCAATGTATTCTTTTAATTTCATGTCATCCAAATGTTATTGATTTCATTCAATATAAAAATTAAATATTTAATACAATAACTCCTAAAAACTCATTTTCAATAATCCATGAAAATAAGTACCATGGCTTAATGTGTAATACATGAGTACAAGTACCATGGTTTTCACCAAAACATAGTAAAGTCCCAAATAACTATTGTTTTAGGTATCCAAAATTTGGAATAGACTACATTTATGAAAAATTTGTTATCCTTTTTCATGTATTATTTCTAATAGATATGTGGTATTTCAAACTAAAAAATTTTATACAAAATAGATACGTGTTCATATTATTGGTTATTGGATCAACAAAACCAATATACAGTTTGAATTTAGTAACATTATCAATTAATTAATTCTATTGTATTTCTAACAAAGAAAATTTTAATAAAATCAATTTTCATATATATTATTTGTTATTGGATAGTCAACACTAATATGTAGTTTCAATATTCTTTATTTATTATAGTATGAAAAATATTTCAGTTTCATTATCATATAATCCTACTAATCCTAGAGGGTTTCCTATAGTCATTATTAGAAAGATTTAACATGATGATCCAAAATTGAACCTATAGGACCTATATTGATGTATACAACCCCATAATAATTCTACCACAATTGTTAACATCAATATAGGATCCCCATAAATTAATCGGTTCATCCCTATTTGGGTTAGAATGAGACCTTTGAACTAGTCCTTACATCATTTCAAATACAACATTTGTACCACAATGTTACATATCAATAAATATTTACACTCACAAAGCTAAATACTATCCTAAAATCCTTATTAAATTAAATTAATATAGTTACCACAAAGTTTTATAGTATTTTAGTTAACCCATTCCCCTACGACAAACTGTTTTATCATATATGTTAACATGTTGTATGTGATATCCTAGAACAGGTTAACTCAATAGTGGCCGATCTCATTTAGCCACATTAACTCCAACATGCCTCCTCGTATGCCAGAGGCTGCTGGCTAGTAGTTAAGGTCCATGGATGAATAGTTGAGAGACTATAACATAATGGTATTAGTTTAGAACATAAGAAAATCCATAATAATCAAAAGAGAAAGCATATAAATAACTGAGTATTAGTAGAGTGAATATCCATCGATGTATATAACCAAGTAATATCATCAAACAGTTTCATGTACATATTATTAACATGTCATTATATAAAAAATACATGTAATACATGAAAACATGCATCTTGTACAATACTTATACCAAAATTACAAAAAGACCAAAAAAGGAATTTTCCCCATATTTCATCATAAGCCATAACTCAGTCATATGCTCTCTTAATGCTATGAAATAATCAATCAAGCATCAACATGAGAGTGTTTTCACCAACCCCTACCTACTTCGGCCAAATACATACTATCTCTGAGTGATCAATCAATAAATATTTATTTTATAATAAAGTCTCGGGATATGTATTATAGCCCAAACATCCTTCATATATCATATCCAACATAATGTTTATAACAAGGATATTAATAAAGTTTAAGTCTCTGATTAGATCCATGCTTATGATTTTTCCTGGAAGACACTTCATAATAATTTTTTAATAATTTAATTTTTCAATGTAACATGATCCTATCTATAGTGCTCATATGTTGGAACATAGGTATCGCTCTAGGTATAGCATGAACCAAACACCGTATAATCCCATCCTAGTAATTCCTCAAATGAATCCTAATATCTCTCTTGATGTGGTATAAAGTCACCACTCACTAAGTCTTTATTTTTGGTTCATAAAATAGATCTAAAGTGTCACCCATAGCATATAATTTGATCATCCATGAAAGTCCATCCTTGGTTATCCAAAAAGATGTTCAGGTTTCAATGGGGTGTAGTAACATCACCCCTCTGAGTCCATCTATGGAGTCCCATAAAGGATTCCATGTATCACTTGGGAATATATAAGACATATTCTAAATGATTCCTTCTATGTCATTCATATAAGAACCCATGTCTCATCTAAGGAACATAATAAATTCATCTTAATCATTTAATAATTCAAGATAAAAGAGTTTGTATATAAAGATCCAAAATTTGTAACTAAAACCCAGTCTTATCACGTCAAGAATAATTTTCATAGGCCCATATTCTAACCATAACATATAAGTACATGCTATAATCCAATTTTTCATCCTCACTATAAACAATTAACTCACCTCAAAAAGTTTCATAATCTAATAATTGGTTTAAAAGACATAGCATCACATGAATCCTCCCATTTATCATAATTGGGTATGCATATATAAGGAACGTCTTAATACTAATCAAGATGGATAATGTCCAAAGGAAATAGGGACATGTACTTCCATTTAATCTCTTTGTGTATTTCAATTAAAATTCAATCAATTAAAATTAAATCCCTTAGGTAAGGGGATAAGGCCACTCCTCAAAGGTTAATAAATTAAAATGGGTCACCTGTGGAACTTTAGTCTAATTCAAAAATGCACCCAAGGGTTGGTTCAAATTCAAGGTCCTCATATAATAACTGGACCCCTATGGGTCTCATGACTATTGTAGGTTAAGGATGTCCATCCATTCAATTTGTGAATAAACTAAATTTATAATAATTGATCAGAAAATATGGCACGGGGCATAGTGGCATAATATATAAACACCCTGACATTAAGGGATAATAATGAAAACACCTACCATAGATTAGTAGAGGAACACTCATCTAATATTAGCTAATTATTTGATCTAGCTTATAATAAAATGGAAGAATGGGTGGAAAAACTGAAAATATAGCATAAGATGCTACACAAAAATAATTCTGTCAAGAGGAAGACAAACTATGAAAGGAACAATAGGAATAGAGAACACAGCAGTGTGCATCCCAAAAGAACAATGGTGAGTGATTTATATTCTATATCAAGAATTTATAGAAAATCCTAGGCTTCAAGGAAGCTCACCAGGGGGAAGGAATGCTAGTTACTAGAGGAAATAGGAAAAGAGGGATTGGGGTTAAACATTTAATGTTTTTAGGGAAACATAATGATTACATGTACATGTATTGGGTCATATGATTTAGACACATGTTTTTTCAATCATTGTGCCAACTATTCACCCCATTGTACCTCAATACCCCTCTCACATGGTGATAGCTCATGGTCAGACAAACAATGATCCAACCATGTGTTTTCCATCTGTTAAAATTTATGTATGATTCCTAGAGGAATGTTTCTTGGGGTTCACAATTTGGGAAATCGTTGCACCATTTTTTGTGCTTTGAAATACTTACATGGGTTACAAAAACCTTGTGTCCTAGTCTATATGGTTTCAACTAACCATGCTTCCCAACATCAACCACCAAAAACTTCAGCATCAAGCTCTATACAATCCACAAACACCCCTATTTCCTTTATAACCCCACTAGAATTTCCCATTAGTTAAAATTTAAATAATTAAATGGAAATAAAAGTTTTTTTACCTCATTAAGAATTTTGGATATTTCAATATCCCCCCCCCACAAAGAAATTAATCCAAAAATATCTCTTCCAAGGGTGGTAAAGAATCTTCTGAGAATAAATATTTTTATTGGGAATGTATGTTGGTCTTCCTAACTCAAGTCTCATCATGTACACGTCTATAAATCATTATCACCCATACTATATAAACTGAATATCCTCCTAGAACCTTCTTGACATTGTAAAAAATATAGATAGGATTATCTAAAAAGTATGCATCTACCCCCAATCAACCTTATCAGGATAAAGAATATACAATATATCAAAATGATATCGGAAAATCTAACATATATGGAAGATAGCATGCATGTCTCAATACCTATGAGATAACTATAATAGATAGTATTCTAGATCAAATCTCTCAAAAATCTTTAGGGGATGTACATGATGAGGTAATATATTCCCTTGTTTTTTAATTTATTTGTACACCGGTCTTCATTAAACTCATAAAAAATTGACTCCCCTCCTTGAAATCTTGTGGTTGATTGTGATGATTGGTGTATAAATTCTATCTAGACTGAGATGAAGACATCTACTTATTGATAATTTGAACATGCTTAGAAGTTTACTAAATGATATGACGACCTAGTAGAACTACCTCTCTTACCATTATCTAGCACATGGGTGAACAACATGGCCTACCATATAGAACCTCATAAAAAACAATATGTATGGTATCTTGGAAGATGTTATTATAAGGTAACTCATTCAGTGTTATTCTTTTCTCACAGGAACCTCCAAAATCAAGGATGCATTCTTGGAGAATGTCCTCAAAAACCTATATCATATGCATGGACTGACTGTCAGACTGTCGGTGATAGGTTTTACTCAGTAGTACCTATGAATCCATTTCCCTTTATAGATCCTATATAAAAGAGGACATAAAATAAGAATCTATATCTGATATGACATAATGTTGAACCCCTTTGTGGTTTATGGTCTTGTGAATGTAGAGCCTCCAGATCTCATACACTAAAAGAGTCTCACGAAAAGGTAAGAAATGGATGAACTTTGTCAACCAGACTATGATCACACATATGGCATCACTTCCGGGAGGTGACCTAGGAAATTATTCCTCCAAATCCATATTGAAATCATCACCTTTACACTCAGTAATAGACAACAAATATAAAATCCCTTCTAGTATCTGGTTCTCCACCTGGACCCAACGATAGGTGGAACATCAAGTAATGAACTGACCTATCTCTCTTTTCATCCCCATCCACAAGTATTAACATCCTATGTCTTGATAAATGTTTATAATACATTGATGCAAAGCCCATATATATGCATGAAACTCTCACATAAAATCCTCTTAGAAATTTGTAACAATATCGACACGTCCTTAGATGCAAATGATCTCATTCAGATCAATGATCCAACTAGGAGGCGAGTCGTCACCTATAACGCTCACCTGTATGACTAAGACCTTATAGTATGATAATTTACTCATATTCACTCTATATAAAAGTTAATAGGTCATACATAATGGTGAAATTATTTAAATTCCATGATAGTATTTAACCTCTACATGAATCTCTAAAAACTAGGCCATTATCGATAATTGTATTTCCCTTTTCGAGCATATAGGAATGGTCAAAGTCGAAGAACTGAAGGTACTAAACCTGGATTCATTACCTAATATTAAATTTAAGCTATTTAAATATATATTTGAATAATATTTGGTCTGTATACACCAAAAAACTATCTCATTGTGTAGTGTGTCTAACCATGCAGGGGATGTATAACAACTTTTAACTCGGGATCATGCGTCAAGTGGTTCTTCTCATGTGGCCCTATCTAATGAGACATGTATTCCAGGACTCACTACTCCTACAAGATAAATAATTCTATCTTGATATTTGATGAATCACATTATAATATATAGGTTCTCCCCAACTATGGATGATTTAGGATCGTCATTGAAGTTAGTCTCTCTTTTAACTCCTGAAAGACTATCTCACGGGCTTTTGAACAAATAAAATTTACACCCTATAGAAACCCTTATTTTTTTTATAATACTATTAAATCATTTTATATAAAAAGAACATAAAATAATTACACAATAATGACCCAAAGTTTTAGTATCTTCATAAAATTGGGATAACACATAAAATTTACAATGTAAAACAAAAACATTTATTTAATTCCTTCTTCTCTAACTTCTTTTTAGCCCTTGAAATTTTCTTAGTAGTTCTAATCACCTAAGTATATACATTAAAGAAAGAAGTGATCTGAATAGACCATAAGAGGATATATAAGAAAATAAAAATAATATAACATGGTTTGAGTATAAACATAACACCATCATCATAACATATGTATAGGATAATAATCATGATACAAAGCATTATGATACGACATGGAATGTGTCAATTCATAAAATGAATCCTCATGTCTTAGTGGTAAACTAACACACAATGTTTTGAACAAATATAGCATCATGTTCACACATATTTTTACTTTATCTCATGAGGTTATTCAAATTACCCAATTCAATTGAGTGCTTTATAATTTTGGGTTCCCCAGTCATATCATTAAATTAACATTTCGCTATATAATTTCTGGTGCACCTATCAAATTATCACATTTAAATTATCATGAATGAAACATAGAACATATATCAATATTTAACATATAATAACCCATAAAAAGGAATGGTTTTCTTTTCATAAATCATAACTTCATACAATTTGGGTTTCCAAATTAAGTGGGAATAACATACTTGATATATGAATCATCAACCTTGAGTGAAGAAGAAACAATCTTGAGAACTTAAAGGTTTTTTTATCAAATAAGCATTCTTTTGGAAAAAAATTTATTTTTTATAAAAAAACTGAAATATATATATATATCTAAAAAAAGATAATATAATTATGAACAAATTATTTTTAAGTAATATCGATATAGAAAATGTGGTGAAGGAGGTAAACACCAATGAATGAGTGTTGGGTTCGAGAATTCCCCTTACCTTGTGTCCGAATGATTTCTTAAATATAATGACCTATATAATCACATTATATTCATTAATTAAAAAATAAATAACCTTTTACACATGAATATGATTCATTATTTTTCTATTATGTTCATTTATGTTCCATTCTATGAGTTATAGATTTTAATTTCACCGTTCGGGAGTATTAGTTTCCATGTTTTTCATGATTGGTTTGCTTGTATACATGAATGGAAGTTCATGTAAAATAAGGATAAATGTATAGAATTTTTATTATAAGTTATTAATGATATTAAATTAGTTTCAATTATCTTATAATTGACTTGGTTATATACCTTGATGATGATTCATTAGATAATTGTTAATAATGATCATTTGAGGTTAATTTTGGTGGTTTTTTCGATCCCGACGAACTCATTTTATTTTAACATTTAATATTATGTATAAATTTTATTTCTATAACATAAAAAGGGTTTTATAATAAACATTAAAATATTTTTTAATCGATTTAATTGTTTTACTAATAGTCTTGAAGGCGTTTTAGGAAAATTAAAGTGCATCACCCACGATGTCGGTAAATTGAAACATCACTGGAAATTATTTAATTTTTGTAATAAAAGAGTGAGAATGATGAGTTTAATGATGGATATACAATTAAAATGATATAATTTCAGTTTATTTATGGTAATTGAGTGGTCATTCTATTTTTATTAAGGGAGGTCAGGATAGAATAATAAAATAATTGAAACTGACTGGAAATTAAATGAAAAAGTACGATGATTTACTTCTTGAATTATCTTCTTCAAATCCTCTTAAAAGAGCCTAGGTTTGGTCTCTTGATTAGAACAATATCTCCTTGGAGAGGATGAGGAACTTAGGTAAGTTTATTGGGAAGAATATGGGCAAGGATCAAAGCTTTAGAGGTGTGAGGAGAAGAGGGGGGAGGGTTGTAATTATAGTGGAAGAGAGGGGTGTTTTCTGAATATTATATTCATTAATTTTTAATTTTGGCTCAAAACTATTAATACTTTAAAAATTACACTAAATTAATTAAACTAATGAAGTATAGTTTGATAATTTGGGATTATATCTATTTAAGTCATCTATAACATAAATCATGTATTTTTCATTTATCGAAAATTATCGTATTATATTATTCTTCAAAAATTCAATTATTTTAGAAAAAACCAAAAAAAAATCTCCATAACCATTTATAGATTTTTAGAATTAAAAAATTAAATCCATTTATGAAAATAATTTTCTATATATGATTAATTTAATTTTTAATTAAAATCATTATTTTCTTGTAAAATACAAATTTTTAAATTATAACTGATTTTATTACACTTTATAAAATTACATAAGGTCTTATAAAATTATCATATAATAATGATAAATAAAAATATTATTGTATGAATACATTTTATGAAAATAGATTTTCTTTTAAATAATTATATTAATCCTAAAATTGGTATTATATATTTACGCCTTATAAAAATACCAACACTTAATTAATAATTTTTATAATTTTTAGTAACTTATACAGTGAAATAATTATATAATATTTTCACATATAAGATTCCAAAATTTTATTTATAATTTCATTGGTGAGGATACTATTCATTTCGCTAGTTTACTATTTATAACTGTCAAATTACAATTCTTAAGGTCAAGTTACTATTTTCTCAGTATTATATCCTTAACTTCTACAAATAATTATTATTTCCTTTTATATTCATTTATAAAGTTTTTATTATGGTTTCTAAGTGATTATATGTTATTTTTACTATATTAAATTAATATAAAAAGGGAGAAATTACATTTATAAATGTGTGGGTCGTTACACACCATTCTTAGTCAATCCCATAAGAGGTGTTTCTAAAAATTATAAGTCATATATGGAGAACCTTTGAAAACCATATATCCCATAATAAACTCCATAAATCAAACACATTCTTATAGTGCTCCCCAATAACTACAGCTCTCACCTTCTTTAGGTAAATTGATACACCAATATCAGAGATAATACAACATAGGAAAATAATATTATCCATCAAAAAGTAGAGCTTTGTGAGATTAGAATATTAATGATTCTCTCTCAATGTAACATATATTATCTCAATATATTTTTCATGATTATTTTGAGTATAAGAATACACCAAGATATCATCTATGAACACCACAAAAAAAAGAATTCATATAGGGGTGGAAAATGCTGTTCATTAGTGTCCTGAAATCTGATGGATTGTTTGTGAGACCAAATAGCATGAAAAAAAATAATTTTATAATCCATATCTACTACAGAATGTTTTATGTGGTATATATGATGGTCTAACACAAACCATATGTTAACCTGGTCTCAACTTATTCTTCAAGAAAACTCTTTCTCCTTGGAGCTGGTTGAAGAGATCATCTTTGTGAGGCAATGGATACTGGTTCATAACCATAAATAGGTCCAACTATCCATAATCCATTAAAATCCAAAGGGTATTGTTCATATTCTCAAAGAAAATGACCTGAGAACCCCATGGAGAAGTATAGAGTCATATAAACCCCTTATCTTCCAAATCCCTTAGCTACCTCTTGATATCCTATAACTAAGTAGTACCCATCCTATAAGGAGAAATGAATACTGAGGAATCTTCAGGCACCATAATCGATGGAAAAAACTATCTCCATCTCATGAGGTAGTCCTACAAAGTCATTTGGGAAAACAACCCTAAATTGATCATCAACTAGATGGAAATCATCATAATGTGTTCCCCGATCATCCATGTATAATATAGTAATATAGGCTCTTATCTTTATTAGAGAATGATTCTTGGGTCTAGCTCGACTTGTTTGGAGATCTTATTCACCCTTGGGAATAAAAACTCCTCCCTCTAGGGATATGAAAGTCACCCTTCAGTGATAAAATTCAGAAAAAATCATGATAGGGAACCAACTAGTCCATCCCAATAATGATTTCAAATGCTATCATCTTGAGAAAAAAAGAGTTACCATATGAAGTGACACGCACTTGTCTCAATAGGGAACTACCTATTGTAGCATGCACTCTCTGATTGTATCTCCAATGGTGTATTTAGTGTCATACTTCCATAGGATAATTTAACATTGATCCCATGGCTATCCAATAATTGGCCTAGATGTAACACCCCGACCCCAGTTACCCAGATTCGGTGCATTATTACATAACATTGGCATGATCACAAAAGATCAAGTCTCAAAAGACTGATTAGTTTAGTATCCTTGGAATCACTAGATACATTCATAAATGTCACATTACATAATAAATTGAAAAACTTCAATAATATATTCTCCATGGTCCACAATCATATTCCCATCAGACTATCCCTGCAGTTCAGTCATAAAATATTTCTTCATATCCTGGGAAAAATATAACATAGAAAGGGGTGAGCTCAGATACTCATTAAGGATAAAAATATAGCGGAAACTTTCATAAATATGCATAAACATTTAAGGCAATGTATAACTAAAGAAAAATCCTTTTAAACATGAACTTCAAAATAATATGGAAAAAATAAAATGAAATAATTACATTTACTTATTCACATGGATATTCTACTAGTCGAATAATCACATACAATACCAAAAAAACTTTCACAATGATTGAATGCATAATGCCAGACTATCATAACCACATAGCCAAGGCCTCGTTCCAAGAATACTAATAATATTTTGTCAAGGTCTCATTCCAAGACACTAGTTTGTCTCATGAGACCTACCGATGCATCGATGAGCTATAGCGGGCTCCACCTGTCACTTATTAAGTCCAATGCATTCCTCATATGAACAGGTTTAAACATAACATAAACATTCGTATTAAAACTAGCATAAAAAATTTCAATACTTTCTCCACAAACCATGAATGGTATAAAAATAACACATCCATATTCAAACATTTCACAAAACCTTCAATACAATATGGATGTTTTGTATCATAATAAATCAACATCAAATAAGCTTAAAATCCCTCAAAGGATGTTGACATAGATGAAATCAAAACTATTTGAGAGAAATACCTCTTTTTTTGAAATCATTTAAAATTAACATAATAATAAAATAAAAAATTTACTTTGAAAAAATTATTATAATATTGTAAGGGAAGCTTCAACGATTTTATAACGGCGGAAAATAGCATCACCCACCGTATAAGTTAAAAAAGACATTCTTGCCTTAATTTTGTCGAAAAGGTTATAAAGGACCTTGTTTGGAAAACGACAAAAGGATTCCTTTATAAACATCTTATAAAAAGTAAAACAAGGGTATAAATGACTTTAACCCATATTCTGTAAAGTAGTAAAAATGTTTTGGAAATACAATTTTAAGAAACATGGATGTAGATGATAAAGAGGCCCCAGTAGATAATCACGTATAAACAACCTCGGATAATGAGGATATTGTGAATTAAACCCTTACCATTTACTTTTCCTTCATTGGGGGTAGGTTAAACTCCTGTATAATGGTTAAATAATTGTTATTAAAGTATACAATAATCATATAAATTAATATGATATCATATATTATCTTTTAACATTGCTTTGTTAATAATATCTTAGTATTATCGTCGTTTCGGGTGTTAACTTACTCATTTTCTTTTATATTTTTTGTTAAATAATATATGTTTATTATGGATAGGTTGTATATTATTCATATCTAGAATGATATCAAGTTCTTGAAAATTATTTTTAATCATCAAATGAGAATTTGACTTGCATGGATACGATGTGGAATGAATCTCATCACATTCGTGGAGACGGTAGTCCGTACGTACGCATGAACGACAATATAATTCTTTTGATATTAAAATAATATATAATTGGATGTTATATCATATATACATAATCATTATCATGTTATATTTATTATTAAAATGAATTACACATCATTATTATACCCATTCAAATAACAGTGTATTGAATAACAATTACACCATGATGTAGAGACGGTAAGCCGTACATACGCACGTATGGTGACATGTCATTCAAAGGTTGTATAGAATACTGAATGTGGTTGTAAAATATTTATAATAACATCACAGTATATAGAAGATACTGGACGTATTATTTTAGAATTAAAATAACAAAGAAAGAATAAGTTGAAGAAGAAAGAAACTTGAAAGAGGGTGGTGAAAACATTACCTCTTCTTCGTATTATTCCTTTTGATTTGATCAAAAGGGCTACTTAGGTTGGATTTATGATCAAACTAAGGCCTCTAGGTTGAATTTAATGAAGTTGGGAGAATATTTTCACATGTTTTGGCTGAACCAAAATGCTTTCAAGTTGTGAAGAATTGGTTAGAAGTGGTGTCCTTTTATAAGGGGGATGAGGGGCTCTTTAGGAAGAACTTAAAGTATTATTTTATAATAAATTCATATTCGGTTTCTAATGGATCAAAATTAGATTCATCAAAGTCTAAGGTAGGTATGGGTCGAACTCCTTTCAACCAATATATTTTATACAGGTTTGGGTTACTATATTAACCTTATATTTTAGTTTTAACTCTTAATTAATTAGATTGTCATTTACCATGTCACTTTGTATTTTTATATTATATAGTTAATAAACTTACTATATACATCCAAGGTACCCCCAAGTGGTCCATTAATTATACAATTATCATGATATAAGTATTTTGGAATAACATTATATTTTTAGGAATAGAATATCAATTAATAATATAATATTTGTTTTAAAAATTCTTTTATGTCAATTTTGACACTATTTGGTATTTTGTTTCTTCTAAATTCATAAAAGGATTATTACTTCGATAAAAATTAATCTTACCAACCCTAATATGTTATATTAACCTTTAAAATTAGTTTAATTCATAAAAAGTCTCAAATTACATTTGTTTTGATATTTATAATATTAATTATTTTAATATTTCATTAATTAGGTAATTACTCCATCACCATTTTGTCATAAATAAATTAAATCATTCAATTTCTATAAATTATAAATAAAATATCATTATGTAGGAAATATTTTTAGATTTCTAATTAATATTCATAATCAAATTTATCTTATGTATAACCCTATAAAAATGTTATAGTTATTAAACTTTGATTTTAACTCTTTTAACTCTTCCTTGAATTAAAAAATAATAAATGTCCTAAACTAATCCAAGTGGACATAAATGATAATATTTTATTTCTAATGTATTTTTTGGTCGAGATACACTTGTCCAATAGAATTAGTACATGTGTTAGGGTAATGTTAATATCATTGTTACCCTTAATTACCCTATTTACTTTTAAAGGTGGTAAATAAAAGTAAAAAGTAACTATTCACCAAAAATTATTTTTATCTTATTGAACCAAACTTTTCTGCTTGATATTAACTGTGTCTCTTGGATTTTCAAAATTCCACTCACATAAGCGGTAAAATTATGTTTTATGTGAATTTCCAAATTCTCCTATGAGGTGGGTAAAAGATAGTGAAAAGTTCAATAAAATTTTTATATATCTAAAATTATTCTAAACTAACTCTAATGATTTACACTAAACATATATAGTTATTATGTATCTATTTTTTACCTAAAATAAATTTAAATAAAATAAATAATTATTTAAAAAAAATCAGTTTTAAACTATAACTCAGTGTTTTTCACTATTCATCAAAAATTGATGATTTTCAGAAGAATACCAAAAATTCACCCTAAGCTAATTTCAATATTCTGAATCCAAAAATGAAGTCCATTTTGAAAGACAAAATTTATAAAATTTCAAAAAGTATGTATTACTATTCATAACGGCTAGTTTGATTGATTGTGGTGTGTGTTAGAACTCAAAGTTGCACACAACACACGCTACTGTATTATTCAAAGGGATATGTACCATGGAAGCTTGGGGGGTTACATTCTCCCCTCCTTCAAAGAATTCCATCCTCTAAATTTCTAGAATACTGCCGCATGAAAATACTCGGGTGGTTCTTCATCATGAGTTCCTCGGGTTCCCTTATTGCCTCTTCCATCTTATGGTTCCTCCATAGAACTTTTACCAGATGAGTCGTCCGGTTTCTCAGCACTTTCTCTCTTGTATCAAGAATCTTGACAGGATCTTCTCAATAAGATAGATCGGGTTTCAGTTCTACTTCCTCGTAAGTGAGTACATGTGTTGGGTCTAGCATGTATTTTCTCAATAGTGATACATGGAACACATTATGAACTTTGGAAGGACTTGGGGGCATTGCCAAATGGTAAGCTACAGCCCCAATTCGTTCTAGAATTTTGAATGGTCCGATGTACCTGGGACTCAATTTACCTTTCTTACCAAAACGTATAACTCCCTTCCATGGAGATACCTTCAAGAAAACATGATCTCCTTCCTAAAATTCCAAATCCTTCTTTCAGTTATCGGCATAGCTCTTCTGCCTGCTTTGAGCTGCTTTGATGTGGTTTTGGATTACCTTCACCTTTTCCATCGTTTCCTCAACCAATTCTGGGCCTACGAGTTTTCTTTCACCAACATTATCCCAATAGGTTGGTGTGCGACATCTCTTTCCATATAATGCTTCATATGGTGCCATCTGAGTACTCGAATGGAAGCTATTGTTATATAAAAATTCTACCATAGGTAAATATTGATCCCACATACCCTGAAAGTCAAGTGACCAGGACCTCATCATATATTCTAAGGTTTTAATAGTGTATTCTAATTGTCCATCTTTTTTAGGGTGGTAGGTAGTGCTCAAACGAAGTTCATTATCCAAGGACTTTTTAAGACTTTTCAAAAATCTTGAAGTAAAACGGGGATCACGATCAGAAACAGTCGATAGGGGTACTCCATGAAGTCTCACAACTTCATTAATATATAGTCTTTCTAGATGTTCGAGTGGTAAATATTCTCTTATAGAAAGAAAATGTTTTGAATTGGTAAGACGATAAACAAAGACTCATATTTCATCGTTCCTTCTAGGAGTCTTTGGTAGCCCCATGACAAAGTCTATCGTAATATTATGCCATTTCCACTCAGGTATGGGAAGAGGATGTAATACTCCACCAGGTTGTTGTCTTCCAGCTTTCACTTGTTGAAAAACCATACATCTTGACAAAAAATTAGCAATCTCCCTCTTCATGTTGTCCCACCAAAAATGTTCCTTAAAATATCTATACATTTTGGTTCTCCTAGGGTGTATAGAGAAATTGGAACTATGAGCATCGTCCAACAATTACCTTTTTAGATAATGTATATCCGGAACACAAAGTCTCTTCCCAAATTTCAAAATTCCATCTTCATACACAAATTCTCTCAATCTCCCATCATTCACAACTTTAATCTTCTTTTGAAACTCTTCATCACTAGTCTGATAACTCTTTATCCTTTCTAGTAAATATGGTTTAGAAACCATTTGAAAATGTATTGATGTCTCACCTTCCATGGTGATTCCCATATATATCTTCACTAGATTCATGAAAATAGGATCCCTTTAAATTCATATCATGTTCAAAACTCCATGATCGTTTCTGCCCAAAGTATTTGCCACCTTATTTGCCTTCCCTGGGTGGTAGTGTATCATGAAATCATAATCCTTGAGTAATTGAAGCGATCTTCTTTATCTCATGTTGAGTTATTTATGTGAGAAAATATAATTCAAAATCTTGTGATTGGTATATTTCTCACATCTTTCACCATAGAGATAATGTCTATATATATTGAAAGCAAAGATTACAGCAGATAACTCAAGATCATGATTATGATAGTTTGGTCAGGAATTTTCAACTGTCATGATGCATATGCAATAACCCTATCATTCTGCATAAGGACACAACCAATTCCTTTCTTCAATGCATCACAATAAATAACGAACCCATCATCCCCCAATGGTAGAGTCAATATAGGGGCATTGACTAATATTCTCTTCAATTCTTCAAAACATTCTTCATACTCTTTTATCCAAAAAAAATTTAACCCCTTTACGTGTGAGCTTCGTTAATGGGTTATCCAATCGGGAAAAATTTGGGATGAAACATCGATACTAACCTGGTAAACAAACAAAACGGTGTACCTCAGTTATACTTGTTGGTGATGGCCATTCTTGGATTTCCTTGGTCTTAGAAGGATCAAAAGAGATTCCATATTTGGAGACAATATGGCCAAGAAAAAAAATCTTTTGAATCCAAAATTCACACTTGCTAAACTTCCCATATAATTCATGTCTTCTCGGAGTCATCAATATAATGCGCAAGTGATTTTCATGATCGTCATAGCTTTTGGAATATACCAAGATATCATCAATAAATACCATTACAAAATCATCAAGATATTCCTTGAAAACTCAATTCATTAGATCCATGAATACAGAGGGTGCATTAGTCAATCCTAAATGCATTACTGTAAAGTCATAATGCCCGTACTTGGTTCGAAATGTTGTCTTTGGAATGTCTTCCTTCTTCACACACAACTGATGGTATCCAGATCAAAGTTCAATATCCAAAAATTATTGAGCTCCATGTATTTGGTCAAATAACTTATCAATGCGAGGTAGGGGATACTTGTTCATTATTATTATAGCATTGATTTCCCTGTAGTCAATACATAACCTTATGGATCCATCTTTCTTCTTAACAAAAAGGATAGGGTCTCACCATGGAGAAACACTAGGGAGAATAAATCATTTATTACTCAATTAATCTAGTTGTTTCTTTAATTCAACTAATTACACAATGGTTATTCTATATGGGGTCTTCGATATAGGCCTTGAACCAAGAATTAAATCAATGGAAAACTCAATTTCTCATTTTGGAGGATGTCCAGGTAAATCATCCCAAAACACATCTACATATTCTTTCACAATAGGTACATCCCCGATTTGAACATTACTTTCCTCACCCACAGCTATTTGATTCTCTTCCTCCCCGATAATTGAATTTATTGAGCTATTGGGGGTAGATCTAGATAAGAATTAGGTGGTGACAATTTTGCTCTAAAGATAAGGTGTTATTTATCATCATCATCCAAAATAGTAACTTCCTTCTTCTTACAATAAATCATCGCGTCATGGTCCAAAAGCCAATACATACTGAGGATTATATCAAATTCAATCATGGGTATGAAGATAATATCATCAGATAAAGAATATTTATGTGCTCTAATGGGGACTGATTCACAAAACAATGTTGCAATTATGCTTATATTAGGCATTTTAACTGAAAAATCCCTTGTTACATCAAATTGGAAATATCTAATTTTCATAGAAAACTGGGAAGATATGAAACAATGTGATGATCTAGAATCAAATAATGCGTTTTCTAAACATGAGGAAACCATTAAATTACCTGCCACAATGTCTTTCGGAGCATCTACCTCAGTAGTAGTGATAGCATAAGATTTTCCTTGATCCCTTGGCCTTTCCTGAGGTACATTTATCTGAATTTTAGGACATTGATTTTCATAATGCCCCATTTCTCTACAATTATAGCATTCCACGTTAACAGAAACTCTCTTTCCCTTGCAATCATGAGCTTGGTGGCCTTTTTCACCACACTTGTAAGAGACTCCCATTCCCTTCAAGAAAGTACTGGGGTGTTTCTTCCCACATTTACTGCAGGATTGATATTCAACTTTTCCCTTCTTCCCCTTATTTACATTTCCATAGTGATCAGAAGATCTATTCTTCTCTTGCATTTCTTTAAAGTCGTATGACTTAGAGAATTTCTTTTCAGTCTTCATAGCACGTGAGACAATGTCTTCATACGATGAGAAGGATTGTGAGACTAATCCTTGAAGAAGAAATGGTTTTAACCCATAAAAGAAATGATAAATATTACTCCTTGGGTTACATATATAATATACTTCATGCCTCACTAACCTTGTAAAGTTAGTTGCATACTTTTCGACATTCTCATCCTCCTTTTGTCTCAGACATAGAAATTATCTTTCCATATCTACTCAATGGTCACCGAGAAAGTATTTTTCTATGAAAATCTCTTTGAACATCCTATATTCCAATTTTGATACTTCATCATATTCCTTTGTGTTTTGAATCAATGACCACCATTGGTCAGTATATCCAGTGAGGTGGTAAACTGCCATGATAACTTTTTCCCTTTCGCTACTCCCCAAGGCTTGGAATATTTTCTCTAAGGAATTTATCCATTACTCAAATACTAATGGATTTTTAATCCCATTTAATGTTGGTGTTTGTTGCCTCATGATGCGATCTAACATTGATCCTCCAAACTACGAATCAGGTTGCTACATACAGGAAAGGTTATTATTTATAACCTGAGTGACTTGTCCCAGTATGGTGATTAGCTAATCGGCACTAGTTGTATCACCATCTCCACTATAATTAGCTTGAGCAGGAGAGAAATCCTTACATGGAGTGCGTGCATTAATACGGTTTCCATTCCTTACACTAGGCGCCATTTCTAAACAATGGCATAAACTATATCTGTTTATGAATCAAAATACTTAATTCTATACTTGTAAAACACTTAACATAAATTGAACTATTTATGGATATAATTGATAATCATAAAAATTCTTTGAGAAATTATATACTCATAAACCCTTCATAATTGTTTGTAAATAAAATGAGAATTATCCTAAGCATATCACTCGGGAGTTTCGTAACCAAGAGTGTAGCAAGACCCATTGTTGTGCACCAGTTCCCATTTGAGTCTAGCTCAAAGCGGTGTTTTTGGGTTCTACCCCTAGGTACATCTGTGCCAGAGCTGCCTCTACCTGGTTGTATCTAGATAGGGATGTATTTCTCAGAAAACTCACAAAATATCTACAATACCAAAATTCTAAGAAGTTTTTCTATACTAATCCTCAAAGTCTATCATAGGTCTATGTGATCTAATCAGAGTTTATCTAAATCTAACTCCCAACGTTTTCACTAAAATTCTTCTGATACCAACTCTAACACCTGGACTCCAGTTACCCAGATTCGGTGCATTATTATATAACATTAGCATGATCACAAAAGATTAATTCTCGAACGACCGATTAGTTTAGTAGCCTTGGAATCACTAGATACATTCCTAAATGTTTCATTACATCATAAACTGAAAAACTAGAATAATATAGTCTCCATGGTACACACACATATTCCCTTCATACTATCCCTGTAGTTTAGTCATAAAATAATTCTTCACATCCTGGGAAAAATAAAACATATTAAGGGGAGAGCTCAGATGCTCAGTAATGATAACAATATAGCAGAAACATTCATAAATAAGCATAAACATTTAATGCAATGTATAACTAAAACAAAAGACTTTTAAACATTAACCTCATCATGATATGGAAAAAATAAAATTAAATAATTCCATTTACTTATTCACATGGATATTATACTAGTCTAATAATCACATGCAATATCAATAACCACTTTCATAATGATGGAAAGCATAATTTCATACTATCACACCCACGTAGCCAAGGCCTCGTGCCAAGAATACAAATAAGATTTTTTCAAGTCCTCATCCCAAGACACTAGTTTTTCTCATGAGACCTATCGATGCATTGAGGAGCTATAGTGGTCTCCACCCGTCACTTATTAAGTCCAATGCATTCCTCATATGAACAGGTTTAAACATAACATAAACATTCGTATTAAAACTAACATACGAAATGTCAATACATTCTCTATAAACCATGAATGGTATAAAAATAACACATCCATATTCAAACATATCACAAAACCATCAATACAATATGGAATTTTTGTATCATAATAAATCAACTTCAAATAAGCTTAAAATCCATCAAAGGATGTTGACATAGATGAAATCAAAACTATTTGAGAGAAATTCCTTTTTTTCTAAATCATTTAAAAGTTACATAATCATAAAAGAAAACATTTACTTTGAAAATATTCTTATAAGCTTGTGAGGGAATCCTTAACTATTTTATAATGGTGGAAAATATCTGCACCTTCCGTATAAGTTAAAAAAGACATTCTAACCATAATTTTTTCAAAAAGGTTAAAAAGGAACTTGTTTGGAAAATGACAGAAAGATTCCTTTATAAACTTCTTATAAAAAGTCAAACAAGGGTATAAATTAGGTTAACCCATATTCTTTAAATTAGTAAGAATTTTTTTTGAAATATATTTTTAAGAAACATAGATGTGGATGATAAAGAGGTCCTAGTAGATAATCACGTATAAACAACCTCGGATAATAAAGAGATTGTGAAATAAACCCTTACCTTGTAATTCTCCTGGGTTGGGGGTAAGTTAAACTCCTTTATAATGGTGAAATAATTGGTATTAAATTATACAATAATAATATACATTAATATGATATCATATATGATCTTTAAACATTGCTTTGTTAATAATATCTTGGTATTATCGTCATTTCGGGTGTTAACTTACCCATTTTCTTTTATATGTTTTGTAACATAAGCCGTGTTTGATATGTATAGTTTGTATATTATTCATATCCATAATGATATCAAGTCCTTAAAAATTATTTTTAAACCTCAAATGATAATTATACTCGCATTGATACGATGTGGAATGAATCTCATCGCGTTCGTGGAGACGGCAGTCCGTACGTACGCACGACCGACAATATAATTATTTTGATATTAAAATAATATATAATTGGATGGTATATAATACATACAGAATAATTATCATGTTATAATATTATTTACATGAATTACACATCATTATTATACCCATCCACATAATAGTGTATTGAATAACAATTACACCACGACGTGGAGACGGTAAGTCGTACGTACGCCCATATGGTGACATGTCATTCAAAGGTTGGATAGAATACTGAATAGGGTTGTACCATATTTATAATAACATCACATTATATATAACATACTAGAGTTATTATTTTAGAATATAAATAACAAAGAAAGAAGAAGTTGAAGAAGAAAGGAACTTGAAAGAGGGTGGTGAAAACATTACCTCTTCTTCAGGTTCTTCCTTTTGATTTGATAAAAATGGATCCTTAGGTTGGATTTATGATCAAACTAATGCATCTACGTTTAAGTGAGGGAAGTTGAGAGAATATTTGGGAAGTTTTGTTTCTAAACCAAAAGGCTTTGAAGGTGTGAAGAATTGGTTATAAGTGGTGTCCTTTTATAAGGGGGAGGAGGTCACTTTAAGAAGTACTTAAAGTATTATTTTATAATAAACTCATATTCGGTTTTTAATGGCTCCAAATTAGAATATTAAAAGTCTAAGGTGGGTATGGTTCTAAATCCATTAAACCAATAGATTTTATACTGGTTTGGGTCACTATATTAACCCTATCTTTTAGTTTTAACTGTTAGTTAATTAGTTTGACATTTACCATGTCACTTTGTATTTTTATATTATATAGTTAATAAAATTACAATATACATCAAAGATACCCCTAAGTGGTCCACTAATGATACACCTATCATGATATTAGTACTTTGGCCAAACCGTAGATTTTTAAGAATAGAATATCAACTAATAATGTAATATTTTTTTAAAAAATTATTTTATGTCGATTTTAACACTATTTGGTATTTTGTTTTTTCTAAATTCATAAGAGAATTTTTACTTTGAAAACAATTAATCTAACCAACCCTAATATGTTATATTAACCTTGAAAATTATTTTAATTCATAAAAAGTCTCAAATTACATTTATATTGTTATTTGAAATATCAATTATTTTAATATTTCATTAATTAGGTAATTACTGCATCACCATTATGTCATAAATAAATTAAATTATTCAATGTATAAAAATAATAAATAAACTATCATTATGTAGGAAATATTTTTATCTTTCTAATGAATATTTATAATAAAATTTATCTTATTTATAACCCTATAAAAAGGTTTTAGTTATTAAACTTTGATTTTAACTCTTTTAACTCTTCTTTGAATTAAATAATAATAAATTTCCTAATCTAATCCAACTGGACCTAAATGATAATATTTTATTCCTAAGGTTTTTTTGGTCGATATAAACTTTTCCAATAGAATTAGTACATGTGTTTGGGTAATATTAATATCATTTTTACCCTTAATTACCCTATTTACTTTTAACCGTGGTAAATAAAAGTAAAAAGTTACAATTCACCAAAAATTATTTTTATCTTATTGAACCACATTTTACTCCTTGATATTAATTGTTTCTCTCATATTTTTGAAATTACACTCACAAAAGTGGTAAAATTATGTTTTATTTGAATTTCCAAATTCACCTAGGAGGTGGGTAAAAGACTATGAAAAGTTCAGTAAAATTTTTATATATCTAAAATTATTCTAAACTAACTCCAATGAATTACGTTGAACTTATAAAGGTATTATGTATCTATTTTGACCTAAAATAAATTTAAATAAAATAAATAATTATTTAAATAAAAATTTGGTTTTAAACTATAACTTAGTGTTTTTTCACTATTCATCAAAAATTGAAAGTTTTCATATAAATACCGAAAATTCACCCTAGGCTAATTTCAATATTCTGAATCCAAAAATGATGTTAATTTTGAAAGATAAAATTTATAAAATTTCAAAAAGTGGGTATTACTATTCATAACAACTAGTTTGATTGATTGTGGTGTGTGTTAGAACTCGAAGTTGCGTACAACACATGCTACTATATTATTCAAAGGGAAGTGTGTTGTGGAAGCTTTGGGGGTTACACTAGATATGAAGAAATGAGAAGAACTTATATTAAAAATAGTAGATACCCAAGTAGAGGCTACTAGAATTGTACCTATCACAATAGAAGGTTCGACACCCTACTCCTTGTGTATCAGTTACACTAAATATATATGGCTTGATATGTAGCCCTATGATATAGGCTAGCTTCCCTAAGTAACTTCACCATTCTGGTTTAGTATGTCTAGTGTCTAGCTACCATGGTCATGACCACCTTCTCGGCCTCATCAGCTAGCCATACTCACGTAACCTAACTAACAAGGAGCTAGTAACCCTGCTCCTAAACTTGGAGTTTGTGCAGATATTCTCTCACTATATATAGAAGGAAAAAATCTCTATAAAATCACTGTAGATGGCCCATCTTACCACAAATTTAGCACTCAACTGGGTCCCTCATACACTCATGTCTCATATGTCCAAGTCTGCTTCACTGTTGGCACCACACCTAGCTACTCGAGTATGTTCACTGGATACTAATATCAATACATGGAATTTCAAGACAATGATCTCTACTATTGGTTGATATAGTTCCAAATCAAGGTGTTAAACCACCCTAGCTCACACCTTCGACCTCTCTTAGGTTAAACACTGTGATAATTTCTTGATTCGCTATTCCAGATATTTTAGTAAGTCAAAATTCATTCACCTATGATAATATTTCATACTTGATACCATCCACAAATTATATATCACTAGATAACTTTCCACCTAATAGAATAGGTGAATAGAAATAGAGCTCTATAAATCCTTATGAATAGTACAAGAATGATAATTCACCCTACTCCACATGAAAAATCTATCGAGCTTTATCAACCATCAATATCATTAGATTGGAATAATCATATAAGGATTTATAATAATCTTTCCAAACTATATCCTAATAATGATCAATCTAAGTAATAAAGTCCCACAGTCTCTTGTCATAATCCCATATAAAATATTCAATCTCATCTCTAGAGGTGTCTAGGGATATAATAAATCAATATAATGTTCGATAGATATTTATTCATAGCCTGTGGTGTACCATCCCATTGAAATCATTGGAGGATGCTACTTTTGGAACTCACACATCAACTCTTCTATAGTCTAGGTTGGTTGAAAGGATCTCGGAATAGTTTTTATAAAGATTAGGACATATTATCAAGACTAAGAATCAGTAACCATATGATGTATAAATATTGGGGCTACAATAGGCACTATATGAGGTTCTATTGGTGACGCAGGGCCCACCACCTCCTGAGTGTGGACGTCGCCACCCTCTTGGAAGACGAATCGTAGATTTCGTGGTGGTATTCTCTACTAATGAAAAAAACCTCAATGTAAGATTTAAACATTATAAAACCACATATATGAGAATATGATAGGTACAAGACTTCATATATTATGGTCACACCCTTGTGCCAACTCCTAGAGCTAGGTCTGGGAGATAACTAAGAGACATTGTCTACTGCACACTACTAAGGTCAGTTGAGGTTCATGTTCTCTGCTATAAGTCAATAGCAGCTGGTATATATAGTTTCAATTGAAATTTAAATATGGAATGAGTCTTTAAATTTCAATTGGTATCCCTATTTAGCTATGGCCATATCATTTTAGAATTCCAATTAATTTAAATTCATTCAATTTTACAAAATAATTATCATAAATGGTTGAATTATATAGATCACCCCTTCCAATTTATAAGGGACATAGACATTATAAATTGAAGTATGGAATACATTTATTCCATATAGTGATTCAAAAATTCCCTACATAAAATATTTGCATAATTTCAATGATATAACAAAGAAGGAACCAAAACATAATGCGTGAAATGACTGTGATAACCAAAATGTATCATGGAATAATGCATTAAATATGAGTACAGAAGTTCCTATGATGAAACACGATGCAATAAATCTTTTTCATAGATACCAAGGGTAATAATATGTAATAATAAGGAACATTTAACTTCATCTGCATCACCAAATGGTGAAATTAAAGAAATTTTAATAAAAAGATCCCCTAACAATATATCACATCCCGGGTAATTGGATTTTCACTATACATGGGTTATATACTCTCAGGGATAGGTTCATGACCAAATTCCATTACATACTAGTCTCATATCAAATATCCAAACAGTAATACAAATTTGATGAAGCTCTAATACCAATTTTTGATGTCCTAAACCTAGTTCACTCATTAGTAACTGAACCCAGATATCTACAATGCCTCGATAGATCCTCCCCATACATTTGAGGTAGATGACTAGTAATAATGATCTAAATTTTAATAGTGCAGTAATTATACCCTCATGATCAGAGAGTTTCATAGTGGTATAACCATAATAATCAATAGCAGAAGCACATAAATAACTAATCTGTAGAAAATTTTACATCAGTCAGGGTAAATAACTATATAATCTCATCAAAGAGTTTAATATACATATGGTGATCATGACATCCTATGCAAAATACAGTTAATACATCAAAATTGGAATCCAATGTAATATATATATATATAAAGTAAAAAAATACATAAAATGAATTGTCCCCAAATAGCATCATGATCCCTATTTTTGTCATATTATCCCCTGATGTTATGAAATAATCAATCAAGCATCACCAAGTGGTCTCTTTACCTTGTCCCTACCTGCATCTGTGATATCATCTATGGTACCCTAAATTCATCCCTAGATGGTTGTGAAATAAATTTTGTAGTCCACCACCAACTATGTCTAATACCATTCAGACCTTTATTATATAATAATCAATGTGAAAGTAATAAATAAATTGTATATGGAATACATTGGAATAATAACACACATAGGTCCAAGATTCAACGGAACACTCATCCTCTACTACCTCCTTCAGTATAATACAAACTGTCTCTAACTGATCAATAAATCATGATTTCTTCTAAAATAAATTCTTAAGACCTATCTCATATCCCAGGCATTCTTTGTGTATCATATGTAATAGGATATGCATAATAACACCATCAATAATATGTAAGGATCTAACTAAATCCAAGCTTGTTATTTGGATTGGTAGAAGCATTATAATAATCATTTACATATTTAATATTTCATAGTAACATGACCCTTTCTTTAGCATTAATAATTTTAAACCCAAGTATCACTCTAGGTATAGTGTGAACTAGACACCCTACAAGCTCGTCCTAGGCATTCCTTGAACAAATAATGTTATCTCTCTAAGTTTGGTATAAGGTTACCACTCACTGAGTCTGCCCTTGGTTGTCCATAAATGGGAGACCAAGAGTCACTCATAAAAAATAATATAATCATACCTTATATTTCATCCTTGTTTCTCTATAAAGGAGTCCAATTATTACTTGGGAATAATAATCGTCATCCCTCTGAGTCCTTCCTTAGCATTCCATAAATGAGTCCAATTATAACCTAGGCATACATAAGCTGGCTTCCAAATCGGTCCTTCTATGGAATTGATATGAGAATATATGTTTCATACAAGGTTATTAATAAATCCTTTATATCCATTTAAAAATTCTATCAAAAATATTCCATCTATGATGATCCTAAATTGTAACTCACCTCTCACTCTTGGTGTTTCATGAAGAATGGACATGCACCCATAGTCTAACCATAAAAAATAATGACATGTTTCAATCCCATTGTTCACCACCATTATAAACTATTAACTCACCTCAGAAGGTTTCATATCCAAATAATAGGTTTATAAGGACTATCATCACTGGAATCCTCACATTTATCATAATTGGGAAGTCATTAATAAGGAACATCGCATGCCTAAGCGAGAAGATCAATGGACAAACGTAATAGGTACATGATCTTCCATTCCCTATATTTATTTATTTCAATTAAAATTAAATTAATTCTAATGAAATTTAATAGGTAATGGAAAAAATACCACAAATACATGGTGAATTATTTACAAATTCCACCCATGGTTGTTTAGTCAAATTCAGCAATGCACCAAGGGAAAGTTTGAATTCATGGTCCTTAACCTATAATTCATCCACAATGGGTATCTTGAGTGTTTTAGGTCTAACCTATCCATTAAATTTAAGAATAAATTCAGTTAACAAGATTTTCCTATAAAATATGATGTGATACACAATGACTTAATATATATACACCCCAAATTTAAGAGAAAATAACGAGATCACCTACCACAGCTTGCTATTGTAATTCTCATTCACTCTCAACCTCTAATTTGACCTAGATTAGAATAAAATTTTATAATAGATGCATTATCTAAAATTATGTAATATGATAATATAACAAACAATATCCATCTAGAGGAATAAAAATGATGAAAGGTGATGGATGAATAGATAACTCACTGATGCACATCCAATGAGAGTGGCAATAAGTGATTCACATTCCAGGTCAGGAAGTTGTGGAAAATAACAGGCTTAGGCTTCAAGGGATATCACTAATGAGGAAGGAAGTCTTTCCATGATAGGAAATATGAATAGTAGGAGAGGGGTTAAATATTTTAGTCTTTAAGGTAAAAAAAGGAAATTCCCCATCCAAAAATTGGGCCATAGAGTTTGGCTACATGTTTAACCAAACCATGTTCCCCTCTATACCTTAATTCCCCACCCGTATTGTCATAACACATGGTTAAAACCATTCATTAATTATTTATTCCCCCCCCCAGCTAAAATTTTGGTATCATTTACTTGGACATGCGGCCTAGGTCACTTGGTTTGGGAAAATAATGCCCCATTTGTTGTGCTATGAAACGCTCCACATAGTTTACACAAATCATGTGGCCTGGGAATCATGGTTTATACTAACTATATGGCCTATCTACCCCTCCAAAAGCATATACTCTAGGATCTTTAAAATCTTTAGACACCCATATTTCCTCTATAACCCCACTAGGCACTCCCCTTAGGTTAAATTTATATAATTTAATGGAAATATTAGAATTTTGTACCCTATAGTAGAGATAAAATCTTATATTTTATATGTTTTTCCATTCAATTCTATTATGTTTCATTTATTTTTTTTATTTTATCAACAATTGTAATATTGAATGTGTGTTCTCATTCATAGTTAGTATAATTTTATTACACTTTTTAATTCATCAAAAAAATTATTCATTTTCATCTATGGTTTGAATAATAAAGTGGGCTCATGCTATCTATTTTGTAACTTTCAAACATCATTGTATACTAATTAATATGAAAATTGTATATATTTGAATATTAAGAATCAACTAATATTCATATATGAATAATTTATTCCATGTAATAATGTTTTATATTTTGATGACATTAATTATTTTTTCATTAGGTAAACTTGTTACAGGACTTACAAGATGAATATTCACTTTACTTGGATTATATTAATTCAAAAAGTGATATTCCAATATGATTTTGTTTTACTCCAAATGGAAACTCAATTTATACGCATTTTTCAACTTTATTCATAATCAATTATCAAAATCAAGTGAATTATTAGTGGTTTATAAACTAAAATTCATGTATGGCCACTGTTTTATTTAGTGCTTTATCTTTAATTAGAGCATAATCTATAGTTTAAATCTAATAATTTCTTAACAATCTCTTAGAAGTAATAAGACATATATTTTTTCTCATATTACTATTCTACAATCATTATATCATAACTTTTGTTTTCTCTCTCATATTTTTTTTAATTTATACTCCAATATTTATATTACATTTTTAAATGATATAATATGATACCACAACTACAAATTATATATATATATATCCATTTTATAATCAAACTATTGAAACATAAACTAATTAATAACTATAAAAATTTACCAAATAACTTTAGTTAATAAAACATATTCAATATATTTCACTAGATAGACATTAAAATTATTTTTTATAGAGATATCTCATTCAATATAGGGACATAAAATCAATTCCAAACATGATGATAGTTTCTTTCACTTTTATAATTTATTTTTTATTTCATTATCAATAGCCATCGCATTTTTTAAGAAACCACAGTGAAAATATCTTTCAATTTATATGGAGAAATATTAGTTGTTAATAAATGTGTGAAAGAGATTTATAAGTGAAACAGATATGGAATTATAAATAAGAATATTGTTTTCTAATGTATAATAATTATAAAATCATTATAAAAGTGGTTAAGAGGATATATGAGGCATGTTTGACTTAGGGAAAGGGTAATTTCATCCCAATTACAGTTCAATGAGATTGTCTAACATTATCATTCTAATTTATTTTCCATGTTTTATATACGTCCCATTTGAAATGTTATATAATTTATCGCTCTTTATTCATTGAAATCAAATATTTTTTATTCATGTTTTCTCTATTAAATTGGTTGTATTCAAATGTTACCAAATAAGAAAGGATTTATGTCACAGTCACATCTTTAATTGAGATTCTTTATGTTTATATTTATCTTGAAAGAACTATATGATATATTCTCCTTCGACCTAATATATTTTCATCTATTCTAGTTATTTTTCATATTTTCATGTTTTAATCTAATTCTCCATTTCTTTGGCACCAAAAAAATAAAAATTGTTTTTTTAAATCATGACCTTATTTCCCTTTTGGCCAAAAAATATTTTACTACCATGTCCATGTTATTTAAAAAAATATTCAAAAACTTTCTCTTCTATAATCAAATAATTATTTTATATAATTTTAAAAAATATTTGTTTTTGCTTTTCAATGTTTTAAAATTAATATTTATGTAATTTTCCAAAATGAGGTACTTTTAGACTTTTATTAAATCTATGAAAGGAATATTTTTTAATGTTTACTAAAAAACAGCTTTTCAAACCAGCATGACTATTCTATACAATGAAGTATCCTTTATAATTTTCCATGGTTACTTTGAATGAAAATATTTTTCTCAAATTTTTTTGAATATTTATTTAAAATGTTATCAAAATAAATGGGTGTAATTTTCTAAATGAATTAATGGAATTTTGAAAGTGATTTATAACATTGTTCTTACACAAAGTTAAAAATAAGGTATTTCCAATATTTATCTTCTATTTTATTTTATATTAATAAAAATATTGTCTTTACTACAAAACATTCATTTCTTATGATTTAATATTTTTTTTTCAAACGTTGCTAATTTATGGTTTTTTGGACTTCAACATTCTCATGATCACATTCTTTATAACTCTCCACAATTTCATTGTACACTGTTTTCTACCCTATGCCCATATTTTAAGTATAATATATTTATACCAAATTTTATTCACAACATATAAGTTATCCTAATTGTATATCATTTTTAATATGTTGTATCATATTATTGGATTTTATTAAAAATGGTACTTCATTTACTAGAGAAATATTACCTATTCATTATTCAATATAGATAAGAGTTGATTTATAAGGAATTTTGAGAATTAATTTTATTGATCATTCAATATATATAGAATTCATTAGGCATAAAAATGATGGTTTTTACTAGAAATAAATACAACATCAAAACATCAGTAGGTATAATGAGAGAAAAGAGGTGGCCACATTAGTTGGGTAATTTATCTATACATACCATTACTTCAAAGTCTATTTTCTATAGTGTTTATTGTACGATTCATAATATCTCGACTGAGGGAGGGTAGAATATAAGATAATATCCTAGATAGTAAAGGAATCATCAATTATTTTCTCATACTTATTCAACAGTACTAGTGCTCTCATTGATGATAGAAACATTTTTGTAAAAGGATATGTTCTAGGCCTCTATTATTTTATACCACCATGAGTGATCAACTATTTTTTTCTGTGAATTTTGAATGAATATTTTCCATGTGATTGTTTAGCTAATATTATCCATGGATTTATCTCCTGAATAAAATTAAATAAATTAAATTTGTTTTTATTATTTAATCTGCCAAATTGATTATGTCTTATTTATACATTATAAATTCTATTGTACATATCATTTACGAAAAATTTGTGCTCACGGGTTTTTTTCTTTCCAAGGGATATAATGAAGAAATATTTTACTTATCTTCAATTATGAAATAATATTTTTCCCATTATGTTTAATTTTTCTCAAATTTAATATGGAGATATCATATCTATCCATCTTACCCTGACTTCTAAATGGGTCGATTCCTCACGGTGAAATTTCTTATATCTTATATTAATTTAATAAGACGTAGAATTGGATTACTAGAGTGGAGGATACTACAAATATCGACCACTAAGTTAACATAAAATTGATATTCAACAAGGAACCATGATAAATCATATATCCAAACATCATGGACCCTTAAACCATTACACATCAAATCAAACTAATAAATTACTCAAAGCTAGAAAATAATTAGTAGCAATAATTCTACCTTCGATCAAGTAATATATTTGGAAATTTTCAAACCATCAATCATCAAATTCATATATTTGATATATAAAATAAATTTAAAATTAATAAAATTTCCAAAAAAAATATGATATCATCAATGAGGTTAAACTCTTTAATTTTTAAACAATTAGTCATCAAATATTTAAATATAATGTACAATATAAAGTTAAAATTTAAAAAATTCTTACAAATGTACCTATTTTCATTTCACTACTTCTTAAACCATTCTATATAGAACTAGAATGTGTACTCTTCCAAACATATGTTTTATGTAAAAAATGGAATATTTCAGAAGGAATATAATGTTGTAATGATGTTTTTTTAACTAAATCCCAAATATAAGAATGTTTTTTCATGGACCCATCCCTTAAAAACATGGTATCTACAACAAAAGCATGACCTACTAAGAGATGATAAGTATGATTTTTATAAATTCAATTATGAATAAACAAAAGTAATAGTATAGATAAGATATACACTCTTCCTCTTTATAATATATTTCACGTATAAAAACTAATATTTCTAAATATTTAAAATGAAAATATGAAATAAAACAATAATGGTAGTATAGAGATGAAACATAGACCAATGAAAACAAATAAAATTGATCAAAATAACAATAAATATTACATTAATTAATATTTATACAGTAAGTCATGGAACTTCAATAGAAATAAATATAGTAGAAATATTATCTCCCAAATTAATTTAATTAAAAAATTATAAACAATTAATTAAGAAAAAATGTAGAAAAGGAACATATGAATGTACTAAAAAAATATTTAAAAAAAATTAGTGTGATAGGAATTTTATACATGATAATATTTACAACAAAAATTTAAAATTTATAATGAAATTGATATTATAATACTAACCGTAATAAGAAATAAAAAATAAATAAATGTTTCTAACTGATAAGAAAAAAAATTGGGTTATTATTGGCATGATGAAGGCCACTAAGACTGATACAAATAGGCATGTAATATGGAATAGAAAGTGAATTTATTATTAAATAACTTATTATGTAGGCATGAAATGAATTTTCTCTGGGTTCTCTTATGAAAAATAATAGAGCAATAACATCATAAAAAAATGATACCCATACTAAACCATTTTAAAATCTATCCTTGTATTTGAAAACCAAGCCCAATTAAAATTACATTAATTAATATTTGTGTCAAAAATAGGTTTAGGATTTTTATATGTTTAATTATATTACATGAACTCAAAGAAGTTTTTACTATTTTGGGTATTTCATGAGATTCACTTTTCTAATTCAATGTATATAAAATATTACAAATATGACACTTCACACCATGATATTTTTCTATGAAGAATTGTTATCAATATTATCTACTCTTTTGTGTATTTTGTAAGATAAAGGTATATTTAATCATGTTTAATTTAAAACACTATATTTACACCAATTTTTAATCATTAAATAGCCATATCATATAATAAAATCTGAAAGTAAGGAATAATAATAAATATTATGATAATTTGAGAAGCAAGTTTGTGATATCACCAAAGAAATCAAGTAATGAAACCCTGTATGTTTAAAAAAATATTCGGATGTAATAGATTCTTTGAGACATGAATATATAATTGAAATGAAGAATACATAGAAAGTATTGATGATGTATAAATGGGTTACTTGAGTTTTTTTTTAAAATACTAGTAACTCACTCTACCTATCAGAACTTGAATCTTAATTTCAGAAATAATTATCAAACATGTAACTAAAAATATAACCATGTGGTCCTAAATTTAAATCATATAATGATGCAAACCATAGATGATACTTTATGTTGATAATGATAAAAATTATTAGATGAGTGTGTTTCAATGCATGAATAACCAAAATCAATTTGAAATTTAGTTCTAATTCTATTTTTATAAAAATAAATATCATCCACTACTAAGGTAGTAATGTTTACCAACTACCTAAAAACAATTTTCTAGAACATATTCCCCAATTATGTAAATAAAAAACAAGTTAATTTTCATTAATAAACATCATTTTGTTTCAATTTTGAAAAAAAAACATTTTCTTAAATCATTAATGAAATATCATTAAATATAACAAAATATCAAATCTTCAGTAAAATGGATAATTTAGGAACTCTTAAATAAAAACACGTATAATGTTATTGATGATTGTTAAAAGAAAATTTATGTTGCAACATTTAAACACATGTTAAAATAAATCCTTGATTCTATTAAAAGTGAAATAGAATGAAACAAATTGTGAATTTACGACTACCTCTTGAATGATTAGTTTATAATTAAGAAGTTATATACAATGATCAGGTTATATTTATATCTTCCATTGATGAGCCCACTAGTGAACCTTATAAAGTTTCACACGTATTTGAACCATACTTTGATCTATCAGCATGTAATATACATTTACTGATGCATTTCTTGGGTTTTCTTGAATCATGTATACCAGATCTGTTATACAATGACAGTTTTAAAATTGTTAATATAAAAAACATAAATTTATAATGAAAAGTATATGTTATTGTAGTGTTTATAGAAATACAATAATTTATGTTACTAGAAAATTACAATATTGATACTAAATTGATTTTCAATATATACCTTATTAACATGATTCAGTACCAAGGAAGAAATGTTAAACATACATTCAAGAAAGAATTATTATTTCAAAAGGATCAAAATAAATATAATGTAAAAATATGTATCCATTTGAAAAAACATAGCACAATCTTCTTATAGACCTTATTACATTTGATATGTGTTTTTATATAAGAACTTCTAAATGGATTTTTGAAAAGGTTATTTTATACAACCTATCTCTGGAATTTTATTCTGGAATTTATGTGTAATTTTTTTTAGAGATTGAACATAAACTTCTTATTTTTTTCAAAGTAATTAAATAAATTAGGAAATATTTTCAATATTATTAAATTAGTGTGAGATTAGAAATTCCTTTTTCATTTATATTAAGAAAATCTATTAGTGGGATAATTGTTTAGAATTCAAAATCAAATTAGAAATATTAAGTATCAGTATGCATTATAACACATAAATCCCCCATAGATACTCTCAATATAAACATAACACTACCCTTTCAAGAAAAATTGAATTTTTAAATAAAATAATATTTATTAGGAAAATAAAACAATAGCTAAAATATCAATTTAAATACATAAAAACATATATCATTGTTATAAATATTCAAACAATAAATAAAAAGGTAGAAGGAATTAAAAATATTTATAATATGTGATGATTGTAGTAATGAAACATTTAGAAATAGTAAATTAGAATAATGATTCTATAGGAAAAAAATAACAATAAATAAAATTAATAATAAACCCTAATTAAATTCTATAATCCGAGTCATTGAAATGAATTAATTTTTTGTGATTCAAGATTCTTACCTTTGATATAAATTTTCCTTCGTACACAAATCATGAATTTTGAAATGCGTGACAACCATATTCAACATATAACATTTGTTAGTAAAAGTACATATTGATAAATACATGAAAAATAAATATAAAATAATGGAACATGAGTGTTAAAGACATCGAGACACCTTGAGAGGGGAGGGGGGAATCATCATGACAATGTTTTCTTTTAATTTGATGGATCATGTTCCCACTTTGGTAGGAACACATCAAATCTATATGATAGATATGATCATCAATCAAACAATCAAGTGAAAAGAGATAACACACCAATTCTTATTGTTTCACCACTAAGGGATACTTCCAAAGTGTATACACAAATAGTGTTTTGGCCATAAAAAATCCACTAATCATCACTAGTTTCGGAATACAATGGAGAAGTTGTAGTCACTCTATGCTAGGAACACTGCCTTTATAGGATTTTAGGGATAGTCAACTGCTTCCCTATGAACACTTCTGCTAACTCCTCAACCTCACAACTTTTAGAAAATTCTAACTTAGTTTATTGACTTGAAGGTCATTTTAATGATTTGGCCTTAAAGTAATTGTCCCTGACTTAGCAAGATAATATGCTTACACCATACACCTAAGATGATTCACACTAAAATCCATTTTCACTTAAACCTAATTTTCAAAAACTACCTTTCACAAAGCTCCTTCTTGAAGCTAACTTCTTCATGAAGCCCATACCTTTGCGGATCCCACATCATTATCTAAGATCCCTTTCCATCATGAAACACACTTCCTTTACAAAGATTTATTTCCTTAATGGAAAAAACCCTCACAATGCTCGCTAAGTCAATAAAAAATACCCCATCATCGCAAAGTACCCTTTAATCAAAATCATGGGAATCAGTTGAGACATGTAGTCTCTTTGTGATGCTCAAGATCACATAGAATGACTGATTTGTGAAGCACCTTCACAAAATCAAATCATTTCCTGATTTTCCATGAAAAAATAATCAAAATGGAAGAAGGGTAGCCTCAATGTTAAAGGCTCTTTCATTCACGAAGCTCTACCGCTGCTTTGCATATTTTCTATATCTTAAATAACATATTTTTGGCACACCTCCATTAACAAAGAAACAAAAAAATTATCTATTCGAGAAGCTTATTGTATTCATGGATATTTCCATAAAAACCCTTTATTGATCCCATTATAATTACATATCTTCTTTCACCAATCATGAAGCTCCATTTCTGAATATCGTGGAGGATACCATCTCTAATAGTGATTCTCATCACAATCACATAGATCACCATCAGAAATCTTCCAAAACTCATGAAACAAAGCTCACATCACCCATATTTGAAAAACTCATGCCATTTCCATATTTTTATTATTCCTTGATACGAAACCAATTTTCACATTGAAATCCATCCTCCAAATTTTGGACACCAAAAATTTGGAAAATAGTGGGAAACTCTGCCACCTTCAATATTGTTGTCAACTTAAACTATAAGTACCTTTACTTGTAATTTCTCTAAACATCCATGTGAGGATTGACAACATACACAAACAAAACTCCATTTCCAGCAGATAACAACCCTTGTAACAATAAGGGTAGTGCTCAAACCACACTAGGAATAAAGGGGAGATGGATACTATCATGGAAGGAAAATTTGAATACAGAAACATCTAAGGATTATTAGAGAGGTGGGGCGGTGAAGGGGTGGATGAGGAGGTTGAGGGTCTCTTCGAGTAAATTGTGGTTGATTTTTTGGAGAATGTTATGGTTGTAAAATGGTTTCATTTCCCTTCTCTAAACAAATAGACACCTCAAATAATTATTTTTTAATGTATTTTTATATAAAATCTTTATATGTTTTATATCTGTATTTCACAAAAAATATTAAATTATTAAATTATCAATGTATGATTTTGATGTACAATTATATATTTTTTTTGATATTTGATATTTTTGTACTGAATAATAAATAAATGTTTATTAAATCATTGATAAAGTATTTTTTCTTATCAAATACTCTATCATAATTTATAATAATAATGGAAAAGTACTTTTTAGTAACATTAATTACTAAAACAATATATATTTATTATTTAAAAAAGAGTTGATATTAGTACAACAAAACAACATAGTTAAAATTTAATTAATTATTTTTTGGTATTGAAGAATTAATAACAATAAATATATATATATTTAAAAATAATTGTTAGTACTGATAAATAATACCAACAATATATAATATTTATTTGAATTAATCACTTTTACATAAAAAAATATTTTATCTCGCCATAAATTTTTTCTTTTACATGTTATTTTTGGTTCATATTAACAAATAAGTCCAGTAACTATTATTGATTCATCATGAAAATGATGTGTGGATTGGGTTAGTGGGTCACAAGGGATCTTGAGTTAATTTCTCACATATGGATGTGAGCTAGTAAATGATTCACATATAAATACCAAAATAGTTGGTGAAATACCATGATTTACTACGTTAATGGATAAAAAATAGTTTCATACTGCATGTTTCCATTATATAATAACAAATATTTTATTGGTTGTTAGATACATGCATGTATACACGGAGACTTGGCATAGATTATGAATGTTTTATATTATTTGACATAAACTTTCATAGGATATGTATCTCAGTTCTATAGATTTCTGGTGACCATGAATATATTGATTAAAATTTGAACACATTTTGATTGGTCATATTCACCACAATAGGTTGGCATTGATGGCTATTAACTTTTTGTGAAACAATTGAGAAATATCCATACATTATCAAGAAAATTGTTATCTAATGGATCAATGATTTGGTGTCCATTACAATGGGAATAAAATAATATCCATACATTTCACAATGTGTGAAATAAACATTTCATATTTGAAATTAATATTTATTTTTGGGTTTTACATTTCAATTTTTTATTTTATTGCCCATAAATTTTTATTTTATTATGTTGGTGTTATTCTCTCTATCAGGTCTTCTATTTGTAGTGGGATTCCATTGTTATTGAGATTATATGTTAGTTGTTTTTGGATATATATTATGTCTTTATTTATTTTATTAAATATTTTTTATTCTAGTTCATTATCATCAACTTTTGATAAACATTATCTAAGAGTAATTGTCCTAATGAGTTGTTTCACATCAATGTGTTTTCTCTCTCTTAAGATTTTAAGGGTATGTTTTATAATTTTGGTAGTGTTGAGTAATATTCAATAGGAACATTCATGTTCCCATAATTTATATTAATGTATATGACTCATATAAATGAATCATTTTATTATATAAAAATAGTGAGAAGAAATAGATAAATTAAATTAAATTTGTGTGCTTCATAATAAAAAGTAGAAAATAAAGAAGACACTATTTAAAATTCTTCGGTTCTTGTTAAACCTATGTTCATGGTGGGTGAACCACCTCCTACCATTGTTATTATGAAATAAAGAATCAAAATACAAGAGACACAAATATAAGAAGAGGAAAATACAATCAATAAAAAGAAGTATATCCTACTAAACCAAGTGATGGATATCAACTCCCTCACAAGGAGTTACCACTAGCCTTCTTGAATGGACTCACAAAATACACCCATAAGTATAAAGGAGAAAAAAAGAAGAATAAAACTAATATATATATATCCAAATATCCTTTATCAAGAACTTTTTATGGCTTGTGAAGATGAAGTGATTATGGCCTCAAATATAGATCCATGCAAGTGATAGTTCCTTTGATCTCCACTGAAGCAGTGATCTAGGAATATTTGAATAGTGCACAAAAAATAAGGGCTAATCTAACCTTAGACACAAGTTCCTCTTCTAATTTCCTCTTAATCTCCCTTGGAAAACCAATAGTTTTCCTCTCTCACATAAGAACCCAAAACAAAGAATAAATTCTTCCTACAAAGGAAAAGGTGGAGGGAATCATATTTGGTAGGTGAAGAAAAGGGTGAACAGGTATCCAAAAATGATACATGACATGTAGAAAAAATGGATTGAATGAGAACTTTGAAAAATTGCATACACTACTTCTCACAGGGACAAAAGTTAGTAAGAAAAAGGCTATGACTATATAAATATTGATCAATTCAATCCTATGATAGAAATAAAGTACACTGTAAAAAAATGGATGATTGGTGAGACATAGAATTAAAATTATAAATGACCCTGAAATCAAGAATTGATATTAAAATTTAATGAAAATATACTAAAATAAAACCAAAGGTAATTTTATTGAAAGAAAAAATTGATATGATATTGAAGAAATAAATTAGATATCCATACTAAATGGTAAATCTATCATAGATATTAAATGATAAAAACATTTTAATTTATACACATAATATTCACAGGACAATACATATCCCAAATGTAAACCTTCTAATAATTATTTTATGCACAATGATTTTCTCACAATATATGTTAGTATATTGGTACAATATCAACAAAACCCTAAAAAATGCCTAAATATTAAATATGAAGGGGGTTTAGTCAAACAATTATCTGAGTAATTGGATGTGTGTACCGTATTAACACATATCATCTTAATATTAGTAACCTTCATAATAAATTAATGTATAATGTCTATATGCTTTAATCCACCATGTAAAACCTAAATCTTAGATAAATAATGGTTAGAATGACTATCGAAATTCCCATCATTACAAATAGTTGATAAAGACAATTTATTTATCAAATCCTTTAAAAAATAGTCTCTTTATTACATTTGGTTAATCCTATGTATTTTTTCTAAGGGGTGGAAAATGAGGAAACGAACATTATTTTGAATTTCCATGATTTAGATCCTCCATGGGAAAGAAATAAATATTCATTAATTGATTTATTATTGTCAATACTTTTAATCAATAAACCCAAAAACATCCCCACTATTACAACTATTATTTCAATATCAAAAGCATATATTGGAAGACATAGACATGTACCTGAGGAGGTATATCAATGCATGATAGTATATTTTACAATTTGTTTCTATAAACATTCACATGGATTAATCAAAAATTGAAATATCTAATGTAGAATAGATCATTTCATCCATAAGACTTCCAAAAATATTAGAATATGGGATGGTATTGATAATGTTTACCTTTATATCATCGTTAGGGGGCTGATTAAGGGATAAAATAAAGTGTTAACCTAAAAGAATGTTAATAGGTTTAATATTATTAAATAGATATCTCTTCAAAACCATCATAATATATTAATGTTACGATAGATATAAGACCATATACAATTTTGTTCTAGTGATTTCAATTCCCAAGTTCTATTTTTCATTACCCAAATTTTTCATTTAAAAAATAGAGTTATGTGGGATCTCTACATGATTAATCAAACTAATTAATTTAAATATAGGAAGAATTTAATCTACATATAAAATTAGTTAAATATATTTATACATAAAAGGCCTGAAATAAATGAATGTATTATCTTTTATTTTTTAGAAACTGTTTTCAATCATAAAAGAATAAAATTATTTATACCATTGTCTATATAGCAGTTTAAGTCCATACAATGATTTTTTAAAATAAAAGATTTATTTTGTTTAAAATATTTTGACAATACCTCATAAATATTCCTTTAAATTTCTTCATAAATTTTACCACGTAAAAAATGAATTTTTAATATTCAACTTTTCTATATGGAATTCCAAGAGGGAAGAAGTCTTGTTGAATCCTAATAGATCAATGTTTCAAAATAGGAGACAGTATCACTATAGTAAATACCATCATATTAATGGACCACTTTTACATGTCACCTACCTATATATTCTATTTTAAACCACTAGTGTTATCCTTATTTCATTAAAAAATCCATCACAAACCAATTAAATTAACATTTTTGGGATTGTATACAATGTTCTATGTCTGACTGAAAAATAGCTTTATTAATATCAAAACACTTCTGAGGAAAAATTGAGAAATAAAAAATCTATCTTAGGTTAAATAATAATTAACTTGATTATAACTTCCTCTGCCTATGATTAAGAATCTAAATTAGACTCACTCTAAGTTTTATGTGAGGACAAATAGAGATAGACTCATATTTAGATTGGTCTAGAGGCTCTTGGGGAACCTAAAAAACCCAATGATTAGGGTTTTAGAATGATTTAGGGAACACCAGACATTTATTTAGGAAATATTGAATCATGGAATAACACATCATGACTAATGATTCACTTTTTATAACCAGGTTTATTCTTCCATAGTATATAACCCATATCACCTTCTGGATAACCAAAAAAGATAAACCTAACATTCCTAGGTTCCATGTTTTCATTACTAGTGAGACCACAAGATATTAATCCAATTACTATAAGGTGTTCAGGGATTAGTGGTCAATTTTTCTTGGAATTAATATGTGGTTTAAAAAAAAATTATATAAAGTAAATGATTAATGAAGGACACTTCCATAATGGAAGCTTCTTCCAATAGGATCCAAGGAAACCCCAACTGTGAGAGCATGTAGCTCACTCTCTCTTTGATAGTAATATTCATGTATTTACATAAACTAATATATTGAGGGGTTTCAATTATTGAATGATGTGTAAGAACCCCTTCATATTTACAGAATTATAAGAAATCATTTGATTAATATTCTAACTTTTTATTAGTCTTAAGAGTATTAATATTCCTACTTGATTGGTTATCAACATTGGTTTTCCAATTATTGGAAATATGAAGGGTATTATACTTTTTTAGTATATAAATCCACATTTTCTACGATTATTCATCTATATAAGTCCCAAAGTATTATCCACTGCCATGGGAGGCTATATTATATGAGACATATAGTTCATAATGGACATACTCAAGGTGGTTTATTTACTTTTATAAAAAAAACTATTGAAACTCACACGTTTAAATTTACCATGCACACATTCCTTATAAAATAGATTATTTTTTAGGTTACATTAGTTAATAGAACCTATTTATTTAGTCCATCTTAACCCTAAAAACTCACATTCCTAATCCATTTATTTCAAATGAATTTTTTAATTTTCACTAAGACATGAGAGGAATTTTAGTACCTTATGTGAGTTTTGATAAGAACACATTGGAAAGACATGAGAATGATATGAGGGGTGAATCATTATTGGGTTATTTTTAATCCAATACTCTTTGACTGCATGATATATTTTTTATATCATTCACTTATCTTTCTATTATTTTTAACACACATATCAAATGAACATGAGATTTACAAGGATGACCTTTCAATAAGAAAGTATATTCTTTAGTGCACCTAGAAAAAAATTCTTGATCAAACATGCCACTATAATGAGATAAAATTTCTAGTGGGTCAACTATAATGTAATCTTGAACCTGATGTGTGGTACCCTACAATCAAGTTGTGAGACTATAATTAATCCCATATTCCTAAACTAGTGATATCATAGTCCAAAATTCATCCTCCTTATGAATAATTATACTACCTGTGTAGATAGTCTTTAGTATCATCATGTTCTTTACAACATCAAGAAAGTCCACCACCATCAAGAAAGTCCCCCACAAGATATGACTTTTATTGATGGTTGATGTTCCTCTTTTTATTCTTCCTTTTTCTTCTATTATCACATTCATAGAAAAATAAAGAAACTTCTCTTCTTTTCTCCTTGTATATACAATAGTGCACCCAAGTTTTATACCCTTCACAAAAAAATGTGAATGATACTATTCTTACATAGGTGCAAGAAAAAAATCTTATTCTATTCTTATTCTCTTACACTAGATATAAGACTTCTCTTAAATTAGTGTAACCAATAATTCATAACCACTTATTCTTCTTTTTTACATCGCTTCCAACTCATCTACTATGTAATTTTCCTGTACAAACAAATACACATAATGATTTTTTCTCTTCTTCACACTTATTCCTTCTTGTCTTCTCTTCTTTCATCATTACTTATTTAGTTTTCATTAGTGAATATGTTTTATATTGGTTCTCTTCTTCTTGGTTATCAATCATTACATATGTTTGATGATCATAATTACATACTCAGGTCTTCTTCATCTAGAAAAAAAATATTCTACGATAAATAACTATATCAAACATTTATTACATAGAATTCATATTTTACCAACAAGAATATATATAATAATTAATAGTTTCAACATTAGTTAATTATTTCCTCCAACTTCATAATTTTTTAATCACTATCCCATGTGAATAATAGATTTGAATTTCCATGATTTATAGAAATTCAAATCTCACTTATTCATAATCCTTCAGGGTCTTTGAACGTATTTGTAATATTTGGATTGAACTTCTTCTCATTTGAAATTCCAAAAAAAACTCATGATTAACTTCTATTATGTAAATAGAAATTATCACATGGATTCTTTTATAATAACTTCACATAATAACTATATTTTAAAATACAGTAACTGACATAGATTAATAATCCCCTAAAATGACTCCTTTATTATATGTGTTTATCCATTAAATATAGTATATGATCCTACTTAATCTGTTACATAGAAAGACACCAAAAATACTTAATTTTTATTTACATTAAATTCACTACACATTTATTGGCATATATGCATGAATGTATGAACTTGATGCAGTCATGGAACCTCCATCATGACACACAGCTCATGATACTTCTCATGATTCATGAATGAGAAAAAAATCATTCAATATTTATATCTTCCGGAATCATGCTTCAAACTAAATCCTCATGATTATCAATTAAATAAATTTCAATATAATTAAAATCTTCTAAATCATTCTCTTCATTGAAAATCACTTATCAATTACCCAACATATAAATTTTTATAGGTAGATTTATATATGAAGATTCATGTAGAGGATATTTTCATATATAAAATGTAACAACCTGGGTAATTATAGAGTAAATAATTTTCAAATTTATTATTATTCATGAATTAGGTGGTTATATTAATTATAAAGATATTAAGTAACTCTTAAATTAAAAATGAAATAGTTTTATAAAAATATTTTATTATAAGGATTTATTTATAATTATATTTTTTTAATTATAAAATTTGAATCACAGAAAAATGACTTTCATTTTTTAATTAAACATGTCACGATTATCCTAATATGAATTTATTATAATTTTCTAAAAAGATTTATTTTTAATGAATAATGAATTTATTGATTTTTATAGAAAAATGTATTTTTTGAGTATTTACTAAGTAAAATTCTATTTGGGATTAGACTTAAAATTTAATTATTTTCTATTTATTTAAAATAATCCAATTATGGTTTTTGAAATGAATTTTATAGTTGAATTTATTATAAAAAATGTATACTTTAAAAAGTTTTTTTTTTGTATAATTTGTTTTTTATCACATTTTTATGGTTTTATTATAAATTAAATTTTACCAATTATATGTTTTGAATCATCAACAAAATATTCTATATTTGAAAATAGTGGGTTGAAATTTTGTAAATATTCCCCATTTATTTTTCAACATTATGATTAGAAACCTTAGTTTTTTTCACCATGATAAAAGTTATATAAGGTAATTAAAGTTTAAAATAAAATTATAAGGACTGAATAATGACCCTATCACTTACCTTATTTTTATATTAAGAGTATATAAGGTTATTAATCAACCTAAAGATAAAAATATGAACATTGTTTAATTTTTCCAAGATTTCAACTCTTTATATAATTTAAAATAAAAAAAAGTGAAAAATGTCATCTTCTTTTTTTATTATAATTAAAATTTTTTAAATATGGAAAAAATGAGGATATGTTAAGATATAAATATTTATTTTAATGAAAAAATACTTTTTCTATGATGGTAATTTATTTTTGGTTTTATTGATGAAATATTTACATTTAATTCTTAAGAAACACTAAAAAACAGCTTGTGAATGTAGTCAAATTATAAATATTATAGTTTTAAAAACACAAAAAGTAATATTAATTGAGTGTTTTTCTAGAATCGATGATTTTTTTAGATAAATATGAAATATTATAAAGTTTTTCATGCATTTTATTTGAATTACAAAATTTTCTTGAATATTTAAAATTCAAATTAAATGAATTGATCTAAAACAGACATTAATGTTATTTTATAATAATTAATATTTTATTAAATGATTTGAAATTCTGAAAAAAATATATTATATTAATCCATGTGATTGATATATAGTTTATGAAAAATCATATTAAATTTATGGGTTGTTTTATCCTTTTATAGTAAATATTTTAATCCATTATGGTTAAAAAACATTAGTATCACCGTAATTGTCAAAAGATTCAATGGGGGGTTACAAAAAAATAAAGGTAAAAATGTTATCTAAAACATAAAAAAATTATTGAATGAGGTTATATCGACTCATCCTTGTATTTTCATTGAAACATATCATTTTTATCTCATTTTTATATCAAAACTAATTATATTAATTTAATATTTTAAGAAATACCAAGAGTTCCCCTCCCATCTCTTATAAAAGGGAACCTATTATTCTAATTTTTTTAGACATAAAGAACATTTTTTCAACCAATAACTACCCAAATTCATTCCTTACATCCAACCATGTCTTATAGTCCTTTTATAAATCAAAAATAAACGTTAGCATAGATTTTTTTTTAAATCATAAGGGGTTTTTTTAATAAAAGGTGTCATTATTAATCAAGTGTTTTTGTTTTATTTCATCTTCTTGATGGTGGATTTTGGAAACAGCTGACAAAAATGAACATAGAATTAGAGGAAAATGAAAATTACCAGAGTTGATTATAGAAAAAATATTTTAGTAGCAAACTATTTTCATTTCATCTTTTAGATTATCTTATAATTCAAAAAACATACATCTATTTATAAGAATATAATCACATGAAATAAAATGTGAAAAGGTTAGAGAAAGAATAGTCTACATATTTGGGGCAGAAAGTTCCACCCATACCTCTAAAGACATGAACATTAAGATACTTTCATTTGATAATTTCATGCCCTCATTGATGTAGTTGAAGGTTGGAATAATCCGTGGAAATATAAGTTTATTATCCAACATCCCCCCTTAATATTTTATTCCTTATCATCCATGAATCTAAATCATATTTGGGTGGTTGACTAATGGTTGAAATGACTTCTCCATAGTAAATGCCTTTATTTTTATTGTATCCATCAGTGGTTTTGATGGATTGGATTCCTGTATCTATCACTTTCTTCCGCATTTCATTATTTCTAGCTTCCTTAAAGCTAACAGTATTTTAATTTTACAATAGTTAATACAAATTTACATACTCCTCCATTGGTCTCATTCTCTCAGATATATTCACAAGGATTCGAACATTTTCAGGATTCATATGAGAAATTTCTTGTATGATTTCTTCAGATGTAGTAGTAAGTAGTGATGATATTAGTGGTTCTTCAATTCCTCATACCTGTAATGGTACTTCTTTAACTATTTCTTCAACTTTTATAGTGACTCATACATCTCTTGAATCATCATCTTGATTCCATTTCCAAGTCTCTTTTTCATCCAAGATATCATCTCTAATGAATATAATATTTTTTCGATGGTATTATACAACCAATATCCCATTTCTCAGTCTCCATATCCCATAAAGACACACTTCAATCCTTTTTTATTAAATCCATTATTATTTTTACCCAGTATCCTAACATAGGAAATGGATCCAAAAACTTTAATATGTCTTACACTTGGATTATGATTACTCTATGCCACATGTGGTCTATATAAATCAAGATTTTTGGTTGGGAATCTGTTTAGTAGATACATCTCACACAAAATCATTTCAACTCCTATAGTCATAGGCACACTTTTTTCTTCCAACATGCTTATTTCTATATTTATAATGGTAAAAAATGTTTTGGATACTCTATTATGTTTGGGTGGGTAATCCCGCATTATTTGGTCATTAATTCCATTATTCTTGATGTAGTCTTGAAAAACATCAAATGTGTACTCCCCACCTCAATCAGATAGTAATGTTTTTTATAAAACACTTGCTTTGATTTTTAACCAGTTACTTAAATTATCATAAGATATAAAATACTTTTGAATTAATCTTTATAAAATATATCTTTGTTTTCCTAATATAATAAGAAATAAATTTTATAATTTACCTCATTTTTTCACTTGATTTTGGATTAAATGAAACACACACATTAGTTTGAACTATCTCCAGTGGTGTAGAATCCTTCCAGTTGGCCTTCATTGGAAATTTTTTTCTTTTTTGTTTTCTTAGAAAACATCTTTTACATATTTCATTTTGGTTCAAAATTAGAGAAAGGCCATTCACCATCGTATTTCATCCTAATAATCTAAAACATTCAAATATTAAATTCCTAGCTGAAGATTCCAAATCAAGTTTTTATAATTACATACCATTGGCAGACATCATAGTACATTGGGTTGCATCATAATTGGGAACATTTGGTTCTTCTCCATCAGTTATTTTGTGATAATACTTACTTTTTCATTTAAAATCTACATTTTTTATATTATAGGTTTAAGTGAATGTATTTTTCCACCAACTTCCTAAAACTCAAGATATTTTTCTTCATGTTAGGTACTTGGTAGATTTAAGTGATAAAATAATTATTTTCATATTTTTTATTAATCATAATATCTTATCTTCCATAGAAAAATATAATTCAGAGATAACTAAATGAACTACCTTATCGAAATAACTCGACATGTTTCGCAAAAAAGTTCATGTTCCCTATATTGTGGTTTCTAACACCAGAGTTAAGATACTATATACCATGATTTGTTGTTAATGTTTTTTTATTAACACATGGTAATCTCCAAAACTATCTCCTTTATTAACGATATGCCCCTCCTCGGTGTCATTATAAATGGGTTTTATTACTCCCAAATTCATTTTTATCATGTCCATATTTTTAAAACTTATATAATGAAAAAAAAAATTGGTTTTTTGGTTATTATTAAATCTCCATATTCCTCATTATCCTCATTTTTGTGGTTTATAGTTTTCACATCCATGACCTCTTTAACCTGGGCATCATTCACCACACCACTCTTGGATCCTAATAAAATTTTATTTATCAATTTTATTTAAAAAACACGTTTGGAATTTGGTATATTCCACATACACCACATAATTTGAAAAAACTATATTGTCTACTTTCATCCATGCTACCTCCGAAACATTCCTTCAATAAAAAATACATCTCCCTTTGTATCACAAGAAAAAAATTTCAATATGAATTTGTGAATGAAAAAAACAGTTGTCCACAATTTCAGAAAACATCATCACTCAATTTCCAAAAAAATATTGCAGTTTATCAATAGATCTAGATATCAACATCTGTCATTTTCCCATCACAATAAAGGATTTAATTTCATTAGTGATATCAGCGCATCTGAAGGTGGATTTTGGAAGTAGATAACACAAATTCACATGGAATAATATATAGATTTAGATCACTAATGGTGATTTTATAATCAAAATACAGTAGTAAGAAACAAGGTTTATTTTTTCTTTCAGTTTATCTTACAATAGAGAAAAATACCTCTATTTATAAAAATAAAATCACAAAAAAACTAATGGAAAAATAATATAGAAAAAAAGACTTCATATTTTTTGCATAAGGTTCCTCCCAAGCCTCTAAATCCACACATGCTAAGAAAACTTCATTTGAAAATTCCAAGCCTCTATTTTTGTAGTAGATAGTTAGTAACATCCGTGAAAATAAAAGTTTATTATATAACACATCCTCCTCCATCAAATATTATTTAACTATTATTATATAATAACATTAGTATATAACACATACTGAGATGTATTTATTTTAATTTCATAACCTATATCCATTCCAACCTCCATAATTGGTAAATGAATCCCTCATTAATGATTATAGAGGACTACTGTCACGTATACAGATGTAATTTTTTTCAATCAACACCTCTTTTAACTATTTATAATGATGGATTTAATGTATACATATGACATTAATGAAATATTTACCATTACTAAAATATAACATATCATTTACTCTGTTACCATTATTTTCATTGAAAAATTATAACAATATTTTTTTATAATATTAGACTAACACCTCCATGAAGTTGTTTGATTTATCTTTCATCACTATATAATATATATTATAGATATAATTATATTTAAATAAATAATATGGTATTTGTAATATTATGATGATTCTGTAATTATAAAATAATAATTATATTCTTCCATACATATCATTCAAAAATGGAAACATTACTCAAGAGTATATATGACCTACTATCTCTATGATTGTAATGTAGTTAATTTTTGATGAACATATTTTATGGTTAATTTTAAAAGTACTATTGATGATAATAATGAAAATTATTTCATTATTATTATTATTGATATAATGGAGTAGTTTCCACTTTAACCATAGTAATATTAAAAAATACATTTTGGATTTATGAGCAAGATAATCTCAAAACAACAAATATAAAGTCAATCGAATAAGTAATTAAATATAACATGGTACCAAAATAAACTGAATGGGATAAAGAAAATAAAAATCATTCTAAATAAAGTAAAATTATCTATATTTTATTCTTTATTAATATGGATAATATATGTGAGGTGTTAGACTCAAGGTAAGGGACTTTTAAAAAAAATATCCTCTCTTAGTGTTTTCCTTTCTACAGTTTATCTTCTATATCCATATTTTTTAAAAAAATTATTGATTTTTTTATATGGAAATAAAATTTCTATAAATTATATTTTATGTATTGGTATACATTATTTCAAAGGTTTTTAAAATGAATCTTTTCACAGATTCTTTTAATTAATTTACAAAAGAAAAAAAGGAATGATCTATTTTAACGTATAGGGAGACAATCAATTTTACTGCCATCATAAAAATTATTTGTGTTTATATTACTTTATAATATTTTCATTTTTATTTATTAAAACCTCATATTTCCCATTTTTCTGGTTATTTTGATTTTTAAAATTATTTTTTAATAGAAAGGTTATTTCAATATCTGAAAGTGTTTTAAAGGAATTTTCAAGGGTTTTATGATGAAAAGGTGAAATATTAAAAAAAAATATTAATTATATGGTCCTTGGAAAATTTTTATGATAATTATTGATCTTGATATATCATATAAAATGGGTTTCCCGGATAGTACTCCAATTAATTGGGTATTATGGGAGGAAGGTTTTATGATTATTCTTATTTATAAGGATTCTACAATGCTTTTTGAAGATGATGTCCCAATGAACCAATATGACTTTTCTATGATTCGTTATGATTTTTCAAATAATTAATTTTATTTTTAATGGTATTGTAAAGATATTTTGTCTTAATGAATAGATTATGCCCTTTTTGGGTAAAATTTTATGCATTTTGAAAAATGTTTTTCAAGGGATCTCATGTTTTCAAAGAAACCCTTGTGATTATGATTTTTTCTTTATGTATTTTTATAAAGTTTATTGTGAAATTATATGGGAAGTAAATTTCATTTCATGGTTATGTAAATAATTATTTTAACACAAAATTTATTTTTTTTATAAGAAAACTCTTTTATAATCTCATGATTTAAAAATAGATTAATGGGTTTATTTCTTCTTTTTATCTCCTTATTGTGATTTTTTTCTCATTAATTTTTTAAAATAACATAGCTTAAGGATGGTTAAGGTAAAGGTATAGGTAATTTTAAAATTCATGAAGATATTTCATGAAAATAAATAATTTTTTACATTATAAGGTTTATATTTGGGTAAAATTAATACTAAGTATAATTATACACTTTGTAATGTACATGATTCTTATATAAACATTATCACATAATTACATAAAACTATAAACATGTCATATATTTAGGAATTAAAGAAAATAAATTCTATTATATTTCATTAGAATATGTACTTTATATGGTTGTGTCCTTATATTTTGTATCAGAGCAAAGGTTTAGATAATTTTAGAGGTTATAATAAGGTTAGTAAATAACCTTAAGAGATTTTACATTATGGTTATTTTGAAATTATATAGACATTAATGATTACTATGTTTCTTCATCTAATCTATGTCTATTAAAAATGGTTTTCTATAGAGGAAACATGGAACATGATGTAGGATGGCAGTGAGGGGAATTATCATTTCAAATGAGCAACCTATAATGGTTGGAATTGGAACTAAGTAATTTTTTATATTTATGGATTATTTGAATTAAGATATAAATTCTGGGGGTATCCCTGCTGTAGAGAACATAGATCTACCACATATGAACATTATGATAGAGGGTCATTTTATGAATAAAATTCTTATAGATTTCAATGGATCTTTGATCTAAGTGGTATGTCATGGATGGATTTTTGTTTTAGAAAAGATATTTGAAGTCATGGGTTGTTTAGATCACAAAAAGGTAACTCTTACCATTTATCATTTAGAATGTGAATATAATTAGTGGTTGTAAATGGTTAAGACTTTTAATGAAAGAAAACATATTTATTCCTTGGAATTTGATGACATTAAAAATATTTTCAATGAGAAATACTTTCCTAATTTTTTCAAATATGAATAGATAATAATTTCCTTCAATTGATACAAAAATAGTAAGATTTTATTATCCAAAATAAAGAGACATTCACCTAATAGTCATGGTGTGCACCAAATGTTATTCAGGATGATAGTAAAAAAAATTAATTTTACTCAAGGTTGAAATCAAGATATAAAAAAGGAATTACCTTCCCATGAATTCAAAATTTATGGGAATATTTTTTTATACACTGTGAAAGTAGAAATAGAGTTTCTCAATGATAATTTTTTCTATGAAAACTAGTATAAGAATTGTTCTATATAGAAGTAAATGAGGAAAATTTGATCAATAAAATCTAGAGATAAAAATATAATGTTCTTGTATTGTGATATAATTGGTGAAATTAATCCTAGAGGATGTATCTTAAATCTTGGAGAGTGTTTATGATGGGGAAATTTTTGACATGTGGCTTATGATTTCATATAAAATAATCATAAAAATAAGAAAAATTTGATATTAAAGAAGTATTAATTATAATAATTTGGGGGATTTTTTCAATTTATATCTAAATTTAGTTACTCGGGTTAGAAATAATTAATACCAAAACCAAAAAAGATGTGTAAAATTAATTTTCATCTACTATGGTTGATGTTGGTCTATCGGATGAAGTGGTTACAGGTCTGTTACTTGATTAATAGAATTATGAAAATACCATTTTTTACTATGGGTCTTCACATTCCATCATTTACAATAAATTTGAAAATAAAATGGTAATATAATCACATGAAAATAATATGTATTTTTTAAAAAAACTCTAAGTAGAAATATTAAAGTAATCACAATTTATAAAAATTCGTCTATTATAATCAATGGGATGGTCTTTTCTACAAAAATTTTGAACAACCCAAGGTATAGTTTAAAATTATTTGGGGTATGGATTGGCTATTATTTTATAATTATAAAATTTATTTTAGATCTAATAATGTTTCTTTCAATGATTTCATACCTTTGAAAAACTTCCAAGAAGCTGAGAAATTGATTAGAGATTATAGTGAAATTTTCTTAGCTCGTATTTTAGAATATAATTAAATTGTATAGACTAGTAATGTCTCAGTATTAAATGGATATATGAATATTTTTTATAAAAATTTACCAAGTTTTCTTCTAGCTTGAATGATTTAATTTAAAATTGAATTAGTTCCAGATGCTCAACCAATTTCAAAACCCCCTTAAATAATTTCACAGGTAGAACATTTTAAATTGAAAAAGAAATTACATTAATTTCTAGATAAAGGTTTCACTTTTCCTTTAACTTTACCATGGGGTGACGTAGATTTATTTTTGAAAATTAAATATTGTTCAATAAGAATTTTTATTGATTGTAGAGCCTTAAATAACATCACTATTAAGAAAAATCATCATTTTTATCAAATCTATGATTTTTTGATCAAATCTATATAGTATATATTTTTCAATGATTTTTATTAGGTCAGGGTACCATTAGTTGAAGGTAAAGGAGGTATATATTCCAACTATAGTGTTTTAGACTTGATATGGTTATTCTAAATTTGTATTTATCTCCCTTGGGTTTGCTAATGAACCAGTTGTATTTATGGACCTTATGAATAGATTTTTCCATGAGTTCTGTGATAATATTTTGGTTGTATTTTTTGATAATATTTGGGTATATTCTAAATACATGATTCTCATTAAAGTCACCTATGTATTATTTAAAAAAATTAAAAGAAATTATACAAAATATTTTGTAACTAAGAATATTTTCTGAAAAAAATTTCTTTCTATAGGAATAGTGTTTCAAAATATTGATTAATTATTAACCCTACTGAAGCTAATGATGTTGTAGAATGGAAAAGACCTAAAAATTTCAAAGATATTTAAAGTTTTCTTCGAATATTAGGTTACTATCTATGATCTATTGAATATTTTTATCATTTATATATCCCACTAATTAGTCTAACTTCAAAATAAGTTAAATTTATCTCAAAAAAAGGTTGAAATGATTAATTTCAATAATTGAAATGGAGATTAGTGAATTATATAGTTTTTTCCTTTCCCTTTGTAAGTGTTTACTTTGTTATCTATAGAGATTCTTCATTGAATGGACTTGTTTGTGTTCTGATGTAGAATAATTAATTAGTTGCTTTTTCCACAATTCATATAAAAAATCATAAGTTAAATAATCTTACACATGATTTTGAATTATCTTTTTCAATATTTTATTTAAAATTTTGGAGGTATCATTTATATGGAGTAAAGTTTTTCATATATAATGATAATAAAAGTATAAAGTATATATTCACTAAGAATGACTTGAACATGAGGTAGGGAAGATAGATATAATTGATTAAAGATCATGATTACATTATCCATTTAATCCTAGTAAATAAAATGGTTTAGTTTATCCTTTGAGTAAAAAATATCATCCATCATTAACCATGCTACCTTTGAAACAAAATAATTTGTTTAATGATTCAATGAAATTTGGCCTAGAAATTATACATGTAGGAACCTCCTAAATTTTATTTCAAGTTTTAGTATAATAATCTCTATCTTAAATAATTAAGAAATATTTGATGGAAGAACATGGGTTATAGGAAAAGGATGTACTTATTAATAATGGTAAGATTCCAAATTTTAATTTTGAAAAATAAAGTGTTTTGAGAATTGGAAATTGGATATATATACCTTATGATTATCAATAGAAGAGTGAAATATTGAGTGAAGCTCATAGTTTCCCATTTTCCATTCATCTCGGAAACACTATTATTTACATAGAATTTCAGTTACATTACATGTCTAAATAGAATAATAAGAGTTATTACTAACTTTAACATGAAATATTTGACTTGAAAATAGGTTAAATAAAAATAAAAAATACCAAAGTGGGTTTATCAACTTTTTACAGTACCAGGGTGTAAATGTGGAAATATATGCATGGATTTCATAGTGATATTACTAAATACATCTTGAGGTTACAATGTGATTCGGGTTATTAGTGATCTATTAATTAAATTTTCTTATTTCCTTCCCATTTGAGATACTATCTATTTAGATCAACATTCATGGATATATATCAAATGTATAGCCATGTTAAATAGAGTTATGATCTTTATTGTATCTGACCATGATCCAAGATTCACTTTAATTTCTGGTAAGGACTTCACAATTCATTGGGTACTGATTTAAATTTCAGAACAAATTTTCATCCCCAATTTGATGTATAGTTTGAGTTAGCAATTTAGACCTAGGAAGAAATGATTAATTATTTTTAAATGGATTTTAATGGATTTTTTATCAATTTATTTCCTTAGTTAGATTTTAATATAATATCATTTTTATTATAGTATAATGATAGAACCTTCTAAGGAATTATATAGAAAATGGTGATGGGCTCCTACTTTTGGGATGAATTGGGAGAAAGTGAGAGAATTTTATTAGAGTTGGTAGATGAAATGGTTGACAAAGTTAAGATGATTCATCGGTATATTATGATAGTATAGTACATTAAAAAAATATACAGATAATAAGATAAAGGGTTTTTCTTTTGAGGTTGGTGATTATGTTTTTCATAAAGTATCTCCATGGAAAAGTGTTAGGAGTTTTTGGAAAAAAGGGGCATCGGAGACCACAAATCATTGAACCATATGAATTCTTATAGAAATTGGGATTATTTCCAAACCTTTTGTCATTGCCTATGATTTGATCTCAGGAACACAACATATTTTTTGTCACGATGCTAAGAAAATATTTGTCAAATTAATCTCATTTTTTGAGACATGAAGTAGTTTTGTTTGAAGAAAACCTTTCTATTAAGGAGTAGAATATTCATATTCTTGACTTTAGATAAAAATTGTTTCAGAAAAAGTTAATTCACCATGTTATGTTTTTGTGGTGAAACCTTATAGTTGATGAAGAAACATGGGAATATGAAATTTTTGTGACGGAATAATTTCTCTAGTTGATTAAGTGATGAATAAAATTGAGAGGACACGATTTCTAAAAGGATTGAAGAATGTAACAACCCATGTTATTATATAATAGTTAATTTTTATATTTCTTCATATTCATGAAATAGTTGTTTGTATTTTTAATAAAAATATTATGTAACTTTTAAGTCCAAAATGAAATGGTTTTATTAAAATATTTTATTATATCGTTTTATTTCATATTTTAATTTGAAAATTACAGTATTTTAATTATAAAAGATTAATTTCTTGTTTATATTCAGAATTCAATAATTATCAATGGATTGATTTTTGTGAATTTTCTAAAAAGAAATATTTTATAATGAATAGTGAAAATATTAATTTTTACTAAAATTTGTATTTTCTATTCAAGTATTTACAAAGTGAAATTATATTTTGCATTATTTTTAAAATTAAACTTGTTTATTTTGATTTATAATTTTCAAATTATGTTTTTTAAAATTAATTTGATACTTTTATTTATTATAAAAACATTTTATACATAAAAAAGATTTGTTTTAGAAACAAATCATGACGTTTTTCATTTTAATTTCAAATTAACAGCCACCAATTTTGTGTATATAATCATGAAAAATAGATTCCGTATTTTAAATTATTGGTTCCATGTTTGGTTAATATTATTATTTTATTTTTACCCATTATAAATAGTAAACGTAATAATTTTTATTACCACAGTAATGGGTAAATCGGGTAATTGAGGGTAAAAATAAAATGATAAGTACTGAAGAATGACCATATAACATGAAATAATTGTATTATATGATTATACCTCATTTATAATCATCCAATAGTTGAATATATGTCTTTATTTTTATTTGGAGATCATTTTGACCATTCATATTATTTTATATAAAGAAAAGTCAAAAATGTCATTCTCTTTTTTTATTATCCTTAAATTTTTAAAATAGGGATAAATAGATGATATGTTCGATTATAAATATGTATTAAAAATTTAAATTAATTTTTCATCATGGTAATTTGTTTTTAATTTTTATTTATGATATAATTACCTTAAATGCTTACGAAACACTGATGTTATGCTTGTACAAGTAGTATAAATATCAATGAAATGATTTTAGTAACATTAAAAATAATATTATTCGAGTAAATTTTTGTGTTATGTGATTTTTGACACCTTGAAAATTTACATATACAATTCTAAAAGGGAATAAAAACTAGAATCATGGGTATTAGTTTCTATGCAATGAAAATTATGAGAATTTGGGCAGAACACATGTATCACACCAAACCCCAAGGGTCATACAATCACATGACCTCTAGAAGGTCATGAGAGTGGGTCACGTGAAACACATTATCTACTTAAGATCATGAGGATCCCCTCAAAAATCCCATTATTCATTAAGAGGCGTCTATGGAATTCACTATCATGTGGTGGCTTCCAAGTGAACTTTTCCAAGTCACATGACTTTTCAATCGGTGGATTCCTGAAAATCATCAAAAAATCCTTGAAAAGTAAAGGGAAATAAGAAAAATGTGGAAGATTTTTCCAGTCAATGATATTCATATTATGCACCCCTACGGCTTTCAAGACACCATATGGACATGGGTACATTAAATCCTTTCCACGCCATAGCCCGCTGACATGTCCCCTTGATCATGTGAAGGGTTTTGAACATGTATACCCAACTCTTGTCTCCCCTTTGGATCTATAAAAAACAAAGAATTTTTCCCTAAAAATTCTTTTAAGTCACCACTAGACCCTTTATTAGTTTAGTTATAAGATGCATCATAGGAAGAGACAGTTATTTTTCTCAACAACACTCATGCGACTTCAAGAGCTCCCCAACCCTTACAAAGCAAATAAAGAAGTAAATGGGGAAATACGGGAGCCTCTTTCAAAGTGAAAATGTTGTGATCGTCATTTAAAATGGGTTATAAATCCCAAGTGATCATTATTGATCCCACATAGACCCACCTCGACTTGTCAGTATGATCCTATTAAATCCCTCTTGAAAAGCATCCATATCTCATGAAGATCCCCTAGAAAACCACCATTATCCCATAGAATACACTAGAAAAGTGTCCTTCAATCATGTGAAAGATGTTACAAATGCACTTTTATCTCGTGAGGTCCCCAATACATGTTATCCTAACCTTTTGGAAGCCCCTTGATATGTCCACATGGTTAGGTGAAACCCCTTTCATAATTCTTGGTCTAATAAAATTGGAAAATCCTCAACGCTCTCGCGGTCATAAAATATCACGCAATTCCATGGATGACCCACAATAAGATGTTTTGAATCACATGACTCCAAATCCATGCACCAAATCTATTCTAAATCTGTGAGATACTCTCTGCAGAAGACTATCTATACCGTAGGTGTTGAGGCCAATAAATCCCCCACCCCCAACACAAAAAATGCATCTAAAATTCATATTCACACCATTATGAATGCGAGGTAAGGAGAAGATTTTTTATATTGGTCAATTATATTTTTATAAGGCCTTACACCAAGTAATGATTGAGGTAATGGCCCAATAGATCATGTGTTTTTCATATGTTCTTCACGTGATCACTCATAGATCTTTCGATTGAATTCTTGGGTGTCATTCGAGGAATGAGATGAAGGTGTCGCATGTCATTTGGTTCATGTGAAACCTAAAATAATCTTATACTGAATGAACCTAAGAAAAATATATAATAACGGGGTAAAGTAAAGACAAAAATATGGGCTACTAAAGAGATGAAAATATATTCTAGTCCTCATGCACTTCTCATGACTTACGCTAATCATGTGACAACATGAATACATATTGATCAATTCATGTGATTCTCACTCAAAATATTATAATGATCATGTGATGTCCCTTGTACATGTCATGAAAGTTGTACAACTTTCTATGGGAATTCCACCCAAGTCACATGATGCCATCTGGGAATGCCACCAAAGTCATTTGAATCCCTGCCAGATTTCCATCCATAGCTTTCGATTTCCTCCATGTGTGTTGCCCAAGTTATGTGGTGACATGAGGAAAAGTCGGTTACGTCTCACAGTGACACCGAGACATGACATCCAAGATCATGCGATGTCCTCTGGAAAAATTTACCAATTCAAGAAGTACCCTCTAAACATGTCATCTTAGATCATGTGACGTCCTATGGAAAATTCCTACAGGTCATGATGAACCCACTAGACAAGTCGGTCTGGACTACGTGACATCCTATGACAAGTCATCCAAGTCATGCAACACCCTCTGGACATGACAGCCTTGATCATGTGATGGCCTCAATACATTTCATTATAATTATGAGATTTAATTCAGAAAATTAAATGTCAATCATGTGATTGTCTTGGGAAATGTCCATTAAACAACTAGGGCATGTCTAGATATCCTCAAAAATGTCAGAAGGACCTTCAGAACATGTCAAGTAAACAATTTGGTCATGTTGAGCATACATCCCAAGACATCATAACCATCTCTAGATGGTAAAAAATGGTGGCCTCGATGTGTAATCATCAATCATTGGAATTATATGACTACCTATATGAAAGGTCAGCCTCAGTGTGTTATACCCTATCACACTGTCATGGTACAGCTAACCACATTTATAGAGAGCCTCAATGTGTAAGCCCCAGTCAGTGGCATGATTTGATTGCCCACATATAAGGGAAGCCTTGGTTTGTAATCCTTAATCACTGGAATGGTATGACTAACCAAATATAATTTAATCATTAGTGATTGAACCATAATTAGTATAATGATATGACTGTCCATATATTTGGTCGGCCTCTATGTGTATGCCTCGATCAAATCAAACTACAATTAATCTGGTTCCATCCATAACTAGGATATGTAGGACACTTCCTAATACCTGATCTGAAAATGGAATCCACTTTAGTGTATCCCCCACCATATCTCTAATATTATTACCATCGTGGCTTAATCACTCCCATGGATGTGTCATTATTTCGCATCTACTAGTGGATTAGAAGGGAAACTTGATCATGTATATCCTAATCAAATTGAACTATGATGACACTAATTCCTACCATAACCAGGATATGTTGGATGAATTCCTAAGTCCTGGGCTCAAATGGGAATCCAATTCAATTTAAACCCTTCCATGTAACTATCACTCCAAACATCGGGGCCTCATCTTACTCATGGACTCACCATTGTTTCCCATCCACCAACAGATTGTGAAGGCAACTAAACTACATGAACTATGATTCCTTTCATAATCATGATATGTAGAATTCCCTCTTAAGACCTGAGTTCCATATAAAAAATTGAAAGGCTTGTCTTATAATGTATGTCTCACTTACATATTCATTTATATTGATTAATTTCTATCCCTTGTTTCCCACACAATGTATGGATCTCTTGGGAATAGGGATTTGAAAAGATCATATGATTCGCATCAGGATTCTTCATAATCTAGGGAAGTCTCATCCCATAATCCACGATTAGTGGCATGATAAGAATCCCCTAAAGAATAGAATATAACTTGGTGAAAGTCCCAAGGTCATGATGGAACTATGATGACTTTTATTCCTATCATAACCAGGATACGTAGGACACCTCCCCATGCTCGACCTAAAGTACCCGGAGTTGAAGTGTCCTCAAATATTTTCATTCTATATTCTATTAAACAACATATTTTAAATAAAAAAAAAAAATTATTCATACTATTAGAAAGATATATAGAATTCCTCATAATCATTCAATCCCATCCTTGATATATTAATCGCTTTCCTGTATACAATTAAATTCTGGAGGGCCTTGTTATTTGGCTTCAATATATTGGTAGCTACACATTAATAGGATATTGATGGAGAACTTTCATATAAATACAAAAGGACTCACTAATATATTTCCCTTTAAAAATAAAAGGATTTAACCTATGGTCATTTTTATACAGTAAACAGTTCTGTATCAGGATTTGGAATAGATTTTCAAATATATATTAAATATATAAAAGTGTCTTGGAGTGGGAAAAAATAACCCCCACCCAATTGTGTGATGAGACCGACCTCCCATCCTCTTGTCCTTTGTGAATACCTAAGAATCATTGGGTTTCAAATCCCAATTGGTCACCTTTATATGGAAATCCAGTCTTTACTCATTTATGTATGGGGAACCATTTAGAGTTTCTATGAAATGAAATCATGGTAAACCTGATGTGAATAATTGGAAATCACTTTAAAAACTTCTCCCAATCAATTTTTAGGTGTTACCATGCACAATAATTCGAATTAAATTAATGTTGAACCTGATATGATGAATTTAGCTTTACATTTACCCACCTCCCCCCCCCCACACACATAATCAATCATTAGGAATCTACAAGCACAAACATTCTGACAAAATAAAATAATTTAACTAGATGTGAATCTATGAAAAATAAAAATGATCAGTTTACCATGTTTCATGACATTTTTTTTTCATATCCCACACACAAAAAATTAATGGACCTAACATGAATCCTTAAAATGATGAAAATGGTTGGCTAATCCTATATAGACAGGGGTTGTCATGAAATAAGTCCATCCTCTCTTTGACAAGTCCACAAGAGTAGAATGGGTTGACTATGAATAAGAAAGGATATTTGTGTTACCCATGCATATATGATTGAGAACATATCATGCCTACAATGATGCACTAATAAATGAACTTCTTCCTTGTTTTCTTCATGACTACAGATACTTCTATCATGAACAGCACCCTCACCTGAGATAATTTCTTCATCTAGAGACTGTTCTAGAATATCATTTATAGCTATGACACCTATATGACTCAGAATGACCTCACATTCTTGACACGTTCAATGTTAGGTGTTGAATTCAATGGTCCAAGAATACCATGTACGTTATACAATACCAACCCTTTATTATTCCCACAATGGTCTCAAAGTACTGAAAAAAATGAGATCACATCATCCAAGGAAAGTCTCACTAAATATGGAGGCACTCATTTCCATTTCAAACCACTTTAGAGTCATATACTCAAAGCACGACAATCCCCACCTTCAGTACCTGATTGTTGTGGTCCACTAAGTCCACTATAGATACATTCAGAATTAGAATCTTCTGAGGAGGTCTCCTTAAACTACCATTTCAAGCGCCAACCCATCGGTACCCTTCATCCACATTTTATGGGTACCACCCAACACATTTCCACCTATGAAACTCTTGCACAAGAAATGTCGATCACAAAAGCATATGGATAATCATGAGTGGGGTCATATCCTCACTCCCATCGATGATGACTGTAGACATATTCCAGTAGTAACCATTGAGTATGATCATATCCCTGGTCACTCAAAACAAATTTTTGGTCCTATTCCTACACCAACCATGGGGGAGGTGCATGTCCTTACCCCCATGAATGAAGTCCATTGGCATATTTTAGTGGCACAATGAGGGAAGGATTAGGCTCATATCCCCTCTTCAATTGAATACATATTCTATTATATATTGGAGATTGAAAATGTTAAGGCATACATTCCTACATACACTTTTCTAAAATTTCAATACATTATAGTAACATCTAAAAAACTCCTTTGGAATATTCTAGAAGTAGTACAGATATAGGGTGAGGTGAATATTCCAATCCCTACCGAAAGAGTATCATGAATCTCATATCAATATGAACAAGTGGTTGTTCTGGAGAAAGTTCACATTCTTGATCTCTTCTAGGAGGATTATCAGCAGAATTTGGTAAAGGATATGGAACTATACCATGTTTATATTCCTATTCCAACCAAGGTTCACGATATAATAGTGGCACATGACTTGGGATAGTAGAACATTCCTTTTGAAAAGGACCAGTTGTGTATTCCAAAAGTCCAGGATTAGGCCCACATCCTCGTTCTAGAAAGGGCTCACTAAGTGAGAGAAGAACATTCCTTGGAATAGATTTATATTCCAATCGAAAAATATAGTCATAATACTCTAAAGTATTAGGATTATGATCATATCCTTGTTCTTACCATGTCCTACTAGGTGAGAATTAAACATGCCTCTGGACAAGGTCATATTCCTATCAGTGAAGATGCATGGAATATTCAAGAATCACATGGTTTCCATGCACATATCACTACTTCCACTGATGAACGGCTACACCAATATCATTATGAGGATATAAAGAAGGAGGCTCATATCCCTTCTCCCATTCTAGAATTACATCTATATATTTTGATGGGGAATGAATATTAAGAATGGAATAATATTCTCATTCCAACTGAGGATCAATAAGTGATAGAATCACATCCCTCGGGATAGGCTCATATTCCTATCAAAAAATACTAATGGAATACTCAAAAGGCTCATGATCTAGCTCATATTCTCATTATGACTGAGGCTCACTAAGTGAGAGCGGCTCAGGCCTAAGTGTATGCACATATTCCTTCCAATAATGCAGAATACTATTGGAATATTCTAACATATTCTTAGAAACAGTATCATACTCTCACATCACAATACAGTTATGAATAAATGTTAGAATCAATCAGACAACAGGCTAATATACCCACACAATTCCAAAAGGCATGTCAGAATATCTCAACCAAGACATATAATGAGGCTCATGTTCCTAATATTCTCAATTCCAATTCCCTTGAGATTTTTCAAAACACATTCTCAACACCCCAAGGGTCTGAAAACTCTTTAACTAAAGAATAATTTGATCAATATCATGATAGTATTCTTTATGGTAGGATGGAGGTGGATCATGTGGACTCTACTCCTGACATATCAGGTGGTCGACCTCCCCATAGTGATATCTCCCAAATATAAGGAAATCCCCACCTTTCTTAGAAACCTCCATATAGAGAGGTTCTCAAAACATAGATTCATTCATATAGAGAGGTGATCAAATCACCGGGTTCAACTACATATTGTTACCCATCAACTAACTTCTACCCTCCATGATAATTAGTAAGAGATCTTGAGAAGAAACTTATGTGGTCTATCCAGATGGAGGCATGTAAGTATGACGAAAAGTGATCCAACATTGACATATAGAGAGAGTTTTCCAAAAACAACCTCCCTTCCATGTTCTGATCCATTAGTACTTCTGAATATGAGACACTTGAAGATCTATATAAGGAGAGGATGCATGTTCTACAACACAATATATGGTAGAATCATTAGAGATTGTAGGATAAACACCTCCCTTATTTGAAATATTGGGGTCACCTCCATACCATAAAGATACTCAACTGTTAGCTAGACTTGGTTGTTATCTCCATGGCCTCAAACCCATAACTGGAGAAGCACAAGGTAAATCTGCAGAACTCTTTCAACCAATACATCAAAACACTTCGGTAACTAATATCTAGAGCATCGTCATGTATCTATATTAGAGGATGGGGAAAGTATGGTTTGTTTCAATTCATCGTGCCCTTGAAATAGTAAATCCCCTTAGATATGGAATCCTGCAATGTCATAGCCTTTGTAGAAATTACGGGACCGAGTAATGAATGATCTATTTAGTCACTGAAAAAGAATTATCCCACTTCTATGGTGACACTACATCATGAACGGAAAGATATTATATCCAATATGTCTTTAAAATTGACCCCTCCAAGATACGAGAATTCATTTATGACATAGAAGTTGATTTTGGGATCAACCTGATAACTTCTTATAGAAACTTTATCTTAGCATGGGCTTCTATCACACAAAACTAAAACATAAGAAAAACTATGCCACATCAAACAAGTCATAGTATCATCTTCTATAGTAGTCGTCTAGGACTAAACCCCACATGTCTAGCTGGGGGAATATCTACCACTTCCTTGACCTCACATATCTTCAATTCTTGATAGGATTTGGTATATATTGGTTGCATCTAAAAAAATACACCAGCCCACTAGGAGGGGGGAATTTTTATCTCAATATCCATCATTAGATTCATTATCCCTATAGAGGGTCCAAGGTAAATCAACTGAATTTATAGATCAACCTTCGACAACTAGTATGGGGACATTTATATCTCCATGTTATTCATAGGAATCATTAAATCCTCAAATTTATTCATTGAATCCTCAATAACATGATCAACCAATGCAAATTTTGGGTCCAAATCATCCCCAGTCCACAAGGATGGTGGAATTTTTATCATCATCATAATAATCATCATCACCATAAAGGGTATCAATACTCTTCAGGTTTGGAAAAAAATATCGATAGTATTCATCCCATATTTTCCTCCCACTACATGAAAATCCTCTACTATTTGGGGATCATTTGGAAAACATGACTGGGAACTCCCTCATGGAATCTATTCATACACCAATATAGTAGAAACATATATTTATTTCAATCAAAACCTTCCATATTTGTAATCCAAAATGGTATCATATGGATAAGGTTTTGAGAAATAGCCCTAATGCAGGAAGTGAATAATCATCTTGTTTCAGTGGGAGTAATAGGATAACTACCATTTCTTGATACAACAATGTGAATTTTTTCACCATCAACACAAATGATTATGTGGATCAAGATGAAAATTATGATGGATGTAATGTAGAAAATATACCCAAATAGGATGATATTAATACACCCACTAAGGATTTGTGTTCCCAAAATAAGAGGAGGATCCAAAAACTAGATCCTCGGAATATCTTGTTTCCATATCTATAGTTGAAAACTACAAAAGATAGATGGAAAGGGGTGGATACATCCCAATCACCACCCAAATGAACCAAAAATCCTTCTTCGGATGAATGGATGTCAGAGTATGAGAATTAGATACAAAATCTTAGACAAATCAATGAGGAGATACTCAAGGGAAACATTCTAACTGGGTATCATTTTTATAATGAGGAAAATATTTATCCTCACATACATCTAGAAAGATTTAATCCTCCTTAAAGAGCAGTATCTGAGCATCAGACTGACTCTAGGTCCAAGAAGCCGGTCTACTTAAACGAGGAAGTTGAAAATGATCATAATTTCTCTCCATTATGGAGATAGCCTCTCCCTCTCAAGGGTGATCATTCAGTCTTTTCACTAATTGAGAATTAGTGCGAAACGAAAATAGGTCCACCTCATCAATCCCTTCCCACTCCATGTAGATAGAAGGCATCTCAGGTAGCAGTACCATTTGAATTTCTCAATTACATTGAGTCCTTGGTTACTCGAATATAAGGAACATAAGGGTGAAGTTCACCTATGAAGTTGGAGAAAAATCCACATATGCAAGGGTTTTATAAAAAATTTCCCCATCCTAATTTTAGAAATTCTACTTTCTCCACCTTTAACGGCATCGGATACCCGTAACAATATCATGTGAACTTCATATCTCGAATAAGTATAATGATGGGACCTTGAGATCAATAAGAGGAAAACAAGCTAAGGGGTTTTCTACAAAATATGTTAGGGCCAGCCCTTTTTGGAACAACAGTCTTCTATCAAAATCTATTATTGGATGATACAACATTCATCATCAATTACTTTATCAGTTAAACTCCTCCCTTAGGAAAATGACCATTGTTGAATGGAAGAACTACAACCAACATGAAAATGAGAGTGTGTTTAACTTCATGAACACATGGAAGGTTCTAACTTATCCACTTTTCATACCTATCTCATAGAAACAATTTCTAGAAATCTTTACTAAAAATATCTAGGATGAGTTGCAGACACCTCTGATCCTAATGAAATATCTTGGTAGATTTTGAAAATATCAAGAAATTGAATAACAACTAGAATATTCTATTTAGTAGAACTATGATAAGTCTCGACTCATGACCTCAAAAAGGTTAAAACGTTTGACAAGGTAGAGAACACCGTAGTTACCCTCAAAATAGTATAAATTCCCATTCAAACACCTATTCAAGTTTTGAATCGCCTTGAAACACCTATCAAGTGCAAGAAACCACTAAATCACCCTGGACTAGAAGTGAGAATAGATCGGGGTTTCCTAGTATTTAATGAATTTATGTATAAAACATACTTCTTATATAATTAAAAAGTATTTTTTTATTTCCTTACATCCATGTAAAATAATTTACATAACCTAGAACAGCCCCAAAAACCCAATGAGGTCAGCCTTACTGTAATTACCAACTAATTCTCTTTCAATAGAAGGTTGGGTCACAACATCCCAGATTTCTTCATATTCAATGGTGTTCTCTAAATCATGGTTGATTGTGGATAGGTGATGATGGATAACTCCTCGTTTTAGGTGACTGAACCATATTCCAGTTAGAAGAATAAGGTTATTAATAAAAAAAATTTGTCCATATGTGGACAGAAGTTCATAAAATTGATGAATCAAAAGACAGTTGACTGAGCTCATGCCACCCTAAGAGCACAGCTTCCCAAACCCGTAATGGTCCCATCACCTAGGGTGGAAACATCAAATCTTCTTCCCATAGGTGAATAGGGTCAATGGAAACAGGAAGATATAAAATAGGAAGAGTCATATTTAGATCCTATAAATTCTTTGACTCTTGTAGATTTCTTTCCTACAACATCTAAAACATGGGCACCACCCCACCAAACAGAACCCTCATTAGAAGAATAGATCATCTTTGGTTTAGTTAAAACAATGCACATGGAAAAACCCTTCTCTGATGATGAATATTCCTCTAACTATGAGTTCCTCATACCTGATAAGGGAGCTATAGGGAATAGGTGATGTAGATGAGGGTGCAAAGGACAATGCAGGTGTCATCAGACCCAATATTTTAGTCATACCCCAAAAGAGTAAATATATGTAGCTGAGACCCATGGTAAATAACTCTAGTGATCCCAATATAAACATGTAGGTACCTTAGAGCCCTCAAATGGTCTCCCTAGAACCATCATCTTACACAACCAATGGGGGGTACAATTGTCTTGTCATCCAAGACAACATGGGTGGCCAACACAACCTATACCATGGGAATAATATGCTCCCTCAACCTCTATAAAAGAACATGGACCATCTACCTCAAATTACCCATCTCCTAAACCACATAATAAGAAGGAACCAAACCTTTAGAAGCACCAAAATCTGGCACAAAAGTGTGACATTAAAAAATATATGGTTGTTGTCCGAGTCAAGATCTCAATCTTGAATGCACTTCATATTTCAAATAAACTCAGGGAGGCACTTGTTGAAGCTCTCCAAATCCCATAATTATTTGATACATAAGAATCCACAGGATAATTTCATCAAGTAGAGTTAATTCCATTAGAATTCCATATCACCATCTCATTTATAAAGTATAACTTTGAAGAGGTCATCTAGTGACACATCAGGCCACTATATATTTTATCTCGACTTGATAATGTAAAGATTCCATGTAATTTTATTGAAAATTGTTTTGGGACCAACCAAATCCCTGTTTGACCCTTTTACATACGGAATATAGCGAGGGAGATTTATATCCCATAAATCTGAACATTCATGGATATTATAGGCATGGGAAAAGACATCTCTGGAAGATCAATATAAAACATTAATTTGTGGATCTCACATCTAACACTATGTTTATGGTAATCCAATAGGACACCGCATAAAATGTCTCATATGGAAGGTCATGGATCCATAGCCACATGAAGGTACCTTCAACATTCCATCACTATTTTAAATACCCCATTTATGGAAAGGTCGACATACTACAGGGTGACAGTTCTCCCTTCAAGATATGTGAATCCATATATAATGAGGTGGGTTTATATAAAAGGGAAAAAATACAACCAATGCTGGATGAAAATATATAGGTTGTAAACCCCAAAAATATGGGGAACATCCCTAAATACACTTGGACTATGCTCGATAGCATTATGCACTACCCATAAAACTAATTGTGGAAATAGACCTGATCTCATATGTCCAATCCCCTTCTATCCCCAGTAACAATGTAAAAGAAAATCATCCCCAGAATCTATCTCTAATGATATAGGAAGTAGGGGATGAAAATGACTTTTCCCATTCCCTCTATCACATTAATGTTGATAAATATTCCCTCAGATTTTGACCCTCATCAAAAAAATGCATCCACAGATTCAAAGGTGGAAGGAGAGGAGGATGACATCAGGAACACCCCTCCCACATTCAAGGAAGGTATATTCCCCGCCATTGATGAGCTCATGCCGGTAAATCTTGGAATAGAATTCCACATACTATATTTATTAGTGTCCCCATCCATCTCAAGGATCAAGAGATAAATATTTCTTATCTAAATAAACAGCTATATGTGTTCAGTTGTAACTATATAGAAATTCCTAAAACAAATGCAGATGGGACTATGCACTATCTCAGCTTAGTCAATCACTATTGAGGTTACAATAAGGTGGATAGGAGGTTTCACCCCTCTCATTCCACTAATTTAAAAGTCATAGTTGAAAATTTTTTCAAACCCAAATTTGTCTGAGAAGTGAAATACCAATGATGGCTCACCAATAACATCCATTTCAAGAAAGAGATTGGTCATATTAGGGTCTTCATCAATTTCAAAGACCATAATCAACACTAAACAAAGGAATAATTCCAATTTATGATCACATAACACAGGATTGATTTAATTGATGGATTCCAAGAACTTACCTTCATGGATGGGTACTCATGGTTCAATCAAATAAAGATGGCTCCTAAATATGAGGAAGTCACTTCCATCAAAGAACCCCCAATGTGTCTTTTTCTGTTAGTTTATTCTCTTTGGGTAAAATAGTATAGTAAAACATATCAACATAACATGCATCATATATTTAATCCATTCTTGGGAAAAATAACCAAATTCTATGTTGAGAAACGAGTAGTTAAATCCGGTAAGCGGTGTACTCATTTCATGGATCATCAAAAAGTGTAAAGATGAATCTAATAAAATTTTCTTTTGAGGTAAAATCTCTGATGTTATTTGGATTTTGGATATGACACTATGGCATTGAGATCAGTAGTAAAAGGACCAACACAATCCTAGTGATGTCACCCCCTCATAATATAAAAGAAATGAGGGGGATCTTATTGTACCTCAATTACATTCATAATTTCATTACCAACCTGGTAAGAAAATATCTCCACTTCACCAAGATAATGAATAAGGGAATCACATATCGATTTGATGTGTACAACTAAAAATCCTTTGAGAGTCTCAATACCTACTACACCCCCAGTCCTAATGCCACCAGTGGAGGGAAATCCATATATATTATATTTGGATTCCATGGAATGATCACTTGGTGCTCACCTAAAATAAAAAAAATGATGTGGTAATGAGATAAATATCTATTACCACCTATGAATCATTCTAGGTACTAATAATAGATACTCAGATGTTCAAAATAACTTCCATGTTCTCATCTTTGTGGTTAAAATGTTGAGGTATTACTTAAAGTGACAAAAAGTCCACCTAGTATCTCATATTGATCTTCCCAAGTATATCCTTAGTCCTCCCATGATAATAGTATGATTGGATTGATGTGAGGTCATTATAAAACAATATGAAATCTAGTTCACATCATAGAATTCAATTAAAGGGTAGGTATTCGATGATTCCATTGAGGCACATTCTACCCTATAAACTACACCAATAGACACTGAGATTCAGGATGAAGATTTTTTATATTTCCATGTCACTCCCTGAACATGGGAGATGCATTTTGATGGTCCATATCAAATTCCTATTAGGAATAGACTAGAAAATCCTTAACTCAATTAGGTTGTCTTAGGTATTGCCTTTTTTTAGACAAATTAAATTTTCCCAATGATTTCTCACTATATGAAGGCTTCATGATTAATGAGTCTAAATAAAAATCTAGAATCACTATATTGGAACTATACCTACACTAAAAATATCCTACCTAAACATAAAATGGGATTGTAAGATAGTGATAAAGTAGATAAATGGTGAATATTCCATCAAAATTGAATAAATGGCCGATCTCACTGGATACATCAAGGGACTGATGGAAGAGTTCCCTTTTGATCCTACATTACATCATTTTGTTTATATATAGAATTCTTGTTCTGATGTATTGGATAATGCATCCATAGTCTTGGATGACCCCAATTGGGAGGATGTGATCTTCCACATCATGCACCAGAGTATGGTCTCATCAATCATCATCTGTGACCTGAAAAAAATCAATCAGGTCAATACCACCCCAGAGAGTGATGAACTGATATCCTCCCCTATATGAATGAAGCCTATAACTAATTATCTTCAAAATGGGATTGTCTTGATAGACTGAGTAAGAGGGGAACAAATTGGATGTTTATCAGAGAACTTTACCATCCATGATGGGCCGAATGGGTATAAATACCTCTAAAGATGAGGCATTAGTGAGTTCATCCATTCTTGTATCACATAAATAGATATTTCTCTCATCAAAGAAGAAGTCAATATAGGCTCTTGCAGCACTCAATAGTTTGGGACCAAGCTCTCCCACCAAATTAGCAGGTTGGGTTATTATTAGAAAACCATGATACAATACTACTAGGAATTTTCTAAAAAAATTCATTCATTCTAGGTTTATCAAAACACAATCCATCAAACCCCTGAATTACTACACACCACTAAATATTCAGATCTATTTTCCAAGTGGAGAATGGATGTTGTGGGTCTATATCCCCTAACACAACCTAGTAGTTTAATTACAAACTTACTAGTACCAACTTCTTATCTAATTTGATTGAGGTAATACCCCTCAAGAAATTAGGTATGAAGAATATCATCAACTTATTGAAGTTCCAAATCATCACCAATTTCTCATTCCTTCACATGATATCGATTGAAAATAGAACTAATTTCTATTCTACAGAGTTTATGAAATTTTACCAAGAGTACAACATTGAGTCCAATCATTCATATCACTACCATATAGTAGAAAATGGAAAAATAGAGGAATTCAATATGACTCTATAAAATATAATCTAGAAGATGGATATATAAGCTCCTCCATTCATTATATTCCTACCATGTGCACTGCTACACAAGTAGATCTATACTCATTAGTGTATGGAACTGAGACAGTGTTTCCCATAGAAGTATAGTTTCTTTCACTTAAAATAGATATATATGGAAAACTTTCATATAATGATAAATCACAAAAGTGACTGGAATAATTGTAATTGTATGATGATAATATGTTGTATACATTTCGCAACCATTAAGTCCATTAGAATAAGATTGCATGATCCTTCAATTAAAAGGTTTAACTCTGTTAAATCCGTCAAGGAGAACTAATATTGGCTCTTAGAACACCAATGATACAAGGAAAGAATATTCTAAATCTAGAACCCAAATGGGAAGAACCATATATCATACACAATTTCTATCACAACTGATCTTACTCACTAGCCACAATTGATGAGGAATGTGTCACACCTCCCCCCCCCCACCACTAATGTGAGGTTTAATAAGAAATAATTTGCATAGATTCCCTAGAGCAATATTATAATTCTATCCTCAAAATGTTAAAATATATAAAAATCATCCTAATCACATTACATTAAACGATATGGAACATTCCCTTGCAGTAATATGTTAAACTACCCAACATCTCGCTTCATAGTCACATGACATTAAACTGTTTAAATCACCCCTACCTCATGATGTTAAAATGTAAAGAAGACGTACTCACTATATGAAGTTAAAATATATGAAAATTATCCTACCAGTTAGATCATAAACTACATAGTATCTCTTGTCTGGGTTGAACGACATTTAACTGTGAAAATCAACCTGACCACATGACATTAATCTGAACAGAAGACATCCTGACCACATGAAATCAAAATTTATAGAACATGTCCTATTATTAAGATGTTAAACTACACAAAATATCACATCCTAAAATCATGAAGTTAAGCTATAAAGAAGTCATCATGACCACATGATGTTAATCTCTATAGAATATGTCCTAGAAGTAACACATTAAACTATAAAGCATCTCTCATCCATACCATAAGATGTTAAACTGTGTGGATAATATCCTCTTTGCATGTCACTAAAAAGAATGGTTTCAAAGAACTATGTGTGTCTTGACTCCCTCTGTCACATGATACATAATGATTCCTAGACCCGTATTATTGGGACCATCTACAGTATTCTTCTTCTTTCATGTTCAGTCACCTGCATCCTTACCGCATGATGTTAAACTACACATTTGATATCCCAACCACACAACAGTAAACTGCATGGATATCTAGAACTAAATATGGAATTATTATCATTCTAATGATATTTATCGAGAAACCTAGATCCAATATATTTTCCAAGCTACCTCAAGATTAAAAATTCCCATGTCAGTTTTCTAATGTCCTCCATGTTGTGATATTAACATTTAACATTCCTTTTTTATCACACCAATCATAACTCATGTGATCTTAGGAATTTTGGTAAAGGATCCCCTTGCTTGAACGAGACATATCAGTTCATGATAGGGTTATCATCGTCCTATATGAAAGGACATAAATGTCACCCCATAATTCTTCACCACATGTGGTTAGACTACACGGTTGGTGTCCCTTGCATGAAATAGAACTACACATTACATTGGACCTTTCCAAATAGAAACACTACCCATATTAGTGGTCTATCACTACAACTCCACTCAATAAATACAATTGGACATATTCTTATCGTCACATGATATGTAGTGACTCCATGATCACCAAACCTAGTCCCACAAATAAAAATCAATAGAAACCATTCCCCCCTCCACATATGGGTTAGGCCTGCATAGAGTGTTTTCTATTCAAGAATTGATTTTAGACTAATTCATGACATCATAAGATATGTTGTGATAAAAAGACCTTTATTCATGGGAGAATTAAAAATATTATCTTAGTTTTACATCAAGGATATGACATCCTTGTTTCATGATGTTAAACTATATGGTTTATCAAGAAAAATGTATGGATTAATTCCTATTATCACAGAATACTAAGTGATGCCATGATCTCCAATCCTAGTCCCAACTATAATAATAAATATGACCAATTCCCCCTCTTTGTATGTGTCATGTCATCATAGAGTGTTTCCCATTAAAAAATATATGACTTGATTTCTAACCTCATAGGATACATAGTAAAACCTAGATCCCCAATCATGGGTCCATCCACAATATATGAAATCACAAAAAAATGATCCCCTGCATGTATGTTGGCCCAAACTATGTAGTGAGTTTCTTAGCTGAATGACATTAAACATCAAGATAGAATTAGCATATACCTCTTTTAAAAGATGAATGAGTCATGAAAGCTCATATTTCCTACACAAAATTCAGATCTACATAGAGATTTCATTAATATTTTATAGATCATCATAAGAAGGTAATCAGAACACTACTACCCACTAATAAGACTATGTGTGGATAAAAGATTCTACTTGCATTTGAATGTCCCCTGATCAGGGAAAAGTTTCCCCATAGATACTTTGAACAAATTTCATGTTGGTTCTCACATCCATACTACATTATGTTAAACTACAATGAAAAGGGAATGTCTTTATCGCGTGATGTTAAACTAAAAGGAAAATTTCCTTATCACATGAAATTATAACTTTAAAATAAATATGTTCACTCTAAATGAAGTTAAGATGTAAAGGCCATCACTCAAAATCATTTCATCCTAAAGGGACACAATACTAATCCTGTTCAACCAGAGTATGGGGTGATTCTTCCATCTTTTAAGCCCCTCATCCCATGAATCACACTTTATGTATCGGGAACCTAAAGTTTCCAAAAACCATTCATGGAACTTGGAAACGAAAATAGATATTTCTTATTGAACATGTTATCAATTCATAAGGGCTTATAACTACAAACAAAATATATCTTGGCTCTATAAGAAGGTATTTCTGATGCTTGGGAGCCTGATGTCACTATGGTGGAACTCAGCACCCGAGGGTTTAATGGTCCATCCTTGGAATAGTTGTTTCATATCATTACCAAATACAGGATAACCTTGATCCATCATTAAAAATATTTTCATCTCCCAATAAAAATAATGTTGGAGTACTCATGACCAAGGGTATTCTAAATAGTATCTTGTCTAACATTTCTCTCATATTATGTCCACGTGATTCATCATCATATAGGATTTGACCTACCAACCAATGATATCACCTCCTTGTAGGAAAGGAACCCCAATCCTTAGGATCCCTTATAACATTGTGGTAGAACCCATCACCTTATGGTGATATGGGTCATTCTTGGCATGTCTTCTCCATCCCATATTCACTGACTCAAATTTTTGGGTAATGAATTACATCACCCACATTCCAAATATCTAGGTAGACTCAGATTCCCTAGTATTTCTCCCTCAACCTATATTACACCCATAAATCATCCATGGCTCATGTAAAATAATGGAGAAAACTCTATTTTACAATACTATCGATGCATAAAGGATTCAAAATACTAATGAGAGGAATATCCTCCTTATAGTAAAGGATCTCTAATCCTCTTGATCCCTGACGAAACCACGGGAAAACATAGAATCATGGTGTGTGTTGGGACTTCCCTAGATGGTATGCCCCATATTCCATATTCATCAATAAATTATTGGAAGAAACACTTTAAGCTTCCTAGTATTTCATGTCCTGGAAAAAATACTTTAAACTGTGTGGTATTTTATGACCTAGAATCAATACTTTAAAAGACATTTATTTTGACCTGATAGAAATAATTTAAACTACATAGTATATATGTCCTTATAATATAACACTAAAATGCACAAAAGATGTCATAACTACATGACATTAAACTTCATGGAGAATGATACTTCTCAAACTGTATATTATTATCAATAGAAGGTCCAAGCTAAAAGATGATAAACTAAAACAATATATGGTTTGAGATAAAAGACCCTAAACTAAAATAATAGAATGCCTTAGTCAAAATAACCTAAAATACAGAATTAGAAGGTCTATGTAAAAACACCATAAACTATAGTAATAAAATTTCTAAGCTCGAAGACCCTTAAATATAGAACTACAAGAATTTATTACGAAATATTTGAAAAAGGCACAAAACCTGTTAGGTAGAAACCTAGTAAGTGGGAGGCCTGATAATAAAAGTTTATTTTAAGTTTGTTGAGACTTCACCTATATGAATCATAGGAAATATTTTTAGGAAATATAAATAAAATAATAAAAATAATTTACTTCCCCATATGTGGCCTTAGAAATAAATAATGTTGTGGAAATTAGGTCTATTCAATTCAGAAAAAAATGGGGAAATTTCCCTCCAAGACACATATTCTACCCAAATTATCTGTTTAAAAATTAGTTAATCTTAAGATAACCAGAGTAGATACATCAATGAAGAATCTAGTTTTGGAGGGAATTCATGAGAATTTCTTGACAAGAATCTATCTGGATTTAAACATTCAAATTCAAGCATTCTGTTTTACTTGATATTGTAAAAATGAAGGGTATAGTTGATGATTCATAAAAAATAATGTCAACAAGTTGTCATGCACATCATGAATAAAAGAAAACTGGAAAATGAAATGTAATTTTCAGAAAATATTTTCCTTGATATCATTTAATAGGATGAATCTTGAAATATTAGATTCTCTCAAAAAAATTCATGAGGAAAATAAAATTTGAAAATTACATGTCAATTTTATAATTTTATTAGAGGATACCATGAGATCCATAAACATATATTCAAGGGAGGTAATGGATTGGTGTAATTCATTAGCATATTCTATTTTGGACTCTACAATTTGTACTTATTGTTCCACCAATGTAACAGATTCAATCCTGGGCTTAGCCCCCAGGTCAAAGATCTCTTATTACTCTAATAAAATTCTCTCTAATAATTACAGTGCTTTCTAAAAATGGGATAGATATTCTTTAATATGAATGGTTTTATAATGGAGACGATTGATTTCAACCTTCCTAGCACTGACCGCATTCTAAGGAGTTTCCTTCTCCACTGCACATTTGGAATCATCATTTACAAGATCGTTCCGAATTATCTTAACTAAATAAGAAACCTTAATTACATACAACATTAATTAAAGTGACCTCTTCTACTCCCTCAAAGATATCACCTCCTTCACCCTAGCATAAAGTGTAGTATGGTCAAACCCCTCATACTCAAGGGTGGTAAACATGAATCGAAGGTGACATAGTTGGTCCATCAACCCTTCCAAAGGGGTCTTTAAAACCATGGTCTAGATCTCCCTCCATACTTAACGCGTCATTGAATGGTAAAGTGATTAATACATTGGACCTTGTCCCAAGATAATCATTGTAATATGAATATATTTTGGGACCAAGTCTCTATATGAGGAATTTGTTCTCACAATCTTCAAAAACGTAGGTAGAGAGCTGACCTCTACATTGGTCGAATCAGTCAAAGGAATCCTCAAGGAATCACGGACTTGAACTTCCAATATTAAGGGTGAATTCACTAAAAAATAGGTAAAATGTTTTATCATTAAAAGGATAAATGACATAATATTTCTGGGTAACCAACAGATATGACCAATATTAGAAACATACCTTCTCAGTTGTGTCATTGGGGGAATATGCTACCCCAAACCCACCCTCTGATAACAAGGCCACACCCTCTTAAGACTAGTGACTTTGTGGAACATTTAGTGCTTTCTCCAAACTCATGCTTTGATCACAGCCTTTTAGGTCTATAATAAAAAAAATATGAAGAAATATTATACAAAGAAAAACATGTGTCTAGTTTCTGATGAAGTACTCACCTTTTCCAAAATGTACCTCCATTATGGATAACTCAGTAGAAGAATAGTAACCTGTATTAGTCTCTTACAAGAGCATGTTCACATGCGCTGATTAAAATGGCATGCCACAGGAACATCTACCGTAAGAAATGGGCCTAACTGGACCAACACATTGTCCATATCTACTTCTTGATGGGTTGGCCCTAATAATGAAGGTTCTGCTTAAGAAACAAAATTATCACCCACATCCTCGGGGATAGTTGCATTCTCTTCTAAGAGGGCTCATCTAGTACCTATGTATTTTTGAAAAATAAGGATTTATTATTAGAATAATCTAAAATCATGAAAGAGTGAAATTTTTGACTTACTTGAGGATTCTAGGAGAGAGGGATCTGACAAGTTAGAACCATTCCTTTTCAATTTCTCCTCCAAGTCAAGATATCCAGAAGGTATAGACATAGATATTATTAAGTAACTCCCCATTTAAGGTTTTTATGTTGTGGGTGTTTTTTTAAGAATGGATATTTCTGACCACATAAAATCTATTTGACTTGGATATCCCTTATCATCGGTCCCGAAGTCGTTTCCAAATCCCACTCCAATAGTGGTACCCTGGGGAGGATATATGGGGGAAGAGCCAATATTCTATGGTATCATTATATATCAACCAAAATTAAAAGTATTTTGTTACAATTTCAATAGCACCATGACCCTTAAAACATAGAAATATTTGTAGCCTTACCAATGCCTCACCAATGGGATGGCCATATTTGTCCATGGAAACATTTAGGGTGCCTCAGATCACCATATTCTAAAAAGAAGTGAATAACAATTCCATCCCTTTCTGCTTTCCAAAATTATATCAACATCTTTTATTAAATCCATGAACTTTTTAGGTTAGTTTTTTAAATTATTTCCTACGGTGTTTGACGTTAGTGAAACCTTCCAAAGGTAATTCGGCATGGCATAGTATGCCTTAGAGAATATCTTCTAAATGTTTCATTCTCCAAGTCATCCATTTTTTAAATGATATAGAAAATAATAACTCTAGAATGAATTAACTCATAGACACAATGCCCAATGTGGTCATGTGGTCTGCTAATTATATTGGAAATGAGAGCAATTGTAGATGCCTCACATCATTATAATGTTCTTCTAGGGTTCTTGGTCCTCTCAGAACAAATTATTTTGTGGTCCTTGTATTACCCAATATGATACCCTCCTTTCATATAAGTCTCCATACTAAATGTGGAGACCCTAACTCCACCAATTTATTTCTATTGAGAGTATGTACCCACTCAGGTACATAGTAAGGAAATCATCCAGCTGAATGGTTTGGTCAACACCGTAGATAAACTCCCTTCCCCAGTCATTAAATCTTCCTTCTTCAAATATAGTCTAATAAACACCCTCTACACCATGGGCGTACTTCGTAGATAAATCCTTTGTATTATTTTCTTGTAACTTGGAAGATTATTTATTGATGAAGTACCTTACCCATGTATTTATTGGGATATCTACCTCAAGGATTGGTTCTTTTAGGATGCCCTTTTTGTAAACCTAATGTAATCTCTAGCTAGAGGAGGATTCATCTCTAAATTATCCCACATAAACTATGGGTGGAAAATCATCATACATCACTCCAAATATGGGTGTACAAAAAATCATCTTGATGTCCCAAATATTGATGCCCACCTAACCATGTTTTAATTATAATGTTTTTATATCAGTACTCAAGTGACTGAACGAATATAACATCAAGCCCTTTTTATATTAGTAAGAAGTTTGAAAAATATAGATGGTCTCATACATCCCGATCTACTTCAGCACAGTGGAAAACTAAAACGCAATATATTTCACCTAGAAGGAGCAACCCCACTCCATTACAAAACTACCCCCAGTTTAGAAGTCCCAATTGGGAACCCACCCAAACATATGGCTAGTGGCATACTTTCGCATTATTGAGAGGTACATATGCACATCTGAATCAGGTTTGTGATATTTCCCATAAAATTATATGGTAATAAATGTCAATATATTATCATCTATGAATTATCCCTCAATAATGAAATGGCGTGCACGAGAGATGCTCACATTAATGGAATTATGGGTTATTAAAACCCAAGAGATATGTACAATTGATGATTTTGTTTGAGGAATGGTAGTTTCATTGGGAAGTACAAACCCATGAAGGTGTAGAATGTATGAAAGGGGATATTCTCTAAGGCTCACTCCCAGCAGGTTTATCATAATCTTCTTTAATGACCCAACAACATGGTGGAAAGTACAATCCAAACTTGTTATAATATCATCCCAGCAATCCACAGTTTCCTTAGCCTCTTTACATGAAGTTATATGGGAACTATGTTGATATCTGGATACCATCAACAAAAAATTAACAATTATGAGTTAGATGAGTGAGAAACCTCATCAAAATAAATACATAACTCTGGCAGCATCATGCGAATTTCACAAACCATAAAAAGATTCATAATCACATGACTTATTCCAAGTCTCATGAACCACCCCCAAGAAGATCTTACATACCATATAAACCTGACTAAAATATTGAAACCACCCTAATAGTCGTGATATTCAAGATTGTGTGACCTTGACATGGTCACATGAACCTCATAATGTTTGGGTGATCATGCCACCAAACCAAAATGTCCTGTGAAACATGAAATATAGTAATATGACCAATTTTGAAACAATTACTGAAGATATATTTGAGGTTGATTTAAAAAAAGTTCTAGGGAAATGAAGGTCTCACAAAAAGATCTCAAAAAATAGTTCATATAAAGAACCCATGCCAAACAGATCCTGTGATCAGTTCTCATGTAGAGGCTTCATGATCAGTTCTTACAGAAGGCCTTGTGAAGGGTTCAAGTGAAAGACGAAAACTAAAAAAGAATTAAAAAAGTATAATTCACTAGTGAATGATCTCCCCACCCCCACTCCTAAATTTATATAGAACTCCTTGAAATACCAAGATTCTCCCAAAATACTATATGTTTCTTAGACACCGACTGGCGACAACATAGACTCGGGTGGCCATTTATATTCCTCAAAAATGATATCATGGCCCTACAAACATCTCTCCTAAGGGGGAAATTTTTTTTACTCCCACCAAATGGGAATCATCAAATATAAAATGGACGAAATACCTAAAACATGGGTATTATTTATCAAAAAACAAAAATTAGGAGAAGATGGATGGAAAATATGGATTGTATAAACCACCAAAATACATGTTATTTCATGAACTTAGAAAGTTCATACGATCATGTCCTGCAAAATGTGTGACCTACTTCAAATCATGAGGATCCCCTTGGATAGTACTCTTGTTCTAGATAAGGCATCCAATAAATTTTTTGATCATACAAAGGCTTCCAAGTGAACTCCTCCACATCATATGACTAGTCAATTGGTGGACTCATGAAAACCATCAAAACAATCATTACAAAATAAAGGATAAAATGTGAAAAATTCTGATGCCTTTGAGGTTTTTAATATTCATGTGATGCACCCCTATAATCCTTAAGACACTGCAAGGCCCTGGAGACAGGCTCTCCATTCTGTACAAGATCCCACTGACATGTCACCTTCATCATGTGAAGGGTTTCAAACATGTCGATTCAACTCTGTGCTCCCCTTTCAACTCCATAAACAATAAAAAAGTGGTTATCCATGAAAATTATCGAACCACACCACAAGAAATGTTATTGATCACATGATTCATCATAAGAAGAGATATTGATCATTCTCTCTATCACTTTCACAACGTCATGAGATCCTCAACCCTTGAAAAGTAAAGAAGGAAATAAAAGGGGGAAATATGGTAGCTTCTTGCATAGAGTAGATACACTAATCATCAAGCGAAATGGGTTATTCATCCTCAAAGATCATTATTGATCCCAAAGATCCCCCACTAACGCATGTAAGTATGATCCTATGGAATCCCTCTGGATATGACTCTAGACATGTCATCTTGGATCATACGACATCCACAAGGAATGTAAGCCAAGTCATGTGGGACCCTCCAAAAATGATATCTTAGATCATGAGATGTTCTTTGAACATGTCATACAAGTCATGAAACACCATCCAGAAATTTCATCCATGATCATGAAAAGTCCTCCAGACATGCCATTAATATTTTTTGATGTCCTTTGGAAAATTTAAACTGAATCATGTGATTGTCTTGGGACATGTAAATTATGTAACTAGGTCATACCCAGACATCCTCTTATATGTCATGCGGACATTCAAAACATGTCAAAAAGACAATCATACCATATCGAGTGCATATACAAGGACATGATAACCTTATATAGTGGTTATATTGGGTAATAAAAACATATAATCCCCAATCATTGGCATGATATGACTGCCCAAGTATAAGGGTATCCTCAGTGGGTAGGCTCTGATCGGTGGCGTGATATGATTTCCCACATATAAGGGAATCATTAGTGTGTAAGCCATAATCAGTGGCATGATATTACTGGCCATATATAAGGGTATTAATAGTGTGTATTTTTCAATTAGAGGTGTTATATGACTTCCCGTATACAAGGGAAGCCTGTGTGTGTAAGCCCCAATCAGGGGTATGATGTGGCTTCCCACATATTATAATAGCCTTATTGTGTAATCCCTCATCAAATAAAACTACATTGACTTTGATTCTATCCGTATTCAAGATAAGTAGGATTCAATCATTTGGATCGATCTCAAATAGGAATCCACTTTGGTGTAAGCCCCACAAATCCTCCAACATTCTAACCACCACTAAACAATCACTACCATGGTTTGATCATTATTACACATCCACCAATGGATTAAAATAGAAACCATAGCATGTAAGACCTAGTAAAATTGATTTATGATGACTCTAACCACTCCCATAAGTAAAATATATAGGATTCCTTCCTATGTACTGAGCTCAAATGGGCATCCAATTTGGTGTAAACCCCTATGTCTCTATCTTTTCAACCATCAGGACCTCATCTCTCACATGGACTGGCCATTCTTTCTCTTCCATCAGCTGGTTGAGAAGTAAATTTAACTATACGACTCTAATTCCATCCATAATCAAGATATTTAAGATTCCTTATTAAGGTTGAAGATCCATATTTAGAATTAGAAGGTTTTTATTAGCATGTATCTCCCACCTCCATATGTATTGATATTGATTACTTTCTATCCCTTACTTCTCACATTTTGCATGGTTCATGTGGTCTTGGGGATTTTCAATGATCATATCTGTCACATCGTATATCCCCACCATAGAGGGAAGTCATAGTGTGTAATCCTCAATCAGTGGAATGATTGGACTCCCCCATACAAGGGAATCTTCCTTGGGGTAAGTACTAAGGGAATGATTTATTTTTGATAAATCTGAATCCTTCCATAACCAAGATAGGTATGGTTCTTCCCTGAGGATTGATCTCATGTACCCAGAGCATATGAACAACCATATATTTTCGTTCTACAAGACATTAAATTATATTGGGTTTAAGGAAGTAAATTGGTTTTTATTCCTACTATAATAAAGATAAGTATTATGTCTCATAAAGGTTCAATTACTTCCTCAAATTATTAATCACCTCACAGTATTGTAGCAAATTCTGAAGGGCCTAGTCATACATATTCAACATATATACAACTACCGATTAATAGTAAATGGATGAAGAGCCTCATATATATAATGATAAAATCACAAATAGATTCCCCTTTACACATTAATGGATTTAAATTATTGTCATTTTCTAGGGTAACCAGTTCTATATCGGTATTAGGAAGAGATTCATGAATATATCCTAAATCTATATGGGACTGTTGGAGTAGGCAAAAATCCACCCAAGGGTGTGATGAGACTTCCATATCATCTTCTAGACCAATGTGATTCCCTAAGAAACATTGGTTCGGAAACCCTAATTATCTTTTACCTTTGGAAAGTAGGTCATCCCTCAGTTATGGGTGGAGGGACCACTAGGACTTTATTTTATATAAAAACATGGTAAACCTAACATGAATAATTATACAGCACATTTAACCCCCCCCCCCCCCCTAAAAATCAATTTTCAGTAATATATGTGCACAAACATTCTAATGAAACAAAAATGGTGAATCTGACATGAAGAATTATGAATCATATATAAACCCCCTCAAAATCAATAAATTGTAATCTATATTCACAAACATTCTAATGAAGAAAAAATGGCAAACCTAGTGTGGAGAATTGTGCATCACATTTAACTCCTCTCACAATCAATCGTCATGAATTCACATTCACAAACATTAAAAATAAAAAATAATTTTTGTAGATAAATATGAAATATTAGAAAGTCCTGGATTCATTTTATTTTAATTACATTATTTCTTGTAGTTTTAAAATTCAAGTTAAATGAATAGTTACCAAATTGACATTAATTTTATTTTATAATAAATAATAATTATTAAATGATTTAAAATACCTAAAAATATTAAATTTTGTAACGTGATTAGTATATGGTTTAAACACATCAACTATGGTCCATTGATGTTCTATTTTTCCTTTTATAGTAAATATATTAACCCCTTAAGAGTAAAAAGCATTATTATCAGTATAATTTTCAAAAGGTTTAATTGAGGGTTAATATAAATATATAAAGGTAATAATTTTATTAAAAAATAACCAAGTTTTATTTTATGGGATTACTTAGACTCATAGTCATATTGTGTTCACGTATTTTCAATTTGGATCCATTTAGACATCAATAATAATTTATGTTAATTTAATATTTTAATAAATTCTATGAGTGGCCCTCCCCTCTCTTATAAGAGGGTACATCTTCTTTTCATTTCTCCACACTTCAAGAATAATTTTTTTAAGAAGACCCCTTCAAATATACATTAATTGAATCTATTACCATGTCTTATAATACTTTGTTTGGTTAGAAACTCATTATATGATAGATTTGTTTGTAAACCTTAAGAGGTTGTCCGAATAAGAAGTATCATTCTTAATCGAGAATTTTTTTTTATTTTTTCTTACATCAACGTAAAATTTTATTTAACCAAAATTATATAATAAAATTTATATATCCCATTTAATAATATGTTATTAATTTAGTTTTATAATCTACATCCATCTCCAACCTCCATAAAATGTGAACAGAATCTATCATTCATGTGTACGGTAGACAACCTCTTCGGGAATCTATGTAATTAATTTTCACTCAGCACCTCTCACAACTGGCTATAATGGTATATTTTATGTATATATATGATATTCATGATATATTTATCATTATAAAAATATAATATATCATTTAATTATTTTCCTTTTTATTCACTTAAAATTGATAACACCATTCGGGTGTATATATAGACTACCTCCTCTAAGAAGCAATGTGATTTGTTTTTCATCACCACCTAATATAAATTATATATATTAATATTTAAATAAATTATATGGTATTTATGTTATTATGAAAATTTTGGAAGGAAAAAATAATACTTCCTTTATTTCTATAATGATCGTTGTAAAATTGAAATGTTACTCAATAATATGTATGAGCCACGGTCTTCATGACTGTAACATAGTTTATTTTTCTTAACCATATATTTTTTTTCTTTAATGTACTCTTGATGTATAAAAATTATAATTATTTCATTATTATTATTCTGGATATGATGGTGTAATGACCTATTTTACCATAATAAACATGCCAAAGTCATTTTTAACTTAGGAGGCAAATAGTGTCAAAATATTTGATGTAAACTCAATTGACTAATAATTAAATATAAATATGTATTAAATAAAAATTGAATAAATAACTTGAAGAAAGTTTTTCATAAATTAAAATTAACTTTAGTTTATTATTTGTGAAAATAAATAACATATGTGATGATCTAGACTCGATGAAATGACTTTCTTTTAAAAATCATCTTTTAATGTTTTCCTTCAAACTCTATATCTTCCATGTCCATATTTTTGAAATTTACCTATGTATGTTTTTTAATGGAAAAAAATAATTATAAAGGATATTTTATGTCTCTTATGAGTTTCTTTCAAATTATTTCAAGAGGAATCTTGTTATAGATTATTTTACTTTCATTACAAATGATAAATATAATGTCTTATTATATAGTATATGGTGACAATGAATTTTCAAACATCTATAACCATTATTTGATGGAAATATTGCATTATAATATCTCATGTTTTATTTAAATAAATACCTTATTACCCCTGATTCTAGTTATTTTTTATTTAAAATTGTATTTCAAAATAAAGTGTCTTTCAATATCAGAAAGTGATTTTCATATGGGTTAAAAAGAATTCTTCAGGGATTTTATGATGTAAATGTTGAATATAAATTGTTTTATTCATTATATAGTTTCAAAAAAAAATTATGGTAATGAGTGAGACCGATATAAATTATATGATAGGTACACCTAGATAGCTATCTAATTTGTTGGGTATTGTTGTAATTTGGTTGTATTATTATTCCAATTTGTATGTGTTCTATAAGGGTTCTATGAAGATGATACCCTAAGTCACATATATGACTTTTCTATGATTTATTATGTATTTTTATAGAATTAATTTTATTTTAAAATATAAGATAAGGATATTTTATTTTAAAGAATTATTATTACCTTCCAGTTAAAAATATATGTTTTTAAGTAAAATTTTTTCATGGGTTCACAAGTTTTCTAAGAAACCCTCAAGATTATGATTTTTCATTTCTGTTTTTCTATATAGTGTTTTATGAAACTATTTGGTAATAAATATTATTTAGTGTATATGTAAATTATTATTTGAGATCAAAGGTTATTTATTTTAAATTAAAACTCTTTTATGATCACAAGGTTTTCAAGTAGACTAACGGGTTTCATTGTTCTTATTATGTCCCTTCCAGATATTTTTATGCTCATTTGACATTTTAAAATTATTTCACAAGATTAAGGATGGATAAGGGTAAATAATAAATCTAGTAGAATTTCATGAATATTTCTCATTATAATACATAAATTTTTACTTTAAAAGGTGTATATTGTTGTAAAATGGATAATAAATATAACTGTCCACATTGTAATATAAGGGATTTTTATGTAAGATTTATTCCCTAATACTATAAACTCCAAACCTATAATATCTTTGGGAATTAAAGAAAATAAATTCTATTATATGTCACTAGAATATGTAATGTATAAGGTGGTTTCCTAATATACTACATGTATATATATTTTCATAAATTATTCAATTTTCATACGTGGAAAATTCTCATCCATATAAAAAAGCACATATTTTAACTATTAACCTATATGGTCATTTCCTGTATGTAACCAAATCTCATGTGTCACTAGTTTTCATATGCTTCAGAACATTTGGATCCATAGATTCCCTCATATAGGAAAACCTAAAAACATGTATATTTTCATATGTATCATCCTGTTTGGGTATGTAGATTTTTCAATGTTGGGAATCACATTCATTGATATTATCTTATGGATAGAAATTAAAAACATTCATATATGTTTCTTTCATTTCATCAATTCAAAATTGTACATCATCTTCTCAATTTTCTTTATCCTACCTCTTTTCATACATCATCAAAAAAAATTAGGATCATGGTGACCAATATCATGATGTAGAATAATTTAAAGATCATTACCCCATAAATTATCTTATTTTATTCTTATGTTCTTAATTTGGTCTCAAATATACAATTCATGTTAGACTAAACCTAGATACTCCCTCCATTCAAACCACATTCAATTTCTTTCATATATTTTACCAAGGATTTTTGACTTCCAATATTCATCATGAATCACAACCTAAATTCATATCCCTCTTATTCTATTTATCTTTTCTTCAACCTTTATCCAATAATTGGATGGAATACCTCAATTCTTCTATGATGTGTTATCCATTCATTAAATAATATCAAATCATACAACACTAGAATAATTATTCATTAAAATTTTATATATCTTGATAGTCATTCCTTGACAAGAAATAAAAATCATATAGATAATTTTAAGAAATATAATCCATTTTATTTATTTCTAATACCTTATAAATGATGTGTCAATATAAGCTTTTTCTATTCCTACTCTCTCCTTTATCATCAATCTTTCATTTAACTTTATCTCCCCCTTATTAATAAGAATTACAATGTACATAGGAAATGGGTATTTGTTCATCCTTAATAAAACATTTCCATAAATCATATAACTATAAGTTTATATAATCCAATATTATTATGTAAATTAAAAGGATATTATTTAGATAAAAAAATGGAAATTTTTCAAATGAATTTTATTCCAAATAAAATGGGAACTTTTTTCATTTTTTAATAATAATAAAATATTCAGGGCTAATTCCAATTAAGGTATAAATACAATATAGAATATGTTAACCTAAAACTTTTACAATCACTTCAGCAAATAGTTTTAAAAAATTCAATAACAAAGTAGTTCTGATGTTCTAAGAATCAACTATGAATCTACTTTCTAATTTCCCTGATTTAAGTAAATTTATCCCCATTTATTTAATGATTATTTCCTAAAGTTATAAAGTCTGAGATATTTTAAAAAATACCTTTTTATTTACATGTTCCTCATAAATATTCTAAAAAATAATTATTTTTATGAAATATTAATTATGGTAGCTGCTTATCCATTCTTCATTTGTGTAACCTTCATGGATATATTCATCATAGTATTCATGATTATGAATCTTTTAAATTGATATTAATAAATAAATAATTGTTGATAATACAACAAAATGGGTCATATATTGGTGATTATTCATATTTTACAACATCCACAAATTTAACAAGAGTGATCTTCATTAGTGCATATTTTGTAGAATAAAAATTTTTAGATCAAATAAAGATGGTAACTAATTTATTTTTATATCATGTATGAAAAAAAATATTTAACCGTCATCAAAGATGGTCCTATCATGGAATTTTTTTATTTATAATATCAATTTGAGAGATCAACCTTAGATTGTCTCATCATCATCTTGGTTTTCCATTATTGACATCCAACACTCCTACTAGGTTCTCCCCAAAACATCATGATTTGCCTTCAATTCCATAACTTATAAGAAAAAATACTATATAAAATTGTTAGGGTAATAAGGTATCTCATTTTGTTCCATAAGGTGAATAATAATTTTGTGATATTTTTTTCAACCATGTTGCACCATGTAATTCACTCTTCATGCTTGCCCATATAAACATAAATTCGAATCTATCTTGAAGATGCATGGATCTATTCACTATTTTAACTTATTTATGTAGATATATTTTCTTCTCATAATCTTATATATTGAGTTCATTACTCCCTATTATAAAGGCCCCTTAAAATTTGGGTGGAACAGTTACACCACATTTTGTAGTATTTCTAGATTTCTTACATCTCCACTACAACACTTTTTAAACATAAAATTTGTATTTTGTCGAAAAACTCTAATGAAATTTAATGTACTGATTTGGGATATTCTATTTTCCTTTTACTATAACCCATTCTTGTAATTCTTCCAATTTCATTAATTTATCCTAATTTTCTAGAAAGATTACTATAATATCATTATAAACATTGGAATCCTTCATATTGTCTCCAAATGGAATCATTTGAGTGGTCTTATTCACATTAAAAATTTTATAAGTGGTAAACCACCTGGTCTTCTTAGAAATGTTACCAAATGATGAACCTTCAACCTTTATTGAGAATTTATAATAAGTATTCATATTTTAAACATTTTCTAATTTCATTCACATGGTTTTAAATTCACCCTTAACATTATCTTATGTTGTTTTATTACTATTATAATTTGATACATAATGAGATGAGAGTGTACCACTCATGTGACCACTGGTACTATGAACATCATATATATTAACATGTATTTTAATTCTGTTTTAAGTATATATATTTTTTCTAATATGTGGATGTTTTTTTATATTTGTATTTCTCCCCCTTGATATTTTCCTTTCAACTCTAACATTTATATGATTGAATGAATAATATAATCAGTAATACCAAAACCAATTATAACTCCAACAGTGACGCAAAAAAATGTTCTTTTTTAGGTAATTATTTTTTTCCAAATTTGAAGGAAAACTATTTTAGGTATTCCTAACCACTGGTTGGGATATTCATAGGTAACTATCTAAAACACTTATTCTATGCATCATAGATATGATGGTTTACTTATCTCCATTTTTCATTATAAAAACTTGTAATGTTTTTTAATTTAAATGTGTACTATTTATGAAGATATATTTAGATAAATTAATAAAAAAGGTATAAATAGTACAATTTCTTTCACTACTTTATATATATCATCAAATGATGTAATGATTTTATTTACATGTAATGGGGTGTATTTTCAACACACTTATTTTTAAGGAATTTGGTAGTAGTGGATAATTTATCCTTATTTTTTGGAGACTAAATATGTTTCATTTCCGAATCTACCAATTTAACTTCCAATTATAGACACATCCTATTGAGGATGTTTTTATATTCAATTATAATGACCATATTTTCCAAATTATTATTCATTCAATATACATATTCATCATGAATCTTATTTATTTCATAAATAAATGTGTCATGTTCCTTAATCCTCTTTAATTTTTTTTAAATGTGAATTCTTGGCCTCAAAATTGTATATTTGGGATGATTTTAGTCCATGGGTCTTTTCTCTAAGAGACTTGTTTATAATTTCCTTTTCTTAAAATTCCTTGAGCAATTTTTTTCAAATTTTTATTACATTATTTCAAGATACACATTTTATTTTCCAAAGGCTCCATACTATTTTGAGAGATTTATATATTCTTGTACCTTGCCATGCATGTCCTTCCCCATGTTATCATCTTCACTAGAATCTTAGTGATCCCATCCTACATTTTTTAAAACATACTATTTATAGAATTAATTTTTTATTTAGAATTACATGAAAAAAATCATTTTATGCCTAAATATAAATCTATATTATCATACAATCACTCCAATAGATTCTTGTTTCTTCTTAATGAATGTTTTGAAAATAATTTTCATATACCCTTTCATCACATGACATATTTGGTCCACTTGTAGTATAAATATTATCCTTATCGTAGGGGTAATTTGAAACTCATATTCCTCTTCTTCCAAAATAGTTATGTCTTTGGTATTATCAGGGCCTATGGAAATTGATATTTATTCCCCTTAGATTGAGAGGGACATGTTCATACACATTATTTTATCATTTTTTCTTATTTTTCCTCATGACCATAGTAGAAATATAATTATTCTCTAAAATAAGTAAATAATCACCAAAACTATACATAATTACAAATTTAGGATACAACCTAAAAATATTAAAAAAGAAAAAAAATTCAAATAATATAATCCCATAGAGGTGAACATAATACTAATTGATAGGACCACTTGATATATACTTAATAATGAAAGGGGGTGAATCGGTATTGGGGAATTTTTAATCTAAATAATATTTATATTCCCTTACATTCTTGACGGGTTAAGATATTAATTATCTTATTTTATAAACATTAAAAAAATCTTTATCACATAAAAAAGTGTATATGAGGTTTAAATAATTCAACAATCAATAATAAAGGTTAGTCCTTGGGGAAATCAAGAAACAATCCTTGATTACACATACTACTACAATGAAAATACAATTACAGTTGGTCGGTCAAAAAATAATCCTGAACTGAAAGTGTGGTGCCTTAAACTCAAGTCAGGTTACTAAAAATAATCCAATTTTCCAGAAATTTTGATCACCTAGAACTAAATATTTCTTATCATTGAATCTCTATGATGCATTTGTAGACATTCATTGAATTATTTAAGTTCATTAAAACAATAATATTATCCACAACTAGATGTGACTTCTGTTGATTATCATAGTGATTCTTTGTTTATTAATTCCTTCTTATTATATTTACACTAGAATAGTATCATGAAATATCTTATCTTCTTCTCCCCTTGTATTAGAAACATGTAACCCAACTCTCTTCCTCTCCACACTAGATGTCTAAAATACATATTTTCTTTCACAAGTGTAAGACATCATTCTATCCTATAATTTTTCTATTATACTGACTATAATACTTCTATTTAATATGTGAAACCTAGAATTCACATCGCCTATCTTCTTCTAAACCTTAGGACTAACTCATATACTACTTCATTATTCTCTAAAAAAATATGAAAAGTAATTTATTCTCTTATTTTCTCTACTTCCCTCTTCACTTCTCTAATTACCTTGTCACTTATATTCTTCTTCTTCTTCGGAGCTTATGTTCTACAGTAGTTCTATTCTTCTTGTTTTCCACTCATATCATATATATAAGGATGATTATCCAATAATCAGGCCTCATTACTCATGAAACAAAAATATTATATCTTAAATAATTATGTTGAACCTTTCTAAAAACGAATTCTTCTTCTACTTATAAGAATATATATAATAATAAAACATTTTAGTGTTAACTAATTATTCCCTCTATCGTATTCATTTTTACATTAACTAACCCATGAAAACACATGATTTGAATTACCAAGATTTAAAATAATTTAAATCTCCATAGATCATCATACTTCATGGTATTTGACTAGATCAACAATCTTCAGCCTAAACTTCCTCTCATTTGAAACACCTGAAAACAAGACCTTAAATTATCCCATTATAATAGATATTATCACCCAACATTGTCTATAATAATATAACATAACAATTTTATGTTAATATACAGTAATTTATGTGTCTTTATAATTCATTAAAATGGATCTTTCATCCTTCATGCTTCTCTAGTAAATACAATCATAGATCCTTCCACATTTGTAGCATCAGATAATCCCAAAAATCCTTCATTCTTCATTCCAGGAAATCTAAATCATATTTATTGGATTACATGCACAAATCAATGAGAATTATATAATTTTGGAACCACCATCATGGAACACATGTCACTATACTTCTCTAGATTCATGGATGAGAAAAAACTCATACATTATGACAATATTTATATTTACCTAAATCACGCTTAAATTGAAGCCTTATGATTATCATTTCAATGAATTTCATCTTACTTGGAATCTTATGAATTGTTATATTCATTGAACATCACTCATGAGTTTATTTATCTATGGATTCAGATACATATATTTATATATCAAGATTTTCATACATTGCTATTTAAATAAAGGTAGCACATATACATATTCACATAGATGATGGAACTCTCATATATTTCCAATTATCATCCATAGTGAAAAACATATATGTGAAGAATTATACTACATGATCCATTCATGTATGTAACAAAATATCAAATGTAACAAGTTTTAATATGTTATAGAACATTTGCATCCATATATTCTCTTATTCAAGAATACCCATACATGGATATTCCCATACATAGTAGCCTATTTGAGTACATAGACTCATCTATCTAGAAAGTTCCATATGAAGATATTCCATTTTTTATAGAATTTATGGAGATTCATATATATTGTTATGAACTATATGAATCCTCAACCAAATATCATATTCTTTTATTTTTTACTTCTTCCTTATTTCATACATCATCTAAAACACATTTTCTGAGGATCATCATGACAAATATCATGATGTAAAAAACATTTATGATCAGTGTGCCCTGAATCATCGTATTTTATTCTCCAACTGTTTCATGGATGTTTTAGAGACCTTCTACATGATTCTCATGGTAGCTCCTCCAAAAATATGACTCATGGTTAAGTTCCATAATCTATTTCATGGAGGCTTTTCATCTTCCAATATTCATCTTGAATCAAAACCAAAATGCATATGAATATTATCCATCTTCTTCTCCATACATTATCTTCATCCTTCATCCAATATCTAGATGTCTCTCCTCAAGTATTTCAATATCTGTTATCCAATTTTTACATAATATAAAATCACCCAACAGTTGGGAAATTTTTCATCAACAAGTTGATATACCTTTTAAACCATTTCTTGATAACAAATTCAACTCACACCAAAGTGGGATTAATATTTTTTACTATCTAAAATATCCAAACCACATAAGATGGTTCAGTTACTCATAGTGAGGGGGCCATATGTGATTCTTAAGCTACATGAGTTTGACCAAAGGATGTAACCTTTCTAGTCAGTAAAATTAACAAAAATGATGTTTCTTTTTGGTTTGGTACCCATTTTACCTTATATAGAGTTTCAACCCTCACATTATGAAGTTATAAGTAAATGATAACCATACCCATGATATAAAAACTCTTATTTTTTCTTAATTTTGAATCACTAAACACTTTCTCTCTAAACTCAATAAAGTAATTTATCATGGGATACAGGTGTAATGAAAATCCCGAATCAATAATTAACTCTTTAGAAATGGAATGGTCTCATACCTTAAAAACATTATCGGTATCAAATTCCTTCTAAAAAATAATGATCCATATTTATGTTATGATTTTTTATTTTTAGGAAAATTTGCCTTGATCTGATTAAGATTCTTCAACTGAAGATGATTTATCACCCTATTCTTTGACATATATTAGCCCTGCCTAGACTGACCCTTATCACTCCACCTACCCAAATGATTATTTCCACCTATAACACTTAATCTCTTAGTCATTGTCTTAATAGATCCTTACTTATAATTTCCTTTGAATAAAAAATCATATTTAATGCCTTTGAGTGAATTATTATCCCTACTATATATCATAGATTTTAAACAGAATAAATGGAATCATCTAAAGATATTAAAAAATAGTGTGGTAGTCTTCATCCCATATAGTGTCATCTATGATTGATAAATCCAAAAAAAAACAAAATTTTATTCATCTATATATTCCCTGAATTTAGTTTTAGGATGAATTTTAAAAATTTCTAATTTTATATTCCTAGATAATCATCAAACTAATGATTTAGTCATATACAAGGCTTCCAATTTGGACCATATTTCAGTATTAATATGCTCATACACAACCCATTTAAGAACTTCCTCACTAAAAGAAAATAATATAAGACTAAAAGCATTAAGAAGGACATTTGGAGAGAAATATACAAAGGTAATAGTAAATTGACCTTTAATAGACACAGTGGTGACATTTTTTAAGACCGCATCAAAAATCAAGAAGGTATATTTGATCAAAAAGTGAGATAGTATTGATTATCTAGAGATTAAAATTATTTTATCCATAAATTTTATCTATATAATATTTCATAAAACCCATGATTATGAATGAGAGGGATATAATAATATTATTATTATGTGGAATTAAGAGATAGTAAATAAGAATAGACATGATCCACATATTTATATTAATGTCTACAATTCGTATAAGTAAATTGTTTTATTATTATGAAACAAGTGAGAAGAAATTGATAAACTAAATAAGATGAGCACTCTTTAGAATCAATTATAAGAAAAGAAAAAACATATGTCATAACATTCTTTCATTATTGTTCAAACTTCATGAACGATGGGAACACCAAAACCTATTATCTTTATTATAAAATAAAGTAGCCAAATATAGGATATTGAAATGAAATAAAGGGACCATATAATCTAACCAAGGAGCAGGTCGTTCTAAACTATGTGGTGGTGATTTTCTCCCACATTTAGAGTTAGAAACAGCTTTCTAAAATGGACTAATGTAGCACACTCAAATTCATAAATGATACATTAAGGGTAAAAATAAAATTAATCTATGTTGTTGATTGATACATTCCTCTTTTATCGAGTCTTGGTTGTTCCTAATAAAGATAAAGATCATATGGCCTTAAATGTAGCTTCATGTAGGTGTTTCTTTATCTCATTCCTTGATTTATTCATATAATATCTATTGTAAAGGTACTCCAAGAATGGGGTAATGGTGAACTAAACTTCCAAGAGTAGTAACAATATTAAAACCTAATATCCTCCTCTATATTCCTCTTTATCCCACTTAGATGACCAGAAGCTTTCCAATTGTTCTCAAGAACTCAAAACCCAGAATGAATTATCATAAAAAAAGGGTAGAAATTCTTATCAGGTAGGAGAATCAACAAGTGAGTTGGGGCCAAGAGGGGTGTGTGATGTCTGGACAACATAGATTGAACATTTCATTTGAATAATTTAATTTGTAACAACACATAGGGACATGAGAAGGTAGATAATGGGTTATAAAGGTATAAATTAAAATTAACTAAATATAACAATTGAAAATAATCTCACTAAATAAATAAAAAACTACCACATCATGATCTTTATGGTCAAGAGGATCAATGAACCCAAAATCCCCATATGAAATGTTGTTTGTTGGAAAATAAAATACTGAAATAAAAAAATGTAATTGCATGAAAATAAAATCAAATGCTATAATGTAAACTAATTCAATAAAAAATCATACACAATGGTAATGCCAATATTAGAATTTAACAAAATAATAATTTTAAATAAAAAACAACTTGAATGTGTTATCATATATCACACGTTATAAGTTTTTCACCCACTAATTTGAAACTAAATTTCTATGCAAGTTGTTATAAAAATAGCATTAATGATGACTCTGTGTAATACTAGTCATTATCTTGTGACACCCTCCCTAATGGAATGACACAACTTATAACTACATCAATTTAGTATCCCTTTGATTAGATAACCAACATTATACATATGTAGATTCTTGGGTTGTGGGGATATAATTCATTTCATTGGTCTTTTGTTTTATTTTTTAAAGAGTGAGAGACCAATAGAGAAACTTTAAAAGGATCTATATCTAAGGATGACATCCTAATCCATAGGAAGATCTTAATTATCCTAATCCTTGGCACCAAACCCCTAGAGTACCATTCTGGTAGAAATTTGGTGTGCTTCACCTGGAGAGTTTTGGAGGAGGAGGATCCACAACACATAAAGGAACTTTTTTATAAGATATTAATCAACAAAAATCCCATAACAATGTTCTTAGTTAGAGAACCTGGGTTGAAATTTGCATCCTTATCTATTTTTGTGTGTTTTAATAGGATGTATCATGTTAATTTGGGTTTGTTTAGTGATTCTATCAAGTAATTTCAAGTTGATTCTTCATGGAATGGTTCATTAGTGCCACATAGTTAAATAAGGATTTATCATTAGAGAGTTTTTTTTGTCATATGTGTTCTTTTATGTTTCATTTATTCTACTATTTCTCTTTTATATATAGTAAAGACATATATTAATTGTGTCCTTGGCATACACATAGTTACAAAATGGGATGAAGAATTAAAATACCTATGTTCTTTAAATTTTTTTCTTTTCAAAAAACTTTCCCCTTATTCTCTTTCATTAACTTTTCTTTATGTTTTATTTAATAAAATTATGTAATCTTTATAAACCGTAAACCATTGTTATAATCAATAGCTTCTTGTATGTTTCATGTGGATCTAATTCGATGAGAAGTGATAATATTCCATAAAAAATGTATCAATGCCCTCTGAATCAAAAAAACGTGTTCTATAAAGTTCTAGGTAGATAAGTTTGATGGTGAATATAATTTCAATCAATGGGTGTCAAATATGTGTTCCATTTTTGATAACAACAAACTCCTTAAATCCCATTCTGGCACCAAAAATAATGTTATTAATATATCTATTAATTTAAAAAGGAATAGTATCTTATGTAGATATTTCTTATAATTTACATCTTAAATCCCATAGACTTATAATATTTTATTTTGGTGATAATGTTCTTTGAGTGGTTGTATATGAGTCTTTTGAATCATATGTTTTGTTAAAATTAGAATATTTATATATTTATAAATATTTAGTTGAAAGAAAAGGATATTATATAATATCAAAATGTGTTACCTAACTATAGTCTAGTCAAACATTGATGGTTTCGACAAAAATATTGTTTGGTCGGTCAAATATACATCTTAAAAAAGAAGGTATATACGAGGAAATAAATTTTTTAATTTCATTGAATAACTCTTACATAACAAAAACATTGTATACCAAAGGTAGTTTTTTATAGGGGTTTATAAAAAAACCCCTCAAAACTATTTTCCTAGGTTATTTAGCATTGTTTGTTTCTAAATATTTCATTAAATATAAAATTTAGTGATTTTTTTAGGAAAATAACTACTAAATATATAATTTATTTGATAAAAAATGAAAAAGGCGAAGTGGTAAGGAAAATCCGCTAATATAAGTAATAAGTTATGTTTTCTAACCCCTAAAATATATTATATTAATTGGGGTTTATAACCATTGATAATTGTTCTTATATTTTTTTAAATTAAATATGTATTTAGTGACTGTAGTTCCAAAACCACAACAAAATTATTATTTAGTGACGGTTTCATGACAACCACCGTGAAATATATAATTATTTATTAATTTTGTTTAGAAAATAACATGGGTTGTAAACCCCTAATAATTAGATATATTAGTAGTGGTTTATAACCCCCGCCATTTTTTTATTTTATAAAAATAAAATTTATTAATAAAAAGTAAAAAATATAGCATAGGTGCACACACTCGAATATATATATATATATATGTGTGTGTGTGTTTGTGTGTGTGTGTGTGTGCATTTGTGTGTGTGTGTGTATGTTTGTACGTATGTAGATATGTGAATAAACAAATCCACACATTCATGTGTGTGTGTGTGTGTGTTTGATTATGTGTGTTGTTATATATATATATATATATATATATATATATCTTTATATGTATATATATATAAATTAAATATATATAAATTTATTTATGAATGATGTTTCAAAATAGATCCCAAATACATTTTATAGGAATAAATTATCTTAATTATTTATATAATGTAAAACATTATATAAATGTTTATATATATTAAAATATATGTCTAAATATTTTATATGAATATATTAAATAAATACATTATATAAACATAATATAAAAATACATTTATAATTACGACATAATATAAATACATTTCATAAACATATTTATACTTAATAATTTATAAAAATAAAGTATATAAATAATATATATATATATATATATATATTATATTCATGTATATGAAATATAATATAATATAATATTTAATTTCATACAAAGATACTGACATACCTTAGTTATATATAAAAATTCATTATATAATTTATTGTATAAATGTATTTATAATAATACATTGTTTAAATAAATTAAATATATATATAATATAAATAGATTATATAAATTTATTCAAATATATTATCTACATATACATATATGTATACATAAATACATTATATAAATTAATTTATCCAAACGTTATAGAAATACATATGTAAATATATAAATGTATACATAAAAATAATAAATGACATTATATATGTATAATTTATTTATGATCTAAAAACATACGTATATTTCTATAACATGTTTATATATATTATTTATTTTTTTCAAATGTTGATATATATATAATAAATATATTAAAAACATATATTAATGTATTTTGGAATTATTCATGTAAATATTTTACCAATACATTTAGTATATATATTTAGTTTTCTAAATTTATTATATAAATAAATTATATAAGTGTATTGTATAAATACATTAAAAATATATTATATATACACACATACATATACAGATTCATTTAAAAGTATTTACATTATATCGTATTTAAGAGAGAGGGAGTGTGTGTGTGTGTGTGTTCATTTAAATATATGCATATAAATAAATAAATATACATTGTTTATTGTATTTAATAAAATGTGTTTTTATAATGTATAAATAATATAAATATTTTTTTAATATATGTAAATATATATACAAATTAGGCACACACACATGAATGTATTCTTCCCCATGAGCACAGTCTAGTGGTTGTGCCTCTATAAATTCTTAAAGAGGTCTCAGGATCAGGTTTCCTTGAGCCCATTATAGGCACACCAGATTTTCTTTGTTTTTTTTATTTCCCCTGCATAGATGATGAAACTATGGCCAACATTTTATGTGTTTTTTTAGTGTTGTTTATATAAAAAAATGTGAAATTCATTATTTGGGATAGCTGTTATGGATTTCAACATCCGTTATTTTGATAACTGACATCAAATGTCACATATAACATTATTTATTTATATAACTAATAATATAGGTAACATTGAATTTAATTTATCAATATAATGGATGTTTAAAACCTCAAAAATCGATTTTGGTTATCAATATATCCAAATTTTAAAGTTGATGACAATTCTTAATTCTTCAATACAAATTATTTTCAAGGTAAAAATATAAGCACTCAGCCTTAAACATTACATAATCTTGAATTAAGTTATTAATTCACATTAAGGATCTTTTCAGGTTTAGATATTTATATAATTAGTTCATAACATAAAAAACAACTTGAATATTACATGTAGACACTTCTACTTAGTATATATTGTTTCATAAAATAAAAACTCTAACAAAATTCAAGTCTAGTTCCATATTTTAGACAGAATTACTTTTCCTTGATCCCATCCTTGATCCTATTGATATTTATGTCATGTGAAAAACATTTCAAAAAAAAGAAACTTGGGATGAAAAACAAAATCTTAGTAAGGGATACACAAAGAAGCAAAAATTGTTAGTTTTTCAAAACAACAAGTAAACCATGAATACTTTATCATAAGTAATACTTTTCACCTTTATGAGGTAGTAAATACTCTTCACCAAATAAAATATCATTACATACCCTTTTGTAACCAAAATATTACCATAAAACCCATAGAAAGAACACATAACATATAAAGGTAACTTGGGACATAATCATACTTAAATAGAATTACCATACGGTCGACTTCCACACATATCACTAAAGGGAATAACCATACAGCCGACTTCCCTACCCAAGACATTGGAGGTTATAATGTAACCACCCGTCCTGGTTTGTCATGGCACCACCCATCATTTGTTTTATCACATAACCACCCGTCAAATTTCCAAGTACCATTATAAAATCATAACACATAAAATATTGCAAATATAAACATTTCAAAAATAAAATTTCCTTTGCAATCACAATAAATCATTTTAAGATACTGAAATAATAAATACATTTCAAAAACCATTTTCAATACCAAAACACCCAAAAAGAGAATAAGGGATTTCTTTCCCTGTAAAAACATTATGGCTTATAGAGGAAGACAAAAAACGATTACAGCGACAGAGAGGTCATTATCAAAGCAAACATTAAAAACACTCCTTTTGTCATTTTGTAAAATGATACATAGAAAAAATATTCCCTTTAAATGAAATGAAAAGTAAAAGGTGGTTATACACCATATAAATGAAAGTCATGTATGAAGAAAAATATGCCTCAATGAAAGGAGATTGAGATGAAGTCCCTTACCTCATGTCCAACATGACCCATTTATCTTTAATTTCCTGAATAATAAAAGTAAGTTAATTTATACTTCCTTGAGAACCTTTTTCAATTTTATTATTATTTTTATATCACTTATTACCTTTCTATAACAATTGGTTAATTATTTGTGTTCATATTGTACATTTTGTCGATGTTTGGAACTTGAGTTAAAAAATGAACTTGTTATAATTATAAATTGTCCATGTGGTCAATAGTCCATTATATCTTGAATTATACTCATGATTTAGATATCACATATATCATTTATATATTGCATATATGTGTGTGTGTGTGTGTTTCTATGTGTGTGTTTATATCAGTACATAATATTTTAATATAAGAAATGAAATGCACCGTCCATGGAGACGGTAAGCAGTACGTACGCATGAATGCTACTTTCATTTATATTTCACATTTTAATGGAATGAAAACATAATTATACAAAGTTATATTATAAATACAGTATATAATATATAATTTCAATAACTCAATCTTTTATACATCCCATTTATGGTATGAATGAGTCATATCACCTTGAGGGGGTGGTAGTCTGCACTTCCTCAAAAGAAATTATCGTGTCTACCCATTATGGAAACCATAAGTGTATGCTATAAATTAATAATAAATAAGAATAGAAATAATATATATAATACATATATTAAGTATAAATACATTTCCATCATAATGGCCACCATAATAGGCGGTAGGAGATAATCGAACAATCATCGTTTCGTGAGGCAGTAGTTCGCCGTCAAAAAAATAGTGTGTTCTTCACCCATCAGATGGAGGTGTGTGTAAGTTTAGTTTCAATACTTATCATAAAAATAACCTAGTATATTTAAGATATTATTTTTGTTATAAAATAAAGGAATAATAATTGTTTAGGGGTTGGACAAGTAAAATAAAAACTAACATAAAAGAAGACGTTACCTTTAAATCAGGTAACTCCCATTGGTTTGAACCAAAAAGATTTATTGAAGTGCCTTGTGCCTAAGTTAATGAATATAAGTCGAAGATAGGGATATTGAGAGCTTATTTTGTAATAGTTTGGATGGTCCAAGGGGCTTGAGCGTTGCGAGTAATGGGTTAGAGGTGAGGTACTTTTATAATGGGGAGGAGGGGAACTTTAGAAATGTTTGAAAATATTATTTTATTATATAATGATTTTTTTTATAATGGTCCAAAACTCATTAAAGCCTATTATAAGATGACTCATGTTAGAAATAAAATCATACAATAATAATTTGATAGTTTTTGGATATTGTTTTAATCATTATAATCTTATTTTTTTAAATCATTCATTAATGAGGTAAACACTGCATCATTATTGTGTCATAAAAAATTTTATTTAGTTGATGTAAAAAATTATAAAACAAATCCATGATGTAGGAAATAATTTTATATTTCAAAATAATATTTATATTAGAAGAGATAACTTATATAACCTCATGTAAAAATTTATTTACTAAAAGATATATGTTTATGTCATTTTTGTATTTACTTTAAATTAATTAATATGAAGTGTCATTATCTCTCTTAAGTGGCTTCATGGGGTCCCAAAATCAACCAAAGGATGCCTGTGGTCATTAATTTATCAACAAATAGAATTATAAAACATATTAGGGTAATTTAATATTCTTATAATACTATTTTTACCTTAAATTTCAATATTTACCTTTAACTACGGTAAATAAAAGTCAAAATTTACTATTCACCAAAAATTATTTAATCATATTGAACCAAATTTTACTTAATAATAACAACCATGTATGTCAGATTTTAAAAATTCAATTTTGAGAAGCGTTAAATTATCATTTAAATGAAAAAGTCTGTTTTTTAACTATTACTCAGTGTTTTCACTATTCATCAAAAATTTATGTTTTTCAGAAAAGAGACCAAAAACTCGGCCTAAGAAGTATTTAATACTCTGAATTCAAAAATGATTTATATTTTACCAAATTCAAAACAAATAAGTAGGACTAGTTAATTTAAAATTAATTCTTGTTGTCAAAACATAAGCGTATTTTTAAGAAACAATAACTTTCAAAAGATTGGCACTTGTTTATGTCCAACTTCAATGTAAAATTACTTCCAAGGACAAAACTTGGATTATATGGTAGAAATAAAATATAATTACACTTTAAAAACAATTAAAAATATAATAAATCCATATAAATATATTAATTTAAAAGTCAGTTTTGAATTATAATACATTATTTTTTACTCTTCATTAAAAAATGAATTTTATCATAAAAATACCAAAAATTTACCTAACATAAATTTTGATGTCCTGAATCTAAAGAATAATTTTATTTTGTAAAATAAACATATAAAAGTGACCAAATCATGATTTAAAGAGGGTTTTCCCTAAAAAGGTGGTAAAATGACTTTTTAAAAAATATTAGAGTATTTATGCTTAAATTTAGATTCATTCACATATTAAACCTCTAACCTGCATTGGATAAATGTAAAAACATTTAAAAAATATGTATAATCATATTGTAGTTAGTTTTATTCATTATTTCCAATACAACATCAAGGTGTTAACTGCCATTTAAAATAATATTATATTATTATTTTTCAGTGTGACACACCATTGTGTGCAACATAAGATTTCAATGAAACATGTTGTTGCGTATCAGGTACGCCATTGAACGTAGTATCCCCTTTAAAGTAAAATTAATATTTAATTTAAAAATATTAAAATGTATTATTCTTTATTTACTTGGGATATTACATCATTCTCCCCTTTTGGAAATTTCTTTGCCGCAATTTTATTCACTTATCAAATAAATGGGGAGTATTTATCCCTCACAGCTTTTTCGGATACCCACAATGCCTCTTAAACCATATGGTTTTTCCACAAAACCATTACCTGATTAATTACTTTATTATGAAACACTTTCTCTCTATGGTCGAGAATCTGGTGTGGTTCATCCTCATAAGAGAGATTCTCTTCCAACTGAACTACCTACAGGCTCAAAACATGATAAGGATATGGAATATACATCCTCAACATTGAATCATGAAAAACATTGTGTACCTGGGATAAACCGGGAGTTGAAGCCACTCTATACGCAACTAATACAACTATCTATATGATTTCATAAGTTTCAATTAACCTCGGACTCATCTTTACCTTCTTACCAAAACGCATTACACTTTTCCACAGAGAAACATTGAGAAATACATGATCACCTATCTCAAATGAAAGATCCTTCCTCTATTTATCTGCATAACTTGTCTGCCTGCTCTGAGCTATTCTCTTGTTCTTTTGAATCAACTGAACTTTGGTTCCATGTCTTCTACCAGTTTTTTTTCTATCAACTTCCTTTCACATAATTCATCCCAAAACGCTGGAGTTCGACACTGCTACCCATATAATGCCTCAAATGGATCCATCTGTATACTGGAATGAAAACTATTTTTATATGAAAATTGAACCAAAGATAGATGTTAGTCCCAACATACTTGGTAATCCATCGAGGAAGCACATAACAAATCCTCCAAAGTCGGAATTGTTCATTTTGACTTCCTATTTGATTAAGGTTTAAAAGATGCACTAAAATTTAATTCTGTATCCAATGAATTCTAAAGGCCTTTCCAAAAGTTAGAAGTAAACTTGGGAACAAGATTACATATAATAGAGAGGGGAAATCCATGGAACCTGACTATCTCTTTAACATTCAACTGAGAAAGTTGATCTAGAGACAAAGTATCTCGAATAGGAAGGAAATGAGCATATTTAGACAATCGATCAACAATAACCCTGATTGTATTATTAAATCGATATTTCTTTTGTAATACCACAACAAATTACATGGATATATCTTCCCATTTTCACACTAAAACCATTAAATACTGAATCATCCCTTTCGATAACTGCCACTCTGCTTTAACCTATTGACAAGTAAAACTCTTCTTAGTAAAATCAGAAATATCTTCTTTCATTCCATCCCACCAGTAACACTCCAAAAGTTTTCTGTACATCTTAATAATTCCCTAATGAACTGAAAATGGAGAAGTATGAGCTTCACATAACAACTCATTCTTAAGTTTTGAATCACAATGCATGCATAATATCTTTACAAATGTCAAAACAAAATAATTATCAATATTATAATCAGGCAACATACACTTCTGAACCAACTCTACTTATTTCTGAAAATCATTTTCTTCCTTTTGCACTTTCTTAATTCTATCTGATAGAGATGATTTTACTGACACCAGAAACAAAACAGAGAAATTTTTTGTACCAACAACTTCTATGCCAAATTTAATCAAGTCTTTAATCAAGGGATCTTGTCCCAAATGTAACAAGGTTAATGAATCATTTCTTTTTCGACTCAAATCATCAGCCACTTTATTTGATTTTCCCTGATGGTAATGGACCATGAAATCATAATACTTGATTAATTCCAACCATATTATATGTCTCATGTTTAATTCTTTTTGAGTGAATATATATTTAATACTATTAAGATTAGTATATATTTCACATTTTACTCTATACAGATATTACCTCAAAAAATTTAATGTAAAAACAACAACAACTAATTCCAAATAATCTGTAGGTTTACTCATGAGGTTTTAACTGATGTGAAGCATAAGAAATTACCTGATATTTTTACATAAGGGCACATCCAAGTCCTTTCAATGAAGTATCACTATAGATGACCAAATCACCATTTTTGTAATGAAGTTCCAAAACCGGATCATTCACCAATATTATTTTCAGTTCCTAAAAACAATCATCACATTATTTTTTCCAAATGAACATAACACCTTTTCAAGTTAACTAAGTCATTGTGCTAGATAGCCGTGATTATTTTTCAAAAAACCTCTAGTAATAACCTTCTAAAACAAGAAAACTATGGATCTTGGTTATATTTGTGGGTCTTGGCCATTCTTCAACAACATTTTTTTAGTAAGATCAACAGTTATGACATTTTTTGAAACAATTTCACCATGGAATAAATTTTATTGTAACCAAAACTCTCACTTTCTAAATTTCACAAATATTATATTTTATTTTAAGGTTTTCAAAACAACCCTTAAATAACATTCATGTTCCTATTTAATTTTGGAATATACAAAAATATCATCAATAAACAAAACCATAATTTATCACCTGAGGCAACTAAGACATCACTACAACAAACTATTAAACTCTAATTCTGAATATCTCAGGATTATGATTTGGAAGGTCATGTCCCTCTGTATTCCTTCCCAACACAACCACCATGTTTCCTCTATGAAAAAACATTATCAAAACAGAAATATCTTAGGCTAAGAAACATCGTAATCTGTAAATGCTATATCTTTTCAATAGTATCATAAATTAATTTATAGATATTAATTTAACCATACCCTAACTCCTAAATTTTTCTAAACCTCCCTTTGATACCAACTATAAGGACACAACCATAAACATTACATAATCATGAATTATGTTAATAATTCATGTTGAGGATCTTTTCAGGTTTATAGCTTTAGAAAATTAGGTCGTAACATAAACAAAAAAACTTGAATATTACATGTAGACACTTCTACTCAGTGTCCATTTTTTCATAAAATAAAAACTATAAAAAAAGTCATGTCAACTTCAATATTTTAGATAGCTTTACTTTTCCTTGATCCGATCCTTAAACCTATTAAACTTTATTTCTTGTGAAAAACATTTCAATAAAAATAAACTTCGGATGAGCATAAAAAGCACATTAAGGGATACACAAAGAAGGAAAATTGTTAGTTTTTCAAAACAACAAGTAAACTATGAATACTCTATCATAAGTAATACATTTCACCATTATCAAGTAGTAAATGCTCTTCACCAAATAAAATATCATTTCTTACACTAATTTAACCAAAATATTACTATAAACCCCATAAAAAGAACACATAATATGTAAATTTAACTTTAGACATAAACATACTTAAATAGAATAACAATACAGTCGACTTCCACACATATCACTAAATGGAATATCTATACGGCTGACTTCCTTACCCAAAGAAATGGAGGTTATAATGTAACCACCCATCCTTGTTTATCATGGCACAACCCTTGATTTGGTATTTCATGTAACCACCTATAAAATGTCTAAGTACCATTATAAAATCATAACACATAAAATATTTCAAATATAAAAATTTCAATAATAACATTTCATTTGCAATCACAAGAAATAATTTCAAGATATTAAAATAAAAAATTCATTTCAAAACCCATTTTCAATAACAAAACACCCAAAACTGAATAAGGTATTTTATTCCTTTTAAAAACTGTAAGGCTTATCGAGGAATCCAAATAATGATTATGGTGTCAGAGAGGTCATTGTCACCACAAATGTTAAAAAAATTCCTTGTGTCATTTAGTTAAATGATTTGTAGAAAAAATATTCCCTTTGAATGAAATTAAAATTTAAATCTGTTTATACACCCTATAAAAGAAAGTCGTGTATAATGCAAAATATGTCTCAATGAAAGGAGATTGAGATGAAGTCCCTTACCTTGGGTCTGACTTGACCGGTTCGTTATATAATTTCAAGAATAACAAAAATAAGTTAATTTATACTTGGTTAAGAAAATTTTTTATATTTATTATTCATTTCATATCACTTATTACCTTTCTATAACAATTGGTTAATTATTTGAGTTCATATCGGACATTTTGACAATGTTGGGAACTTGAGTTTAAAAAAATGAACCCATTAAAATTATAAATTGTTCATGTGGTAAAAAGTACATTATATCCAAAATTATATTCATTATTTAGATATCATATATCTCATATATATCAAGTATATATATGTATTTATAACAGTACATAAAATTTTGAGATAAGAAAAGAAATGCACCGTCCATGGAGACAGTAAACCATATGTACGCATGAACGCTACTTTCATTTCTATTTAGTATTTTAATGGAATGAAAACTTAATTATATATAGGTATATTATAATTCCAGTATATAATATATTTTTTCAGCAACTACATCCTTTATATGTTTCACCTATGGCATGAACAGGTCATATCACTTTGAGGGGGCGGTAGTTCTCACTTCCTCAAATGAAATTATCATGTTTACCCATTATGGAAACCATAAAGGTATGATATAAATGAAAAATAAAAAAGAATATGATCAAAATAAATATAAGATATATCACATATAAATATAGTTCAATAATAATGACCACCATAAGAGGCGGACGGAGATAATCTAACAATCATCGTTTCGTGAGGTAGTAGTTTGTCGTCCACAGAAACATTATGTTCTTCACCCATTAGATGCAGGTGTGTGTAAGTTTAGTTCAAATAAATATCATAAAAACAACCTAGTATAATTATGATAGTGGTTTTTTTATAAAAGGAATGTAATAAAATTAGTTTAGGGGGCTGGAGAAGTAAAATAAAAAAACTTGAAAGATGATGTTACCTTTAAATCGGGTAACTCCCTTTGTTTAGAACTAATTTGATTTCTTAAAGTTCCTTCTACCTAAGTTAATGCTTCTAGTCCAAATAGTGGGATCTCTATAGCTTATTTGAACTGAGGTTGTATGAGATAATGTTCTTGAGAGGTGTGATTAATGGGTTAGAGGTGAGGGATTTTATAAGGGGGGAGGGGCTCTTTTGGAATGTTTGAAAATATTATTTTATTATATAATGATTTTCAGTTATAAAGGTCCAAAACCAATTAAATTAAAACTTAAGATGACTAATGTTCGAATTAAAATCATCCAATAAGAATATGATAGGTTTTGGATATTGTTTTAATCCTTATAATCTTATTTATTTAAATCATTCATTAATGAGGTAAACACTGTATCATTTTTGTGTCATAAATAATTTTATTTATATGATGTATAAAAATTATAAATCAAATACCCTGATGTAGTAAATCTTTTTATATTTAAAAATAATATTTATAGTAGAATATATAACTTATATAACCCCATGTGAAAATTGATTTACTAAAAGATATATGTTTATTTCATGTTTGTATTTACTTTAAATTAATTATTAAAAAGTCTCATTATCACTATTAAGTGGCTCTATGGGGTCCCAAAAATGACCCAAGAATTATTTTGGTCATACATTTATCAACCAATAGGATTAGGACACATGTTAGGATAATGTTATATTATTATAATATTATTTTTACCTTTATTTACCATATTTACCTTTAACCATGGTAAATAAAAGTCCAAAGTTATTATTCACCAAAAATTATTTTCAACTTATTGACCCAAATTTTACTTACTAATAACAACCATGTATGTTGTATTTTTGAAAGTTAATTCACAAAAGTGGTAAAATTTCATTTAAATGAGAAAGTTAGGTTTTTAACTACAACTCTGTGTTTTCACTACTCATCAAAAATTGATGTTTTTCAGAAAAATACCAAAAATTCAGCCGAAGCTATATTTGATACTCCGAATTAAAAAATGATGTCTATTTTACCAAATTAAAAACATAGAATTTGGATTAATGAATGTAAAATTAATTCTCATTGTCAAAACAAAATCGTGTTTTTAAGAAAAAATAACTATCAAAATATTGACACTTGTTTATGTCTAATTTTGATGTGAAATTACTTCCAATGACCAACATTGGATTAAATGGTAAAAATAATAATCTAATTACACTTTAAAACCAATTAAAAAGATAATCTAACCATATAAATAAACTATATTAAAAGGTAGTTTTGAATTAAAATACAGTATTTTCACCATTCATTAAAATTATATTTTATCAGAAAAATACCAAACATTTACCTAAAGTAAATTTTGATATCCCGAATCAAAAGAAGAATTATATTTATTCGAATAAAACATATAAAAGTGACAAAAACTGGATTTAAAGAAGTTTTTCCGTTAAAATCTGGTAGAACAACCTTTTAAAAAATAGTAGAGTATTTATGCTTAAAATTAGATTCATTCACATTTCAAGCCTCTAACTTTCATTAGATATATGTAAAAACATTTAACAAACATGTATAATAATATTTTAGTTAGTTCTATTCACTCTTTTCAATACGAAGTCTTGGCATTAACTACCATTTAAAATAATATTATATTATTATTTTTCAGTATGACTTAGCATTGTGTGCAACATAATATTTCAAAGAAACCTGGTATAGCGTATCAAGTACGATATTGAACCTAGAATCACCTTTAAATTAAAATTAATATTTAGTTCACAAATATGAAAATGTATTATTCTTTATTTACCTAGGATGTTATAATAAAAAAGGGTAAAATAATAACAAAATAATCAAAATCAAATTAAAATAAAAAAAGAGATACAATATTACAACATTATTTGGGAGGGGGAAATACAATGAAAATACTATTCTACACCAATAGGGAATAACTCAGTGACACTCGAAATCGAGACCTCATCGAGACCCTACGGAATCGCTAACATCCGAGCTGAACCATGGTGGGAAAAGACACACAATGATTAATCTTTTTTTAATTACTTATGACAATGTTCTTAAAATCTAAATATCAATAAATAATATTCATTTTCCTTATAAGGAAGAACTTTTGATGGATTTTTTACTTCTTATGGTAAATCTTAGGTATATAATTTTTCATGTCCACTTGATCAAAAAAATTATCCTCATAAAAATATATTCATAAAAATATATATCTACGTAGAAAAGAAATCATAAAAAACAAAATAATGATATAATAACTATAAATACATTAGAAAATTATACTAATAAATATTATTTTATTTAATAATATAATGGGTTTAATCTCCTCTAAAACATAGAGGGTGGGGAAAAATTCTAGAATTAGAAAAACACAAAATTATTGGAAAAATATATACCTATATTAGCATTAGTTAAACCAATATATATCATTTATAAATTTAAAATTAACATTAGTGGTTAATGGAAAATGATTTTTAATATTTCAAATAATTACTCTAAAAATCATAAATGTTTATAAAAATTAAAATGAGTTTAAACCACCTCTAAGACATTGGGGTGGGGAAAATGAGGGGTTTAGATTATTTGGGATGTAAGGAAATTTGTGAGGGGTCAGTGTGGTGTGGGAATTGATGGAAACATGGGAATTAATACGAAGGGGGAGTGAAATTGGTAAGAATAAATGAATTAATATGTGATGTTATAATGAGAACAAAATGAAACATTGGGAAACAACCTACATTAGTTGCGGCTAACCAAACCACTACTAATTATTTTTTAAAAATTAATATCAATGGGTGATTTGATGGATATATCCAGCTTTTTCCCACCATTTTTATTAAAGATGGATCGTGCACCATCACTACCCACTATAGTAGGTGACCGTCATGGGAGAAGTTGATGGTTGGTGGGGGATTGGTCGATGTTGTGTCAAACTTGACACTTTTCACCATGGTTATTTAAAGAGTTCCAAGGGAGCTTTAATCTTATGGGAGGTGTGAGGAGGGGAATATTGAAACCTTTAATCTTGGTGAAATAATGTCAGTTTTTGTCGATCTATCTCTCTTCATGGTTAGTGAATCACAACATGTGGTATCAAAGGAGGTTCCAATGAAACATCGACATGAAGTTCTATAAAATAAAGTTGTTTGAATTCATGTTTTGAAGTCATATTCTGAAATCTTGTGTCGAGATGATTCCAACTACACAAATGGAATCGAAAACTAAGAAAAAACGTGATTCCTAGGCCTGGTAAAAGTTTGGTCAAATGTTGAGTGATATAGTAACCCATTTCCAGAGAAGAAGTTATTATTCTAGTGCCATTGAAATTTTTAGTGAGATTACATAAACTACATTGACACACCACATCATCACCATTTCACTAGACAATCTCGACTTTTTATACTATTTTGATCATATATTGATCAATCTGTATCTGATTTTGATAATCTAGAAGTTGATTTCACCATTTTCGATCATTTTGGACACAATAGTAAACTCTATTTTTATAATTATACTCCAAATTTATTAAATAATTGAAATTAAATGGAGATACCATCCATAGGAGGTGTCTTATGGTCCAAAAATAGACACAGAAGCAATAAAAGGTCTATATATATTAGAAACCATCATAAAAATTCTAAAATTGTGGCATGATGGGGTAAATTAATAATGACTATCAGTGGTTACTATAAGAAAATGGTCAAATTAGCAACCACCAAATTTTAAATGGAAACACACACAAGGTAGTATTTATAAAATCATTCTTTTCTCTGATGATAAAAAAGATACATGACTTCATTCATCAGAACAAGACACATAATGGGTGGCTGAAACAATAGAACCGTACCACACCACTTTCCTTCATGAGTATTTCTTGACATATCAAGATGGTGACTTTCGTATAGTCAAGATGGTGAATACATTTTCAGTGGAGATTTTTGGCATGGGTGATATCAAAGTCAAGACAAACATTGGATACGCAATCACCCTAAAGGATGTTCATCATGTTATAAGCCTTTAAAATAACATGTTATTAGGTATATCCACATATCAATACGGCTATGACACCATCTTCATAAATAGAGCATGGAAGATGATGAAAGGATCCATCATCATCACCCAAGTACACATATGTGGTATATTCTACAAAACGCATGTTAATATATATGAAGACAGACTCAATATGGTGGAAGGAGAGACATCATCCAATATGTAGTAGAGGAGACTTGTCCAAATTAGTGAAAGGGGGTTATCTACCTCGATAAATAAAAATTACATCAGTATTGAAAAGGATGAACCACTTGATCCCTGTAAATAATTCTTGTATGGGAAGCATCATAAAGTTTCAATCAATACTACATAATCAAGGAGGCCAGAGTCACTGGATCTGGTACACTCTGATCTATCCATACCCATGGAGGTGGATTTACTAGGAGGTAACAAATACATCGTATCCTTTATTGATGATGCATCTTGAGGGTATGGGTGTTATTATTTTGAATTAAGGATGAAGTACTGGACTACATCATGATGTTACATACCATGATGGAGTGAGAAACTGGAATGAATATAAGGTTTCTTCATTCAGTTAACATAATAGAGTACACATCCAATGAATTTGATGCATATTACATAAGTTAGGGAATTCGGCATGAGAGTATGGGCCCACACACCCACAACACAACAGAGTTGTAGAAATGGTGAACAGAACCATCGGGGAGAATGTCTAAAGTGTGATGAGTTTGGATAATATCCCTAATACATTTTAGGGAAATTTTTTTGAGGTTCCATGCTACCTCATCAATAGATCACCGTTGGTCCTATTGAATTTTTTAGATTCCACATAATAGATGGTCTAGTAAACATACCTCTTACTCTCATTTATGATTATTTAGTTTTTTATAATTTTCCCATGTATCCAAGGAGATTGGGTATAAGCTAGATGGGATATCTAAACAATATATCATCATCAACTATGGATATGAGGATTTCATATACAATATTTGGTACTTGAAGGTGAAGAAGGTGATGAGAATCAGTGATTTTGTGTTCCAAGAGAACTATACAATTGAGGACATTCAAAATCCTAGAATTTATCAATGAGATGGTGTCAATGAATCAATTTATGATCCAATACATGTCCCAACACCACCTATCAATAAATAAATAGTAGGAGGTTAAAGAAGACTAATCAAAAATGGACCAAGAGGTGATGGAGGAGGATATTGAGAAACAGAGATGCAATCCTCTCCATTAGAATTTTTAGATCCATCATTGGAGCTAGGTGATGTTGTGCCTCCCAAAAATAGAATTTCATTGATTTTAATATTTTCATGAGGAAGGATTCGATAAATAAAATATCCAGAGTTGGATTACCTTTTTCTGATTGGTGAGGGGAAGCAAGAAGGATGTCAGGATGTTGTGTCTGATCCTGATAAACTCAAATGGAAGCATGAAATGGATGATGATAAGGAGTATTTGATGAAGAACCATACATTTGATTCGGTGGAACTATCCAATAGTAAGAAGGCACTAATGAAAAAATGGGTGTTCATGCAGAATAATGATGGAAGTAAAAATGAGGACTATCACAAAGCTCTGTTAGTATCCAAGGGATTCCTTTAGGGGAAGCAGTTCAATTTGATCAGATCCTTTCACCCACGGTGAAGATGGCTTCAATCCATGTCATTTTTATATTGGTGGCTAGCTTGGACTTAGAGCGTGAACAGTTTGATAGGAACACAACTTTTCTTAATGGAGACCTCTCTAAGGAGATCTATATAAATCTTACTGATGGTTTTGAGTTTTCTAATTAATAAAACCTTGTCTATAAATTGAAGAAGTGATTGTACGGATTGAAGAAATCTCCTAGGTTGTTATACAAGATGTTTGATTCATTCATGGTGAGTTATGGCTACAAGAAGACATAGGTGGACCAGTTTTTTGCAGCTAGATATTTCAGGATGGTAAATTTTTTTCTATTCTACTTTATTTTGACAACATGTTGATCATTTGAAAGGATGTAAAAAATATTAGTCAGTTTAAGAAGGATCCAACCAAGCCTTTTGATTTAAATTACGTGGGAGCAGCTCAATAGATCTTGGGGATGTAGATCATTTGAGACAAAAAAATGATTTTCTTATGGCTATCTCAGGATAAGAATGTTAAACATTTAAACATGGAAAAAATCCAAACCAATTAGAATACCTCTTCTCATCCATTTGATGTTGAGTAATAGTTCATTATTGTCATTCATGTAAGAATTCAAGAAACAGAGATGATATCACACTCTATAGTAATTTGAAGCTTGATGTATGCTATAGTGACTATGAGACCTGACATTTCCCATGCAGTGGAAATCATGAGTCATTTTCTCTCTAATCCTATGAAAAAACATTGGGATGTAGTCAAATAGATTCTAAGGTATCTTATTCGAGGCTATGTTTGTTCTACGGGAGAGATAAACTTATCTTGGAGGGATATACAGATGCAGATATGGACATAGATCCTGATAATAGGGATTCTAAATTAGGATACATCTATACTTTTATAGAAGGAGATATATAATAGTAATCAAGGATGTAGAAGTGTGTTGCTTTATCCATGATAAAAGCACAGTATATTATCACATTGGATTCTGGAAAGGAGATTTTGTGGCTAAATCGTTTTCTCCAAGAGCACAGATTATGCTGAAAGGAGTACAGGGTTCATTTTGATAGTAAAAATTCTTTAGACTTTAGCAGGAACAACATTTACCATTCCCAAACGAACCACATCGACATTCTCTATCATTAGATATGTGAATTGATGGATCGACACCTGTTTCAACTTGTGAAGATCCACACATAAGATAACATGATAGATATGATTACAAAGGATGTTGCTTGGGAGAAGTTATACCATTGTAGATGCCCTCTTAGATTACAACTGGAGGGGAAGAATTGATGGAGATATTCAGCTTCTACCCACCATTTTTGTCAAATCTGGATGGTGGACCATCTTTATTTTGGATCAGTGAGTCACAAAATTATTCCCAATAGCTGTTAATAATTTTGAAAATTTTTCTAATAAATATAATTTTATAAATAAAATTAGCAAACATTTTAACATCCACTAAAATAACTGATATTAATTCCATAATATAACAATATTTACCAAAAACCACCTCTAATCAAATAAGGAGACCATATTAGTTATAGTTTTCAACAAATATAGATGAACTATTTATAGAGGGTTATAGTCATTATTAATGTAAAAAACCCCTATATTGAATGTATTAATTTTTGTAGAGATTGAATTAATTAAAAACATAATGATGTATGTAAAAAAGATTTTAAAACTTGAATAGCTTAAATCAATTTTTTTAGTGATACTTAAAATAACAACCCTGGTAAGACAAGGGATGAGGGACTTCATATTAGGGGTAAAGGTGAGAATAGGGGTAAATAGAGATATAATACCAATTTAGGAAAATTTGTTTGATGTATAAAAATATTCTGGTTAAGTCCTTCAATTGTATGTAACCTTAGCATATTAAATGATATTTCACTAGAAAGAGAAATAATTCTAAGGATGGTTCGGGCCATTTTTTATTAGTTGAAAATGTTTATACTACTAACACAACCTAACCCACTGAGACCTCGCTTGGGATTGAAGTATGTAGATTGTGTCATGCCAAGCCAATATCTATAGGATTGGGGCAAGTAACTAACATTGAGTAATCATATGACACAATTTGGTAGGAATTATACTATATCAACAAGAATTACACACATATATCCAATGCAAAAAAACAATGTGAGAAATAAAAATATAAATAACTGAACTTTATATAACACATGCCTGAGACATCGAATACTTGTATAATTCTACATAGTCAAATACTAAAGGAAATACACATCTTGTAAGCCTAAAAATCTAATAGACCTAATATATTATAATGTTTATCCTCACTGTGTGCACTATTTGATCGATCTCTAGCAACAATGGTCACAATCTCTATCATGAACCACCAAACTCCACTGCTTGTCACCAAGTATCACAATTCCTCCGTTACAAAAATTAAATACTAGCTGTGTGTCTACCATGTCCACTTTGGAACCCTATGTCTTTGTATAGACACAACATGTGTGAACACAAGGATAATGTGAGGGTGAGTATAATCACACTCAATAATATTTTTTTAAACTATAAAGAAAAACAAATAAAAAGTAAGCTCAAAATTGTTGGTATAAGAGAGTAATTAGTATGAATAAATGAATATATATTGATATTCTTGACCAATAGATTTCTCAGAGAAATAATTAGGTTTTGTTTATCTCAACTCCAACTGAGGAAGGTGTATATCTCTTGAGAAACTATATATTCTTTAATTACTAAATATACCACAAACCCTTTAGTTGATATCCTAGATATACATTGCATCCAAAAGAACCTTAAAGGGGGATAAAGAGTCACAATTATTAAAGGAACATATTATCTTAACCACTCTAATAAAAAACTTGCCACTATAAACCATAAAGGTGGACCTTCTACTCCCTGAAGTATACATATTGGTTGAGGGGGAATTTTACTCTATCATTCAAAAAAAATTGATATGATCTCCTCATTCTAAAATACTATAGGGGAACCTACACATTCAGTAGGTATAGTTATTTTTTAGGTTTTTACTAACCACTACTACCATAACCACTTAGACATTAAACAAAACCACATCACCTCACAGATGTTGTAATAGTAAGATGATTCATCAATATGGGAAATTTATCAATAGAGGGGGAATCCAACCCAAATGAACAACCTACACCCTATGTGGTACAAAAAAATGGTGGAGTACCTAACATCATAGTTAGAGGAATTACATGTCATCTAATACCACACAATAGATGATGGTAGAACGCAAAAAATGTGAGCATCACACAACAGGTTAGAGAGATAATCTTACTCCCTTAGTAATATGTGGGGGTCCTACATCTCACCAAATAGCACAAAGGAGGTGATGGGGAATTCATGAACCCTAATGAACACTCTGATCACCAAACTTGGACCAAGTAGTTAGCCCTATATATCTAAATCATAATATTCTTATCTCACCTTCAAAATGACCTTGGATGGCTAAATAGACCACGCCATTTAGATCAACATGGAAAAATATTTGTCATTGGTTATTTATTTTCACACAATGGAAACCCTATGAAAATTCCATGAACAATACCTCACAAAAAAACATGCCATGTGGTGGCCATATATGTTACATGTGGAGTGTTAGGGAGGGGGTGGGAATTCCTTACTAGTTGTATGGATCTCATGTACGTCTTGGTGTGCCCATCCCACCCTAGGTTGTATTGGTGGACCCAACATGGCTTCATCACCCATATGATTGCACAGTCAGACCGACATAACTACCACACCACTTACCAAAATGTTGTGAGTGGGGTTTTATCCAATCCCAATTTATTGGAAGTCAATGAGAAAACCCAAGAGTCCCCTACATCTACAATCACCACTGTAATTTCTGTTGTGTTCATCTCCTCCCTGTAACACTAGAAACAGTTGAATCTTACTAACTTCCCTACCTAGGACATTATCTACCTCAAATTGTAGGCCTCTAATATTCTCTTCCTCCACAATGGAATACCATGAATACCGTCAATTGACCTCACACTCTACTATTGTTATCCCACATGGTACTATCATATAGTCTTCGCTATTATAGTTGTAAAAATGTGAATCCAACCACCTCTTATACCTTAATTATTGAACCTCTAACCACAGAGTTGGTTGATAATGAATATTTTAGCATGAAAAATTGGGGTGAGGGGATGATTCAATAGCCTATGTTATTTTAGACACCCAAACCTTTGATCATGATGAGGATTCCAATGAAATTAATGGTTTAATATTTTCCAATGATGAATAAAGAATGATTTATTGATTTTGAAAATAAATGGAATATACAATGGAATTATATCATTTTATATTTAGGAAAAAATATTAGAAAAATAAAATGAAGAGAAAGTATAACAAAACAATGGGTTCTAATCACTTTTAGAAAAATGTATCACATAAAGAAGGAAGAAAATAAATCTAGAAAAGCCTTACCAATCCCTAGGAAATATAAGTCGAACTCGTAATGATGAATCATGCCAATGAATTCCCTAAATACATCTAAAAAAGAGTGTGGAATAAATTAAAAGGAAAATCATATCATGGGTTTATATCATTCATCGGGGAAGAGTTCATTAGTTTCTATCTCTGTGTTTGATCATCCTCGATGAGCATTTTTTTTAAATTTATGGGTCTTGATATATTTAACTCTCTCTCCCTCCAACGTTGTCTCTCAAGATAGGGTTCATGATGATATCTCTATAAATTGGTGTTAATGATTCTTAAATAATGGGTAATTGGGGTTTCTAATTTAAAAAAATTAATTAATTTTTCAATTAATTAAAGTTAAATAATTACATTATTTAATTTCTTTATTCCACCCACAACAAATCCAACTGAGGGATCCAAACATAAATATAGATCATATATACCCTAGGATAAGACCCCCCATATTAGATACAACCACAAGCTCGAATTTTATATCTGATTCTTTTAATTGAAAGAAAATAATTATTTCCTTGAATACTCATGCATGAAATGAAATGTAATATATTATGTCTAATATATTATTATTGAGTCGCTATAACTGTTGAAACTACACTCTGACTAAGAAACCCATCTCAAAAATACTATTATAATTATTTTAAACCTTCAAATCAAAAAAATATAGGATGCTAAACCATTAAACCATTACATTCTTGAAAAGGATACAACTGGGGCTCCTCACTAAAGAAGCTCACAAAACAACCACATAAATAAAAAACTAAGCTTCGTACGCACATACATCCTCTCCATATGTATGAGATCTAAAATTACTCATTTCCCAAATACCAAAGAAGGGATCATCTTCCCTCATCATTGAATTTTTAATCTATATATCATATCAATGCTTGAACTCAATGGAAAAAACATTTGTTCCATTCAAGTCATTTCTGGTCTCAAAATGCAAAATCTTTCTTCATCTAAAAGTTATTCTACCTCATGGGATAAAGTGAATCCCTAAACCACTAATTCTCATCTCAAATTGATTCATTGGTAAGGGAACCTCAAGATATATCACATCATTCCACACCTTCAAAGAGAATCCTTGATGGATTTCATATGAGAAAACCATGTCAACAACACACACCACCACATAACACTTCACAAATAATTTTCACTGATACCAAAAAAGTGGCAAGGAATCATACCCCTCTAGACTTGCACTAACTTCTCCATCATACCCTGATAGTAAGACACATGTGACACTATCATTAACTTGTTCTATAAGACAATAATGGGACTTATGTCTGAACATCCTCCAACTATCGCTCCATCTATATTCTCAAAATAAAATAGGTCTGCATCCACTATAAAATATAGTATGTTATGTTTTCACTGATATTTCATAAAAAAACATTTAAATAACACATGTGGAATTATACCAACCTCATCAAACCATGTATTGTCACAATAGTACTCATTAGGATGTTTAATACACCAAAATCTAAAAAGGTTAGTCCTTACTCTTTATATGATCATGCTCTATTGGCATCATACCCTAGGCTAACACATGCCAAACTAGACTAATCAAAAAAAACAACCCCCCAAGATAAGCTCCTCCTCTATTTTATATTAATATCTTCCATGTGATGGTAACTTATAAAAAGGGTCTAATAAACATACCACACTGAGGGCTGTTCTCCACTAGAGTGGTCTCCACTCATAATTTTTATCATGATATTCAAAATGAGCATGAATGGAAAACCAATATCATCTTGGGAAAGTGTAATAAATGCTCCCCACTTTTAAGGGAATTCATCAATTCCATCTACTAAGAAAATCTATTCACACATGACCATTATGTCATCATAACCACCAAAGCATGATATTGCTGATGAAAGGTGGGTGACAACTACCTACTATGAAAGATGGGAATATTTTAATGCTAACTACTCAAGTGAACCCTTCATCAAATGGATAATTATTCCAATGACAAGGTAATTATCTACAATGAAACTAATGCTATACTCTAATATCATCATATCTCATGGTTTAATATTTAAAAAGTATAAACAAATCTTCATGAAGCTAGACCACACCCTATGAGAGGTTTCTATAGATATGATAATCTCATGGAAAGAGTAGGTAATTGACATGAATGTATAAAATTATTCTCTTTAAACTAAAACAATAACGTATTTATCCTATATTCTCCATGTACAAAGAATGTTTCTTCACCAATCCACCCAAAAACACTTGAAAACTATTAATAGAATGTAGGTTGATGCTTATGGTGGTCTTACATCAAGGGAAAGTCTAAGTTTTCTATTTAAAATAATATATACATTTTACCATAATCATAATAATTGAACTATAATACAATCATATAATGAATAGATTCATGCTTATCATATGATGGGTAACTAAATTCATCTTATTGAAGATGAGATTTAAATTCCTCTCCTAATGGGATATAACTCACTAGTATGGGTGGACCTCACCTTATTTACTCAACTGCACATCAACATACAATACTAACATAAGTACAAATATGTATTGAGGTAGATTCCAATATATTTAATCTCTTACAAAAAATATTGTTATGAAAGACATATTTATCTATTAAGGATAATATCACTTAATTAAAAGGGGTGAGAGAAAGTTGGTCATTACTAATTGAAATTCTCTAGAATACAATGGTTTGGCTAGGAGTCCCATAATAATTTTCAAATCCTAAACACTTGATACAGAAGGAATAATATAGTGACCCAAGATAGACATAAAATAAATATTACATTGATTCTACAGATAAATTAGTAGATATTGAAATTATTATCACAACCTAATGACCAATATCTCTAGTGTCTTGGATACTAGTTACATAAACATCTTATTTTACATAACTTGTGAACATTTAACTATAAATAATCCATAATAAACTCCTTTTATAGTCATAATAAGTTATAATCTTCTTCATAACCTAGGTAAATTCACACATAAAAAAGGGGTTAGAACATATTCAAAATAATGGTAAACATAAATTATAAATATAAAATATCATAAGTGAATATAAGATGATCTTATGAGTATAATCATGATACATAATAAACTTCAAACCCAAAAAACCATAGATCATAAATAATGGGATATAACTTGGAATAACAAAATAAATGAATCAAAATAATGTGAAAACATGATTCAATAAGCATGATCCATGGTAACATTATATATTCATGATAATAAGCATAAAACTATGAAGCATCTTTCAACTTTTTCACAAACATTAGTATAGGGAACATTACTTTCATGAGGCACACCATCAGTACCTACACTTATGCGAAACTAAAATCTTCTTGTGAATAATTGTCTCTTGAGATATTAAATTTAAAAAAATACAATAGAGGGATATATATTACCCAACCCATAATAATATATACTAATGAGTTCTAGTTGAAATCAATCACTTATCAATTTATAAAGAACCAATGTAAATAAAATGGGTTTCATTAAACACAACATAAATAACCCATGGAAAGAAAATTGGTTTCATTTAGATTCACATAAGGAAATCATTAATAATTCAATAAATATTTATAACATTACAAAATCGTGGATAATAAATGGGTATCAAATAAAAAAATGTAACTTTCTAGGAAAATACCATTCAATAAAAATAATAAATCATATGGTCTCCATACAGATAAAGAGTATAAGGTTATGTCAAAAATTTCCAGAAATAAATAGATATGGGGAATATAGGTGAACACCCTTATATAAAATAAATCAATAATAGTATATTTACAATGGAAATATGTTAGGTGAAACATTCGGATCATATATAGTGGATTATTATGCAAGACAATGGTAGTGGTGGATCATTCCTCCAAAACAGAAGTACATTACATTGGTTATACAATGAAAAAAATTTGATGGTTACATTATAATAATATCCATAATCAATAACAATGTTTTTAAAAGGATTTATATTCACATGAAACTATTTTTTGTCCCATTAAGAAAAATCCCATTGTAAATATGAAACATCCATGAAAATTTTAAAAAAAATAGATAAATATAATTTTTAATAAAATAGAATAATATTTAATTTTAAAACCCATTAAATCATAGAAAATAATTATTATATAATATATAAAATATGTACAAAATAAGAGTTTAAATGGAAAAGATTAAGAGCATATTATTTTTATTGTTTTATGATGATGACCTATACATAAAATGGTAAAAATTTGTTTAAAATTATTTTTAAAAGTGTAAGTAGTAGTAAATGATCTTAATAAATTATTTAGGTATTCATAAGGAAATTTTAAAAATAACCCAATGAATTAGTTCGTAGAAAAATTGATTTTTTTTGAACAAAAATATGTGATGGGTTTGATTAAACTTATAGGAAACACATCAGGTAAAATATAAATCAAGGGTAAGTGAAATATTAAACATTAAAAGTTCATATAAAACCCTATGAATATACAAATTAAATGATAATATATTTTTAAAAATAATTCAAATTACCTATATGGATTATCATCCAAATAAATATTGATTGAAAAATAATGTTAGCAATGAAATCAATGTTGTTTGAGTTGCATTTTGATCAAAATCAATTTCATTTTAGGTAACTTTTGAATGAATGTAAATTTAAATAGTTAAATGATATTGCTCTTCAAACCCCATAAATATGGTACAATAAATTCATTAGGGATTAGTCACACTATATTAAAATCATCTTGGTTCATTTTAATAAATATATCTCAAGAAATTAAATTTTAAACAAACAACCCCTTAAAATATTTCTCAGATTAGTGGAATGCACCCAAAGGTTCTATATAACAAACAAAAATATATTAATAAAATATTTTATAATATTTTACATATACATAACATATAGTAAACATAATTAAAAATTATTCACATCATTTATATTAGTTACCTATTACCAATTTTTGATGTTGGGTGTGGGTGATCTTGATTATTTTGAACTAGTTTTATAATAGCAGTGTTATTATTTGTTCTTTTAAAAAAATCATCATTAAAAGTTCATTAAAGTTAAAATAATTTATTAATTACGATTATTTATAATTTTAATATTTCTTTTCCAAGGTAATTGAGTTTTTCTCATGGAAGATGAAATAAAAAACTAGGATTCTTAACAAATGAATGGTGTTTTATTAAATAAAATATTGATTTATCTTTTCCATAACTAAGAAAAAAATTATTATTATATATATATATATCATATTATAAAAATAATAATGTTTTCATATTCATTAATGGTATAATTTCATATAATTTTTCCATTGGGTGGTCAAATAGACCCAAACATGAACTTTCCATGCTTCATAAATGATTATGAGGTGATTTAGTTACAATATCATTTATCCAGTAACATAATGATATATATTATTTTTTATAAGTTTGATATATAATAATTAAAGAGGAATTATAATAATAGGTAATGTATATACAAATATTAAATAGTTCGAATTAATGATTTTCCTTATAGTACGCATATTTTAACGATTGAATTAATGATAATTTTTTGTTGATCATATAATTAATAGGTTATCCAGTTTGACATACATGGAAATTATTGATAACCTAAAAATAAAATTTATCAATTAAACAAATTCCCATGACCATCCATTTAAGGAAGTGATGAAAATAAAAATAAAAATCCATTGTTCGATGTTGGTGGCAGTCCACACATACACATAGTTGTCGATTTTATTTTCCATATAGTGAAAGAAATGAATAATTTGTTTTATGGTTTAAAATAATAAAATATTTAACAAATATAAAAATTCATTATTAAATTAAAAATTAGAACTATCTGTGTATGTTGGTCAAGGAAAAAATGGGATGGAAGTGGTAGTTCGCACATAGAAAAAAGAAATTTTTTTCTTTTCTTAGGGAAAAAGGAAAGGTGGTTAAATAATTTACCATAAATATAATAAAATAATAGTATAATAATAATAAAGATATTATAATTTTGATTTGGTGAAAATAAATTTTATAAATAATAAATTCACATAAGAAAAAAAGGAAATAATAAGAAGATATTAGAAATCTATACCTCACTACTTGGATTATCTCCTTTGTGAAGGAGGTCAAACATTTGAAGGATGGTCTTTTGATAATACCATAACCAAATTAAGGACGATAAGAATGTTGATAAGATTATTATTCTGATCTTGAACTGAACTAAGGTTTTATTTTTTAGAGGGGAAGTGAGAAGGGGATAACTCCTTTTATAAGTGAAAAGGAGTGTAAATTCTGTAAATACCAAAACAATTTCAATAATATAAATCCACTCTCAAGATAAATGGATCCAAAATTGTGAAAAATTATTGAGAATAAGAGATAAGTCTAGTCCACACTTCAACCACTCAATAAAAACATGTTTTTTACATGTTTTTTCCTTTACCTTATATGTTACCCATTTTTAAAGTTTTGGTTTCCACCACGGTAACTAGTTTTTACCAACGGTATATTAATGATTAATCATATAAATAAAGTGGTCCTTATTAGATAAATTAGACCTTTTGAATCTAAATTCTGAATCCATTTTTTATGATTTACTTTCTAAAAGTGATCGATCAAATAATGTTAATACAATAAATGTATAATGTATAAAAACACATTTTCATAAAAATATTACTTGACTTATAAAATATCAATCACAGGTTTCTAAAATATAATCAATATTTATAAATTTGTAATATAAACTATAAAATATGTATTTTTCAGTGAAAATGTTAAATAAAATTTTATGTTATGATTGTGTACTAATAATGACCAAAATATGACAGAATGGGTATATTTCACTATTCACCTAAAAATCAATTTTATTATAAAAATATAAAGATTTCATGAAAAGATTATTTGGACATTCTAAATGAAATAATGAATTTATATTTATCTAATTAATAATATAAAATTTATAAATGAAGTTTTATAATAAAAATACAAAATATCAAGAAAAAAATTTTATTCAAAAATATCATTTTCAAACATTAATTGTTTTTAATATTATATCATATTAATTTCGAATTTAAAATATTTTAATAATATTTAAATTTTTTTGGATTTATTCCATTAGAACTAAATATATAATTGTTAACATAAATAAATATTACTTTTATAAAAATACATTATATCAAATTCCATTAAAATTAATTATTTATATTCAATAATTTAATTTTACTACTCTTTTGTATTAAAAATATTATTTTTTTACATATACATCATATAATAATTTAGAAATTGTTATTATTATTATATGGAATAAAAAAATAAATATATATTTATAATATTTTAATATCATATTTTTATTCCATTATGTATTTTACTATTTTAAATTTACTGTATAATAATGAATGACTTCATTATACCTATTAGATGTTTTACCGACCACCATTTTTTCAACTACCCTATTTAAAACTTTCATATTTATAACATTCATATTTTATTATTGTATATATATATTTATTAAATCATTCATTCACTCCACTCTCACATCATAAGGCATAATTCAAATTTCATATTATAGATTTTGAAAATTGATTTCTCTTTTCATGATGAAATTCTTCATTACATGTTTTGTTTGGATACTGGTGATCTTGAAAGATGAAGATGATCCATGAGATTTTATAGTCATGAAGTTTTTATTCTTTCTATATATTTCCCCATATTTATTTTTCCCTTTTAAGGTATATATTTCAACCATGGTGAGTAACAATCCATTGTGTGTAGTATTTGGTTTTATATGATTCCCTCTTATTTATTAAAAAAAATTATTTCATATTACTAATATAGTATAGGGTATATTTTCTAATCATATTGAAATCCTTTAGAAATAATTGAGAAACATTCTTTAAAATTATTAAAAATAATTATTATTATTATTATTATTATGGATTCAGAAATATAAGGTGTTGCATCCCCTCCTAAATAAGTTACATCCTCACAATTTTAAATATCACATACCAAAAAAATATCTAAGGTAATAGAAATTATAAATATTAATAAAGATATAATTTACAGAGAGATATCAACCTTACAAACTCTTGAAACATATATATTTCTTCAAAATATAATTATCCCTAAAAAAAATTTCTCTAACCATTTCATGCAATATTATACCATTATTTAGAATCAATACCCACATTATATTTTTTATAAAGGGTTCTTGTTATTGTGATTTTATGTAATATCATTAGTTAACTAGAAATGTGTTTTATTTACTCGAGATAATTTATCAACTAAGTGGATTGAACTAATATATCACTAAATTCATGTTAAATTTATCTAAATAAAGGATAGTAATATTTCAACAAGGAACATTCATATAGGATTTAACTTGAAATGAAAAAACAATATCACTAGAAGATATACTAGACATTGAAATCATTAGTGTGGTTATTTAATGATCTTATAAAACGTATAATATATAATAGAGTTTATAGAACCAATGTCTAACAGGACATATACGTCTCTAGATGGTATGGTATATCTACCTTAAATATCAAGATCTACATGGGGTTAAGTGATTTCATTGGAATTATATTTTCCTCTTGGTATTATAGGATAGTGATACTCATCTTCTTGGTAAGTCAATGGTTTAGGGAATTGACATGGATAATTTCAGATTTCCCCACACACAAGTCATTGAAATATTAACAGTACCTTTGAATGAACTATACTTATTTCAATCCTATTAACCAAAAACTTTATCTTCCTAGGATAGATTGATGATCAAAGAGCATGTATTACACAAGTAAATCACCTTATATTCCCCTTGAGGCAATTCTTTTTGTGTTTCATCCAACATATTTTTACATATAAGAAATTAAAAAAAAAATCCCTTCACCATCTTCATCACTGGACCTTTTATAAGACTACATTCTTATTTTTATTAGGTTTTTTAGGAATTCGACTATGTTCCCACTATTAAACACATTTTATGATAGTAAGTTTGAAATAATCAAAAGGTTTCTCATTCCATCTCCCATACTGATGGGTTTTTTGTTGACGTAATATCTACATTGTCCCTCACAGCCATTGTTCCCTCATGTTCCATCCATTACTAATGTAACAGCCTAATATTTTAATGTATTATTACATTTAAATAACTTAATATGTTAGATATATTTATCCACACACAAAAATAAACTAAAATTAAACCATGATATAATTTAATGAAAATATAAATATTAAGTATGATCATTAAAAACTAGCCATTGAATTATTTGGAATAGATATGATTAACCACTTTATGAAATATTTCTAAAAATAAAATAATGTAAACTTTTAATTTTAATGAAATTCAATAAGTTTTTTTAAAATAAATAAGAAAATAATATTATGCTTAAAAATGTTTTTTAACAAATTGATGTCCTCTTTAAAGAAAATAATTATATTATTATTAGATAATAATAAAAATATTGATAATAAGAATGATATATTACCAATAAATTTATTATTAATTAATAATAAATAAGTATAAATAGTAGTTAGCTTTTTAAAAAGTAAGTTTCCAAAATTAAAAACATTCCACTATACTTTTTTATATATTTAAAAGTTTAATTATTAAAAATTATAAATTTAATTTGAAAAAATGAAAAAAATCATTATGTAAAATAATATAATCTTCAGATGAATTTTTTTTAATTTTTCTAAAAAAAATTATTTTTATGTTAATAATGTAAAATACTATTTTTATAAATAACATAAATTTTAGGATTTCTTTTGTATATATGTATGAATTAGAAATTTTTGAATTTTCTTTAATTAAACATGTATTTTATATTTAAATTTATTATTTTAGAAATTTTTGTTTTAATTTACAAATCCATATTTTATAATATATAACATATATAATTTTTTTTTCAAATAATGTTTGTAATACATTAAACATTTTTATTATAAAATTAATTTTTATCCCTTTCATAAATTAAATAAAATTAAATTGATTTAAATTTTATAACTAGTGGGTTGAAATTATATTATAAGGACAGCTCTATTTTTTGGTAAAAAATACAAGTTACTAGAGGAAAAAATAGTCACCACGATTAATGCTAAAATAGAAATATTAAAGAATCTAATGGTAGAAGACAAAAAAAATTTAATAAATTTGTTGAAATGGGTGGTGGAGGAATTTATAGACATAATTCCTTTCTACCTCCATTATTTTTCTATTTGTTACCCATATTCCTTGAAATTTCTTCACATTTTTAAAACCTTTTGGGTATATTTAAAAATGGCATCCCTCTTCACTCTTAAAATGGACACTCCTATCATCACTTCCCATCCCACCAAAGCTCACCATTTTCTGACCAATATCTATACTAAACTTTTATAAAAACTTCTATATATCTTTAAGAGTATTTTTCTATAAAAAATACAATCCATAAATGTCTTAACACCCTTTGGATAATAGATAATCCCAGAAGCAAGATATAAGTTGTTTACCTATCATTCTCTCTACTATTTTTACATGCTTTTATTTCTCCTAAAAAAATTCATCATCATAAATTAATAAAATTATTATTATTATTATAATATTATATTACTATATAGATGGTATAATCATTAACCACTTTAGCCATTTCTATTATGAAAAAAAATCATTACTCACACGTTGTTTGGACTACCATCTCTACGATGCAACGCAATTTGTTTTACCTCACCGCTTTAAAAGGATGGACTAAAATTTAAATTTAAAAATTAATTATGAAAATTTTATCATTTTAATTATTCTTAAAAAAATAAAATATATTACTTCATTATCATGTTCTATATAAAATGAAATCATCAACCGCATGTATGTATATACTACCGACACCATGAAATAATTGATCTGTATTTTATTTTTATAGTATCCATGCATGGATGGTAATGTGAATGGAATTAATAAATAAATATTTTTTTATATTATAAAATTAAATTTATGGTATAGTGAATTTTATATCCTATTAATTATATTATCAACAAATGATTATCATTATTTCAATCATTTAAAACGTGTAAAGTAAGTGGAAAATGATCTCTTCTTTATAAGTAATGGATTTATATAAACTATATTATCTTTATAATTATTTTAAATTATTATATATCACACTAAAAAAGGAAGAATTAACATCATTATGCTTCCAGTATGTTGATATTACAACTAAACCACCTCATTATCAACCATTAATCATTTTACGTGGATGTTTCAGTTGGTATGACCACCTGATTGAATAATACAAAGAATTTATACCATCGATGACTATGAGAAAATTTCTATTGGTATAATATGATATAAATATTTAAATAAATTTTTTCTATTTTATAATGATTGTATGAATATTTAACTTATTAATTAATAGATCACCCTTTATTTATTAAGAAACGATGAAACATGCTTTTCTCTAATTTCAACTATATTAATCATAACCCAAACTACCATACATTTATAAAATATATTTTATAATACGTTAAATTGCCTTATATGATCTAGTAATTTTATAATTTTGGAAAATAATGGATACTAACACCATTTTTAGAAAACTAGTTCAAAGTGATGAAGATTTATTACAATCGATATTGAAAATAGGTAACAACTAACTAATGAATATATATATACATATATATATTTATATTTATATATATATATATATATATTTAGAATGACTATAAATGGGGATTAAAAATGGATATCATTATTAATAAGTTTATTGATTATGTATTTAATGAACTTAATTTAATTATTCAAGATGTTTGGTGAATGTGAAAAATGAATCAGGATCAAGGTAAGGGTTTTCATTTCAAATTCCACTATTTGAGTCATGTTTGGTATTATGAGAATAATTTCATTTATGTGGTGTATGTATTACCAATTTTAGATATCATATCATTAATTATACTTTAATAAGTCCAATTTATGTTCAACTACAATCCCTTTTTAAGATTTTTTTTAAAGTGTTACTCAAGTGGTTAGAATTTTTCTATGTCTCAATTATGATTCTCTGAGATATGTTACATGTTATGCACCATGTTTATCTTCTATGGGGTATTCACTATCCATGGATATCATTATATAATAATCATTAAAGTTATAGGGATTTAATATCCAAATCATGTTCCATTATTCTTGTTGATATTTATTTTGTTGTTTCCCTAGTAATAAATTTTTTTGGTAACTCAATTTTCATTCATGGAATTCTGATCATTCACTTGAAATTATTTTGTATAAGTTGGGAATATTATTTCCTTTTATTTTATCTTTTGGTATTCTCTCATTGTAAACATTTTTACCACATAAACCACTTTTCAAGTGTTTCATACTTCAGGGAGTATGTTTCCTATAAAGGATATTGATAACTCAAGTCTCTTTTCCATGAGTTACATTTTTTATTCCTGAACTTATTTCATCCTTACATGAGTTCTGTAACCATAATATTTTATTGTATGGTATTTTATACTCCTAATTGGGATAATGTAATTTTAATACAAAAAAATGTTTTATTACCCTTTTTATAATGTCGGGTTTCAACAGTTTTATTCTCAATGTGTTTAAAAGGATCCATTACTTTCATTATAAAAGTTTTATCTTTGGATCCACATGTCCTATTGAAAGATTTATATCATTTTTAAGGATGTATCATTATGTATTATATTTAAAAGTAATTTTTTTAAAATATTTCACTTTAAATTTTCAAAAGATACCTTTTAAAGTGACATTTTAATTTATATTTTACATTAATGTTAAAAATAATATCTAAAAGATATTCTATGTTTTCCCTTACATATATATTATAAAATTAAAAAGGATTTACCCTAATAGGGTTTATGTTTCATGGTTTATAAAATAATATATATATATATATATATTATCAATTGGGGATTTAAATCATCATATAAAACAATTCAATTCTTATTTACTTATTTTGTGATATCATCCAAATCATCCTTTTGAGAGGGTGTTTTTCATTTGTGTCCAAACCCTCATATATTTCATTTAATGGATTGGGGATATATTCTTTTGAAACTATCAACTTTATTTATTTAAATGGATTATGTTCATGTTATTCTTTCATTCAATATATACTTATTACTCTATACAGTGTGAACATCTAATTTTATAAATTCACATTGGAGGATGTTCACCTAGAAATAACATTTACATATTTACAGGGGGAAAAGTAATATTATTTTGTATGTTTTTATTCTAATAAATTTGATTATTAGAATGTTTTCTATGAATTTGTTTCCCATCCACCTTCTTTGTTTGGATGGTTTATGATCATGTTATCCCTTTTATTATCATTGGAAAAATTTTGTAGATTCTTAATGATTAGTGAATGATAACATAGGTTGATTTTGTATTGAAATTTCATATCTTTTATTATAAAGAAATCTATGTTTTTATTCAGTAATAGGTTACTTTGGGAATGGTATAAAAAGTATTATTGACTCTTATGTTGAATGAATTATACTTTATCAGGTGATAGGTGAGGCTTAGGATTATATATCACATCGATAAATCAATAGGTAACATGATACAAAACAAGTTGGGTTTTGGTGCATACCACTCCCCATAAGAGGATGTGTTCTTGAAACATTGCCTTGACAACATGTTTTTTGATGTCCAACATTATGTTTTCCATCAGTATGAGGTCATTATTATTGATATCCATGTTTTAATTTATTTTTGTGGATATAACATGATATTTTTTTCATATTGATTATGACTTTCTATTCTTTACTTATTCTCATCATAATATTTATTCTATGTTTATTCTAGGATCTCCTCAATAGTATGTTTTCCAATACTAATAATTTTACCTTACCATTTCTTATGTTTTTATTTCCACATTTTTTGAAGAATGGTTGTACACCTGAAATATTTAGAATTATAACATGTGTTAATGAGTTTATAGGGGATATTGAGTACTCATTATAGATTAATTATTTTAATATATAATGAAAAAATATCTACCTGATACAAAGAACATGGGATTTTTTAGTTATTATTTTTTCCTAACTCTCTAATGCTCTAAACCTGAAAGAACCTTATGATGTAAGAGATACAATAATCATTATTGATTCTATAATTATGGATGATATACCCACATTTTTATATATGGTATCAAATTAAATATATAAAGAACATGTTTATGGCATTAGCTTCAGGAGTATGGGTTCGAGGTGTCATAGGTGGTATCAACGGAAAGGTTTAAATAACATTGGATGTTATAGTGTCTGTTGAGGACAATTTAGGGGTTAATAATTTAATGTTGATGATGATGTAAAAGGTGTAGAGAACCATTTTTGGATATTATATGATTTATCATTAATGTAATAATGCATTTTTTATTTGGGTATTAGGATAAGAGACTTTAGTTAAAATCCTAGGAATAATTCTATATATCAAATGACATCTTGATGTTTCGATAATGTCTCAAGTATAACATTTTTTTATATTTAAATAATTGTCTTAATACAACAAGTGGATTCAGGTTCTAGAATAGATGTACCAAGGGGTAATAATAATTAAAAGGGATGATTATGTATTAACTATATCCTCACCTAGTCCATGACAAAGAGACCAAACTACCCACCTGGTTTGAAACTCCCTAGGAATATTATTTTTTTAATCAAATTCTTTTTATGAATTATTATGAAGGATTTGTGTATAATTTTAATGAATTAAATTATAGAACATAAAATAAAAATGATCATAGATAATCAAGGATTGAACAAAGAGAGTCATATGTTGAACCAGAAGTATCATATGTTAAAAATGAAGGTGTCATAAGGGAAAAACTATTCATATTTATTTTTAATATTCATATTTTTGTTATAAACATAACCATTTTAGTTATAGTATTTGGTTAAAAAGGATCATTAAGATGAATCTAAGACACACATGTATTTGGAAACTATTATGTCTTATAACTGAATAAAGAAGCATATATAAATCATTAATAATTTTAGCATATTGAAATTATAATTGAAAATGTGAGTTCCCTAGCCTCTCCTAAGGTAGTGTTACAATTATTTCCTAGAAATTATTATCTATTTTAATTAGTGGTAGATATTTACTAATGATAACCTATTATAATCTAGAATTTAGGAGGATTAGGTGAAACATTTAAGGATTGTACTTCTATAGTTTTACTTTAAAGGTATGAAAAAATATATTAAATTGTATCAATAACCATGAAATGTGATTTTATTTCAAGTTTATACTTTTCGGTATAACTATTATAGAACACCAGATCGAGGAATGGATAAGTATTTCGATTAATATATGCTCAATGTTGATATAATAGAGGGTGGTTAGATTTTGATTAAGTGTGTAAGATATTATTGGTAACCTTGGGATTTATAATTTATTTTATATACCAGAAAATATATGAACCAGTGGAAGCCAACCCTAATTAATAAAATAAAATCAGGAACTGATTTAGGCATACAAGGGGTTGTTACATAAACGAGTGTGCATCACACTGCATCTATTTGCCTCCACCAGTGGGGCATAGTAATCAAGAGCCGTGAAAGACCACATCCCCCCAAGATAAATGAGCACCTTCTTTTCCAATGCATCCACCACCTGATTGGCCTCCTGGTAGACATGTGAGACATCCACTCGCATTTGGGTGATCTTGTTGAGGTGGTCAACCCACTAAGGCGGAATGCACAAAGGGACTTGACACGTCTTGGTTCTCAAAGCATGAACCATAATATGAGAATCGGATTCCATCCATATAGAATCTCAATTAAATTGGACAGTGTACCTAATAGCATATATCATTTCCCATAGTTCATCTTCAAAGGTAGTTCTAATTCTAATTTAATGGTGGAAGCATTCCTTTACAAACCCACGATAGGTGCGGAACACTCCCCCATAACTGGATGGGACCAGGTGCACCCATCGTAGCCCCATAAACATTTACCTTGAGGAAAGGAACAATGGGTGGTATCTATCGAATATATTTCATCATTCGAGGTTTGTGTTGCTGACCCAAAACACCAAGCATTCTCAGAATTTTTGAGGTCAGAAATTGTGTTAGTCATGTCCCCATCTTGCACAAGAGAAGCAAAAAAAAACCTCTCTGTGTATAGCCACCATGACTTGTTGTATTGTGGAGTGCACACCACTGAAGACAGCAGCTTTATGGTCTTCCCATATGGCTATAATAATAGCAATAATAGCCACTTATAGTAGGTTATAAACCTTCTCACTGAAACAGCCATGAAGCAGGTCAGATAGAAACTCCAGAACTATCCCGCATGTATCAAACACAACCCCAAACATAGATCCAAAATAAGCCCATAATTGCTTGGCTTCACTACACCCTGTGAAAACATGCTGTATAAGATCCTCTTCATATTTTCAGAGGGAACACATGGAGTCCATCTGAATACCGGCCCTCTTGAAAAGTTCATTTGTGGGAATGCTATTTTTCTAGATTCCAAAAATTAGAGAGAACCTAGAATGACTAATAAACCGAGATCTAAATTGCATTATCCAAGAAGATGGAAAATTCTGACCCCCACATAGATTCCTATAAAAATACCTGAAATTGAACTATCTATTTATGATACAGGTCCAAATCAATGTGTCATGATCCCTAAAAACATAATTACTGATTTCAGCCTCCACTTGCACAAGAATGTTAGGAGGGTGCATTTGGGAGAGTAAATCTGAGATAGAAAAAGGGGTTACTTCAGGTGTCACATTTAGATCACAAAGGGGTTGTGTGAGCTACTTTATGTTCCAACAATCTAGTGTGGAGTCCCTGTAAACCAACCATTTTGTATCTTGCATAATCCTCACATATTCCTGCTTGAGAGAGGCCCAAACCAATGAGGCAATAAAATAATTTTAACCATTTAGAATCCTCCTTGTGATTCTATTCGAAAGGAACGCATGATCAGTTTATTGAGAAATTAGTATCCAAGAGAATTTCCCAATCAAACCATCATTAAAGATACGAAGATCTTTGAGTCCAAGGCCCCCCATCTCCACAGGCTTGATTCACTCCTTCCACAAAACTATAATAAACATCCCCTCATGAGGTGACCCCGTCCATATTAAATTTCATACAATGCCCTGAATCTCTTAGAGAAGTCCTCTCAAGAATCGATAGAGAGAGGAGTAAACAAACTTTGATGTTATCACTGAGTTCACAAGGCATACCCTCTGGTCCATGGACATAGCCTTCCCTTTCTAGATGGCCATATGATGTACAATACTAGAATAAATACCCTCCAAGTGTTATCGTTTCGCTTTTCCCCAAAGCAGTAGAATCCCAAGGTACTAGAAAGGCAGGGATCCCCTCCTCACCCAAAGATACCTGAAAATTATGCTCCTTTTACCAACCAAAATTCCATTCCCAAAAACAATGGAAGACTTGTCCCAACTGATGGCCTATCCTGCAACCTCCTCATAATGACCAAAAATTGATTTAATAGAGGAAATAGTTTTCCTTGAATCTTGACCAAGTAACAAGATGTCATCTCCATACAATAGGTGATATGGGGAGCATTCACACACATCAGCCCTGATCTGCTTGTAGAGCCCCAGTTGAGCAAGGTAATTAATACATCTACTAAGGTAATCCTCTGTAAGGGAAAAAATAAAACCAGAGAGTATATCACCTTGTCGTACCCCCCTGGTGCAATGGAAAAACCCCTCGGGGCACCATTAACAAGGATTGACAGCCTTGAAGAGCCAAGTATGATATGAATCATATTCACAAGCCCATTCTTGAATCCATACCGTATAAGGAAATCAAGAAATAATCTCCATTTAAGAGTGTTAAAATCCTTGGAAATATCAATTATGAGGGAAAAATTCCCATCCTTTGTCTTTATTCTCATAAGATTGACACTCTTAGAGGTCATGAAGAGACAATTTTGGGTAATCCTCCCAGGGAAAAATCCAAATTTATTAGTGGTAATCATGTCATCAACCATCCCACTTATCCTTCTCACTAGAATTTAACTAATATGTTTGGGTATTGTGTTCCCAAGGGAAACTGGCCTGAAATACTTGATGTCAAGAGCATTCTCTTTCTTGGGGATGAGAGAAATGAAATAGGAGTTCATTCCATGGGGAATATATGAGTGAAAAAAAAGAAATATTTAATTTCCTATTCATTATCATTCTGCAAAATGTCCCAATAGAACATGAAAAATTTGTTAGTGAACCCATCAGTACCTAGGGCACTCTCAATATTGAGAGATAAGAGAGCATATTTGATCTTCTCTTTTCATGGGGGAGCAATTAGAAGCTGATTTGAATGATATGCAATACAAGGGATTATGTTGTCTACCATGAAGTGAATACTGGACTGCCCATTATCAGAATATATTCTCTTAAAGTGATGAATAATAGACAGAGAAATCTCACTTTCTTCGGTGTAGAGTTTCCCACCAATGCTGATCACCTTATTCCCTACACACGCCCTCTTTTCCTTGTGCAATATATTGAAGAACATGGAGTTCTTTCCCCCATCATGTAACCATTTCACATTGAGTTTATTTATTACCAATCATTCCTTCACCATTAATAGATCATTAAGTATATTGTAGGCTGTTATTTCCACTCTAGATATGATAGGTTGTTGCTCCTGGACGATCTGGATCCTGGACAGCTCCTCATCTGACTTCCTGATATCCTCATCAATTTTGGAAAATGATTTCCTGCTCCATTCCCTCAGCAGCCCCTTAAGATGTTTAAGTTTCACAACAATTCTCTAGAGAGGAATCTCAATGGCTTCAGACCCCCATGCCTCTAAGACAATTTCCCTGCATCTAGGAAACACAATCCATCCATTATTGAATCGAAAGGGAATAGAGTATGAACTTGTAACATGGGTGTTAACATAAAAAACAATTGGATTATGATTAGAGTGACGCTTAGAAAGTGTGAATCCAGATACTCCATGATCTCTAGCATGTTCATCAATACAGATGAAGCATCTATCATGTTTTCTAGCTTGTTTCCCCCCCCCATGTGTATCTACACCATGTAAAATCAGAACCAGCTATGGGAACTTGATCCAGATTACAGTAATCAATGCACTCTGAAAATTCCACAGGAGTAGCCCTATTGAAGTTGGTTCTAGTTTTTTCCTCAGGCTTCAACACTGTTTTGAAGTCACCAATGAGCATCCATTTGTGCTCCATCCTCCTAGAGGTGACTGTGAGTTCCTCCCACAAACCCCTCCTCCTGATGTAAGAATTGGAGTCATATACAAAAGATGTTGAAATGTCTTTCCCAACAAAGTTTCAATTAACCAGAACACTTTGAGGCCCAATATCACAGGAAGTAATCTTAATGGTGTCATGCCTTAACACCCATAAGTGGTCATTATGAGATTCATGTGGATTGTTGGAGACAAATTTGTATCCTAGGGATCCCCATTTGAATACTTTCTAGTTTTTAAGGAGGACTTTAGGTTCAGAAATACTAACAAACATCGGCTTGTAGGACATAACATAATGTCGAAGGGCCCGGGACATGTGGGAATTTCCCAGCCCTTGAAAATTCTAATAAATAATCATCATTTTTTATTGTCCATGCCTTTTTTCAGAGTCCCCCATTTTCTCTCCAACGAGACCTATTTTTTTCCTTTCTTCCACTGGCTGCCCTACCCCTTCGTCAGACCATGTTCAGGGGCAATGCTACTATAGAGCTCCTTAGTCAACTAGTTTTCCCCACTGTCTTCCTTGACAGTAGCATCATGTGGCTCTAGTCTATCACTAGGAACAACCACAACCCCACCTAGGATTACTGTAACTTGTTTTGTGACTTGATTCCCCTTACCCAGCTTGCCCTTACTTCCATCACTCAACAACCCAACTGTTCCATCACTTACACAACCACTGGTTGCAGCAGCAGTCTCCCCTAGGTAAGTTGCTCCTACTTCTGTGTGTCGTGCACCATTATCATCAAACAACCATCCATCTGACCCACCACTAGAGGTAGAAAGGGAACCCACTCCAATGGGTGTGTAGACTCATTGTGTTGATCCTCCTCAACCTCATCCACCCATAGTCTTCCACTCAAGGGAATGAATGTATTCCTAGATTTAAGAGGGGGGACACTGCCCACCGTAAGTCTCCTTCGGGCAGCCATGGAGGGGGAAAGCTTAGTGAAGTTTCCTCTTGGATCATAATCTAGATGGTTATCCATACACACATCACTGCCAATTCCTTTAGAATCTTCTAAAATAGGTAATCCACACTGAGTTCCATCATGATCAGCCCTCGGACAGTCAGGTGTGCCCATCTCCACATGGGAAGATACACATTGAGGTAGGGCATCTTTCCTGTCTGCCACAGGAACATTACAGGAAGAGGGTTTCCTCTCCTCAACCATGACCTCTACATCTAATGCAGGCCTAATAGGTTCCCCATTTTGAGGTAGATCATTCCCCTTGGTCGTATAGGAAGAACCCCCTGCATTCAAAGTTTCATTCTACATGTGACCAAGTCCTTGGCCATCTCCCTTGTTCTCCAGGGTCTCCAAATAGCTTTTCTCTTTCCCCTTCCTTATTATACACATGCTCTCATCATAGCCCTTCATATTGTAAAAAGGAAATTCTTTTCCCCACTTGCACTCAGCAATCATATGTCCAAAGAATAAGCAGTTCAGACAAAACATTGGATTCCTCTCATATAAAATGTCAAGATTAATGTTGGCATCCTATATTGTAAGAACCACCTCCTCAACAAGCATAGTCTACATATCAAATTCCACCAAGATTCTAGCATAATGCCCAACCCTCGGATTGCATGTCTGTTGATCCATAAGAATGGGGTTTCCTATTGAAAAAGTAATGTCCCATAGGATCCATGGATTCTAATACATCCAATTTAGCTTGAATATTCTAATCCATAATTGAGCATGAATATTATGGACATTCATGGGATCAAAATTATGATCTCATTCCTCCACATTCAGAAAACCAGTGCTCAGGGAGACATTTACCTTGATCCATGCATTCCTCCTACCCTCATCCGAGGGGAAGACCATATGATAGTAACCCCTTCCCATCGCAATCATTCTCCAATCATCAAATCCCCAAACCTCTGCAACCATATTAGTTAGATCCTGAATTTTCCACATCCGCTCACCCTTAGGAAAGATGACACTTGTGATAATAAAGTACCGGAAAATGTTGACTCGGTCCTTAATCGCTTCCTAATTGGCCGACACATGGGTAATCCTCCCCTTCCTTATCACTCTCCCAGGAAGGGGTGCTTCAAAGTCCCATAAGGATGGTCTAACTACATTTCTCACCACATTCGCAAAATTCCTCTTTATCCTAGCAGATTAATTTAATGAAGCTACCTTGATAGGCTCACCCTTCTTTACAAACAAGAACACCTCCCTATGACTAATAGGTTTATCATGGGGCCTCTACTCCCCATAATGATCCACACACATCCATGGGGTGGGATCAGAGGTATCATCTACTTCTCCAGGCTTAGGGTTTTCACCCAGTTCCCCTGGAACCATCCAATTTATTTTTTATATTTTTGGTGAAGTTCAACTAATTTTCTAGATTTTGATATATATTTACAGGTGTGATACCTTCTAAACTAGTGTTTAATACCATTTGTGTTTAAAATATAGAGCATAATTTTGGAGGAATATGTAACTTCATAGTTATTTATTGACATAGAGATTCAAATAGTTTTGGGAAGGTTAGGTTAGAGAAAATATATGATTGGGGTATATGCATACTTGGGTATATGATTGTGTGAATGGATAATATTGTTTTAATAAAGATAAGTAACTTGATATATCCTAAGAGAGTATGGTAGAATTCATATTAAAGGTTACACCTCGAATGTTAAATATGTTATGAATACCCTCACCTACATTATTCAATGATTAATAATTAAAATTGTGAGGAAATAATTAATTTTTTTTTGGGGGGGGGGGTATTGTAACACCCCAAGATGTTAATATATGATTACCTTTATATAAGTAAACATGTTCTATTGTTTTCTCCACATGCAACTCCTAACTAAAATTAAAATGTGATATATTGTAATAAAAATATAAATATTATGTATGATCATTAAAACCAAGTCATTGAATTAGATTGAATGAATAGGATTAACTAATTTATGAAATATTTGTAGAATAAAAATAATGGATACTTTTAGTATGAATGAAATTCAATTTCTATATATAAAATAACTAAGAAAAACATTTTATGATTAAAAATAAATTTTTCTAAAATTGATGTTCTATTTCTAGAAAATAAATATATTATGATTAGATAAAAATAAAATATATTTATAATATTTATAATATTTATAATATATTACCAATAATTTAACTAGTAATTGATTGTATATAGGAATAAATAATAGTTAACATTTCAAAAAGCTATTTTTCAAAATGAACAATTTTCAAATATTTTGGTATTTTAAATAAATATCTAATTATAAAATTTTATAAATTTATTTTTAAAAATTAAAACCAATTTTTGGATTAAGAAAAATAAATTATGATTAAGATTAATTAGTGATTTTTCTAAAAATAATTTTATTTAGGTTAATGGTACAAAATACTATATTTAGAAATAACATGACTTTTATGACATTATTAGTATATAATTATGAAATGGGAATTTATGAAGGTTTTTTATAAGAAAGAATATGTATTTTATTTATAAAAAAAATCAAAAAAAAATTAATGTGAAAACCCTTATGTTAAATTTTAGAACATAAGTAATATTTTCTAAAAAAATATTTTTAATACATTACACATTTTATTTTAAAATTAATTTTTATCACTTTTATAATTTGAAAAAAAATGAAATATATTTCAATTATAGAATTAGTGGGCCCAAATTATATAATAAGGAATAAATTATTCTTGTGTGTAATTGAAAATTTTACTTAGGTAAATCAAGTTAACATAGTAAAGGCTAAAATGGTAAAAGTAAATAATCTAAGAGTAAAAGAACTCAAACATCTTTAAAGAATGTAGTTTAATGGGTGTTTAAGAAATTTTTCCACATTATACATTTAAAACTCTATTATTTATCAAAATAATATCCAAATTCTTTGAGGGTGACTTCCCATTATTTTAAACATATGGGTATTTAAAAAAATGGCATCCTTTTTCACATATAAAACGGACACACATCTCCCCACTTACCCTGACATAAAAAACCCTTATATTCAGCCCAATATCTATCCAAACCTCTCCTATAATGTCATCTCTATATTAAAAGGGTTATTTTATTCTCAAAATACCACCCTACAATAGATTAACCCCTGTTGCAAAGGAGATAATCCAAGATGTGAGTTATATGTTCTTAACCTCTCTTTATATTTCCTATTTTTTATGTTACTTTCATATTACTAAAATTTATTTTCAGCATCATAAAATAATTACATAAGTATAATAATTATACCGGTATCTTGTTATAATTATGATTCAATCAATTATAACTTTTCCCATTTCCATTGACAAAAACAAAATTGTCACTCATGTGGTTTGCAGAAATCTACCTCTACGACGCAACGTGTTTCATTTCCCAGCTCCACCATAAAAGTTTGGTATAAAATCATAACTTCACATATTTTCCATGTATTATTCTCAAATAATATATGGATTGATATCGAGACCAGCCATTGTGACGGCATGTGATTCTGAGACCGAGTGTTTCCAGAACAATTGATTGAAAAATATAAAACTTTTTAATAGCACTTGCACACAGTTTTCCTAAAAAAGTGAAATAATTCCTAAATCAGTGAATGGATAATAAATATGAGGAAACCATTGACCTATGAATTAAATTTTTACCCTAGGCGCGACATAATTTCTATATGAGCATGTAATCTATAGAAAAACTCCAAAAGGATGTAATTTTCAGTAAATAATTTAAATAAAAATTATTTTAAGTCACACAGTGTCTTGTTTCTTTTTTATTAAAACGTTTTTAGGAAACAAGAGTTATCACTATAACCCTATAATTCTTCTGAGACATGGATAAATAATCCTCTCAATTAAACAATGACGGGTTGGAGAATAGGTCATGGATCATCATGTCAACGAAGCTGGACGATCTCTTCAACAACGGAAATACAAAAATTCCTCACCCATGACTTATCCAAATTCCAGGTAGGGTAGTTGTTTCATTTAATATTTTCTATGTTCATAATTTTCAAAATGAATGAGGTTCAGTCCATAAAATATTTAATCCAGGTTCAGTTGTTGTTATGTAATGGGATATTGATGTAGGATTATGGGGAGATTAGTTTATCCTCTTCGTTTATTCTTATAATGATAATGATAAGAGGATAAGAGGAATAAAGGGCAATGTTCATTATTAGGGAATTATTGGTGCTTTTATCTCCCACATTCATATCATTCATCTCCATTAGATCCTCGTGACTATGGCTCGACTTTCTAGGAGGCTCCAAACCTGAACAAACCCCTAGATTGGAGGAACGACAAGACAGAGGCCCGATCAATGTAGATAAGGACCCAAGGATCATAGAGTTTTTTTTCAGATTTTTGAACACCATTTGAATAATTGTGGCTCATGTGAGTAGCGGCGGCGGCACACATCGGAGCTATGGTGGTGGCTTCGTGTGAGCTAGTAGAGCTAGCAGGATCGAAGGCTGCAGGTTGCGGTGTGGCATCTCATGGGACGTGATGGTTGTCTTCACTAGTGATTTCATGGTCATAAAGTCCCAAAATAGGTATGGGGTGTGTTGGGTGAGCGGGTCAGTCTGGAAAGTTGGGTCGGGCCCAACCATAGAGGACCAGGCCCAATGGATTGGGTTAATCTCGGCGGATCAGGTCGGACCCCACTGGTCAGGGTGGACCTGGGTCGGACCCGAACGGCTGGATCAGGCCACAGTGGACCAGTATACCAAATGGAAGCTCAAGCTACCGTGGGTCAGTTGGACTTGTAATTCAACTCCCTTGGTCAACCTCCACGATCGGTGGACTGCCATGGTCGGTGGACTTCCAGGGCCCAGTGAACCCCCTTCTAAAATTTTCAAATAGCTATAACCTTCCAACCGTACAACTATTTGATAATTCTTCTAAAACATTGGGACCCTTAGGATGATATGTCCATTTTTATATATCTTAAGTGGTTTTGTGGGATTTTACATATGAACTAATGGATTTCGGAGTGAGTTCTCTCAGAACGAGCATTATTTGAGTAAAACTTGTTGTGGTTGGCAGTGACCTAAATACTGTGGGACTTATAGAGACAATGTTTCTTATTGAGACTATGTGTTTTATGGAATCTATGTGTATAATGGAGACTATATTTATTTTGGATGTTGTGTATCTTATTAGACTGGGTATATCTAGATGTTCTTGATATATTTTTTGTAGACATATATCTTTGTGGAGCTTACTTTGTATTCCTTCATGGTATTTCCTTTTTGGTATTTCTTTGTGGTATTTCTTCATGGTATTTAATTTTTTTTATTACTTTGTGTTATTCCTTCATAGTATTTTATTAGTGTTTTCTCCTTCATGGTATTATTTTATGGTTGTGGGGGTGTCCTACATAGTATTTTTTTACTCACCCATGCATGGGCTTTACTATCACATGTCATGTCTTGTGAAGATGATTGACTCTTCGATGGAGTTCCAACCAGACCAGGTTTAGGCAGTGACCTATGATACCGAGTAGGAAAAGGTTTTTCCTAATATATTTTCCAATGATAGTTCTAGTACCTCTTACTTTACAGGTTTGACTTGTGGATGAAGACTCTTTTCTTCTCGTGGGACTGTTTTGGTCATGTTTACTTTCCATTACATTTATAATTGTACTTTTTTTATGGGATATAGTGGTTTTCATGCATTTTTTACTTAGTGATTTTACATTTCATCATGTGTGGCTTGTATTTGTGTGTGTGTGCGTATAGTTACTTAAGAAAATGCCTCCCATTTGTGTCATATTCCTACTTGGTGTAAATCAATATCCCCTAGCCTATTGGAGGTGGGCTTGGGGTAGTCACATCATGATCCCCACTAGGATGGGTCATGATTGAGTGGTATCAGAGGAGGTCAGTTCTACTTTAAGACTGGGATTCTATGATGTTGGTTCGGGGAAAAATGTTAATTGTTTTGAGTTTGACTTTCAGGGTATGGAATCCAATGTTGGTGTGGAAAACGACGTATCCATACACCAGGACTCTAGGAACCTTCTTTATGATTATGTAAATGAAAACATTGGTTGCAGGGTAAGTAATGGTACATTCTTCATATAAAAATGGGCTGTTTTTTCCAGGTCCTTCTTGAGTCAGCTCTCCAAAAATATTTCTTTGACCATGTTACAAATATTTTTACTATAGGATTCCTCCATGTAGATAGCTAGCTAGGATTTGGTTACATGATTGTGAGGATCATCTATCTAGTGATGATGCATCTTCATAGCGACATGTACTGGAGATACCACCTTCGGGTGGTTTACCAGCTGTATAATCACTCGTTTAGAAGTAGGTACTACCTAAAAAACTAGCTAAGGATGCACCTAGACTGAGAACATTGCATGTGTTTTAGAGGCAATGAATTCCCAGTTTTCATAGTGAACTAGATACCTAGGAAGCTAAGAATTAGCTGGAGGCAGTTACCCTTGTCTTATGCCTTGTTATGATGCCTTATAACTAGAAGTAAGTCCTTTACACAAGTCTTTTCCAGGGATATGGTTGAGCTAAGTGACCCAATAATATGAAGAGATGACTCTCTCTTGGGTTGAAATTGAGGATCTCTTCATATATAAGTTCTTTCAGAACACATTGTGGTCAGTTCATATACAAGAGCTTATGCATCTGCTGTATGGAAGTCCTATTGTGGTAGAGTATTCCGTGACATTTACTGATCTTTCGTGCAACTCCACAGATATGGTATGATACTCATTCTTTAGGTTATGGGCCATAGAGTTGGCCTTACTCTGGAAGATCATGGAATCCATGATATCCCTTACCATTCTTATTTATAATGGGGTATTATATAAATCCCAACTAGTGGAGAGATTTTTAGCGGAGTAGGAATCATAATTGAGAGCTATTAGCAAGAACCGGGAAGCTGAGACCTCGGTAGCAGGCAGCCGACATCAGTCTCATGGACCCAATTGGGTCATCCACTTTGAGAGACAATCCCAGGTTACATTATTAGTGGTGTGGGTCTCCTAGTGAATCTTGACATAGCTAAGGGATATGTTTTGTTACTCATACAGTGGTCAGGGACATTTGGAATGAGATTGCCCAACCTGTCATATGGTGAGTTGGGAGATGGTTGAGGGTCCATCTAGATAGAGGTTTAAGTACGCTTAGGGTGGTATTCATGGTGGTGGACATGTAAAGGGAGTAGGTAGTGTGGCAGAGGTGGTCATAGGTTCACGCTATTACCACTACCACCCTCAGATGGACCAAAACTGGCCCACGAAGCTGGTGGAGGGGGATGAGTCTAGCTACAGGTGATTGAGGCTTATGACCGCAAGGCTCCAGGGATGATTAGAGATATGATCTATGTATTTTCCACCTTATCTATAGTTTTAATAAACATAGGTTTCCAAAATTATTTTCTTTCCATGAACCTTGTTCGAGACTCAATGATTTTTCTTAAACCGTTGACTTGACCCTTACTCTTAGAGACTCCTAAGTGTGGAGATTCTATGATCACACAATGGTTTTGACAGTGTGACCTTACTCTTTGAGGCAAGATTTTTGGTTGGGACCTCTTGGTATTGGCGTGAGGCCTTATGACATCATTCTCGGTATGGGCTAGTTATCCAATGTTTATGCTCAAATTTATTGTTTTAGGTGATAAGTTTCGTGTTTCCACAATGATGGGACAATGTTTTAATTTTGGTAAAAGTAAATTCATTCAGTATGATATGTACTCACACACAAGAGGGTATAGCTGATCACTTGTTAGATGGCTAGTCTTTCCCTCGGTGCAATGGATGATTTGAGTCCACAGTTTCCTACAATGATGGCAGAGTATGAGGACATCATTCCTGAGGATGTTCTAGGATTACCTACCCATAGGGAGGTATAATTTTTTATTGATATATACACCAGGATGGTGCTAATATCAACACCAACATATCGTATGGCTCTAACATAGCTGAGGGAGCTGAGGGAGTAGTTAGAGGACTTACAGAGAAAGGGCATTGTGGGACCCAATGTTTCACACTAGGTAGCCCCAATTTTGTTTTCCAATAAGGAAGACAAGATCTTGAGTTTATGTGTGGAATTTTGGTGCCTAAACCAGGTGACTGTGTAGAATAATTATCCACTACTGAAGATCGATGACCTCTTCGATCGGCTGAAAGTGGTGTGGTGTTCCTTGAAGATTGTCCTTAGATCTGGCTATCACTAGCTACGAGTACAGAATGAGGGTATATCGAAGATGGCCTTCAAATTTTTTATGGCCACTATGATTAATTTTTGTTGTCATTTGGCATGATGAATGCCACAACAGTGTTCAGTGGACTCATGAATCGGATCTTTCGTCCTTACTTAGAACATTTCATAGTGGTATTAATTGATGACATACTAGTGTACTCATCATCTGAAGAGGAGAATGAGAGACACTTGAGGATGGTCATTGAAGCACTCTGAGCAAACCAGCTTTATAAGAAGCTCTCGAAGTGTCAGTTCTTGATTCGAGAGGACCATTTTCTAGGACACGTCATTTTAGAGGATGGATTTTTAGTGGATCCATCAAATATTGAGGTGTTTCATGCTTGGGTTCCACCGAAGAGTGTTACTGAGGTACATGGTTTCCTTAGTTTGGTTGGGTACTATCGGAGTTTTGTATCAGAAGTTTCCAGAGTGAAAGCATCCATGACATCGTTGACCCAAAATGTACATCCTTTCATGTGGAAGAAGAAGTTCAAGCATAATTTTTTGTATTCTAGGTCATGCATTATGAGCACTCCCATCTTGATATTTTCATAGAAGGTTACCGATTATGTAGTTTTGAATGATGCATCAGGAACCAGGCATGGATATGTTTTGATGTAGGTGCAAGCAGTGACTGACTATGGTTCACGCCAGTTGAGACCACACCAGCATAACTACATAACCCATGATCTTGAGTTAGTAGTGGTAGTCTTCTCTTTGAAGATTTGGTGACACGACCTTATGGGCGAGAGATTTATCATCTATTCTGACCACAAGAGTCTCAATTATATCATATCACTTAATATTCTAACTTGAGGCAAAGGTTAAGGATATAGTTCCACCAAGACTATGATTTTGAGATTTTAGATACTTCTTGGAAGGGGAACATCATGGTAAATGATCTCAGCAATAGATCTAGTTTGTAGTTCATGAATGAGGCATCAGAATAGTTGGAATCATTACAGATATACTTTTTGGATGGGTATGAAGCACATTACATCTAGTCGATGGTTGTTACCCCAGCACTCTTATAGTGTGTCAGGGAGGCACAACTTGGGAATACAGAATGTGAGATTTTACATGCTCATATGTCAACTGGGCATGCCCCCAAGCGATATTCAAAAGGTGGGGAGCATGTCATTATTTTAAGAGGTAGAACAGTAGTACTAGTAGCTTTGTGGGAAGATTTTTTGAGGTAGTTACATACATTCCCTTTGGTAGTACATCTAGGTGAAGAGAAGATGTACTAGGACCTGCAATGTCAGTTTTGGTGATCAGGGATGAAGAAGGGAGTTGTAGAGTTTGTTTCTCGATGCCTCACTTGTCAATTGGTAAGGTCAAGCACCAAGTTCGTGCGAGTTTTACTCAACCCCTTGAGGTGCCAGAATAGATGTGGGATGGTATATCAATGGACTTTGTGATAGGTTTACCACGTATGTCTAGGGGACAAGATAGTATTTGGGTGATCATTGACCAACTCACCAAGTCAGCCCACTTTCTTGATATTAGGGAGCGGAGTTCCATATAGGGATTGGAACACCTCTATGTGAAGGAGATAGTTTGAATCTGTGGAGTTACATTGATGATAGTCTCAGATTGTGATACTAGATTTATATACCAGTTGTGGAAGGGATTATAGGAGGCATTTGGGACTCAGTTATTTTTTATCATAGTGTTTCAACCACAGATATATAACCATATAGAGTAGACCATACAAGTTCTGGAGGACATGCTACAAGCTTTCATGTTATATTTTGGCTATATTTGGGAGGATCACCTACCCCTGGTGGTGTTTGAATACAACAATAGCTACCATTCCACAATCTTTATGGAACCATTTGAGGCCTTGTTTGGGCAACCCTATAGGTCACCACTTTACTAGATAGACCCATGAGAGTCAAAACTCATGATCCCACAGTTAGTGAAAGTGAATATAGAGAATGTTAAGATCATACATGAGTGGATAAATACTTCCCAGATCCGTGAGAAGTCATATGTTGATATACGACGGAGGCCTTTGGAGTTTGAGGAAGGAGACCATGTGTTCCTTCCATTCTCACCTCAACATGGATTATAGAGATTTGAACATGGTGGTAAGATATATATAAGGATCATCATAAATTTATTAATACTACGTATAGTTAGAGAGGTGGAATATCTCTTGTATCTACCTCCATATTTAGAGCGAGTACACGAACTCTTCTACGTTTCACAACTGATAAGGTATGTGCATGACCAATCACACGTAATTCACTGGGGTGAGCTGGACATCAACGATGGGGAGAATTTTATTGATTACCCATTGGAGATCAAGGATCAATAAGATAGGATCCTTTATGAGTGGTTGATTCCTCTTGTGCACGTTCGGTGGGAGAAAATGAATATATGGAATATCACATGTGAGCGGGAAGCTCAGATGTTTCCTATGTTCCCTCATTTGTTTGAGTAGCTCTTTGTTTTGGCTTTCAGGGACATAAAGCCCTCAGGTGGGGAGAATGTAACATTTCCGATATTCCATGTATTGTTTTTAGATATTATATGGATTTATTTCAAGACCAGATGCTAAGAAATCATGTGATTCTAAGGCCTGGTGTGCCCGAAACAGTTGTTTGTAAAATATTAAAAATTTTAATATCACACATGCACAATTTTCTTCAAAAGGTGGAATTACTCATAAAGGGGTTCCCATATCAGAAATATGATGGAATTTTTTTAACTCAGAATGTATGTTTTACCCTAGGAATGAATTAATTTTTGTCTGAGCGGGTCTTCTGAGTTAAAACTCAAAAAGGACGTAATCGTCATTAAATAATTTAAATAGAGATTATTTTATGTGTCACATCAGATTGTTTCCTTTTTATTAAAACTTTTTAGGAATATAGCATTATCACCGTAACCCTGGACTTATTCTAAGATGTAGAGAAATAATAATCTCAAATTAACAATGATGGATCAGAGAATGGGTCATGGATCATTATGAAAACGAAGTTAGAGGATCTCCCCAATGATAGAAATGCAACCGTTCCTCATCAATAAATAATCAAAAATCCTATTTGGGTAGTTGTTTCATTATTTTTGTTCTTCATTCTTTATTTCCATGATGAATGTGGATCAATAAAAAATATATTGATTCATGTTTTAGTCTTTTTTATGGGATGGGGTATTGATGTGGGATTATTGGACGATTAGTTTATCCCCTTCATTTATCCTTTTAAGGAGAATGAATAAATTATAAAATGAACAAAGTTCAAGTTTCATTATTTGTTAGTTCTTGATGATTTTCTCTCCCCAGTTATTTTCATTATTCTCCATTGTATCCTCATGACCAGGACTGGACTTTTCAGGGGGCTCTGAACATGATCGGACCCATGGATTTGAGGAAAGATAAAACAGAGGTTGGGTTAGTGTAGATCGGGACCTAAGGATCACAGAGGTGCTTTCAATCAATGTTTAAAAAACTGGAGGAATAATGGTTCCTTGCAAAAGTAGCGGGGGGAATCGGTGCTGGTGCCGTATGGGACGCGGTGACAGCCGCCTGCAAGCCAGCAGAACTGCTGGGATTGGAGGCCGCAGGATGTGTCATGGCACCACATGGGATGCGAAAGCAGTTATCATGGGTGACCTTGTGAGAAGAACAACCTAGAAATAGTTTAGTCTTAAATGTAAAGCCGATCTAGTAAGGTGGGATGGGCCCAATTAATGGGGTTGACCCAGTGGTCTGGGCTGACCCAATGGACAGGGTCAGACCCCGTGGGTCGGGGCAGACCCAGGTCGAACCTGAGTGGTCAGACTGGGCCATATCTGACCATGATGGTCAACCATGTGCCACGATCGACCAATATACCAAGGGGAAGTTGACCATGGGGGTGGTCTGACTTGGTGGTGGACCAGATCGGTAAAGCGACATGGTCATTCCATAACCCAATGAACCCCCTTCTGAAATTTTTAAATGTCCATAACGTTGAAACCGGATGTCTGTTTGATGATCCACCTATGGTGTTGGAAAACTTATGATGAGATGATAATTTTGAGTTATCATTAGTGGTTTTGGTGGATTTTTCATACAAACTAATGGATTGAGATGTGGTTTCTCCTGGAATGAGCATGCTTCGAGCAAACAGTTTTGTGGCTAGTTGTGACCTAGTGATTGTGTGTCTTATAGAGACTATGTGTCTTATGGATATTGTGTGTATTATGGAGACTATGTGACTTAGGGAGACTGTGTTTCTTATGTAGCCTATGTGTATTTTTGAGACTATGTTTCTTATTAGATTGATTATATCTTAATTTTCTTGATATATTTATTGTAGACATATATTTTTGTGGAGCTGATAATGTATTCCTTCATGGTATTTCCTTTGTGATATTCCTTTGTGGTATTCCTTCATGGTATTTAATTTGTGGTATTTCTTCTTGCTATATCCTTTTTGGTATTTTTTTATGGTATTACATCATGGTATTTCATTTGTGATATTTCATTTGTTGTATTCCTTTGTAGTTTTGGGGTGTCCTACTAAGTATTGTTTTACTCACCCCTGCACTGGCTTTTCCCTCATGTGAAGTGTCATGTATAGGCAATTGACTCTTTAATTAAGTTCCAAGAATACCAAGACTATGTAGTGACTTGTGAAACTGAATAGTTCAAGGTGTGTTCTAGAATCTTTTCTGAGGATAGTCCCAATACCTATTAATTTACAAGTTGGACTTGTGGATGAAAACTCTTTTATTTTGGTGGGCTTTTTTGTCCATGTTTACTTTCCAGTACTTTCACTATTGTAATCCGTTATTGGGATATAGTGGTTTTCATGCATTTTTTACTTAGTGACTGTACATTTCATAATTTTTGTCTTGTAAATGTTGTTGTCTGTATAGGATCTTTGGAAAATGCCTCCCATTTTTCGGATATTCCAGCTCAGTTCTAGTCACCAGCCCCGGGCCTATTAGAGGCAGTCTTGGGGTAGTAATGGCACAGGCCCCTCTAGGATGAGTCTTGAAAAAAATGAGACATTAATAAATAATTTTTATATTTATATCATTTTTATTATTATTAAATAATAAACCATGTTACTTTATTATCCCATTCTATGGAAAATGAAATCATCAACCTTGAACACGTTTGGAATAACACCTCCATGGAATGATTGATTTTTATTTTTATTTTCATCATTGTATTTCATGTATGGTCATGTGGATGGTGTTAAAGGATAAATATTATTTTTATGATACCATTTATTTTTTGGTATGGAAAATGTTAGAAACTATTAATAATTTGATCACCAAATAATTCTTGTAAATTCAATCATTTAAAATTAGTGAATTAAGAGGAAAAATTATATATTATTTAAAATTAATGGATTTCTATAAATTATCATCTATTTATAAATAATTATAATTAATAAGAACCAAATATGATCATTATGCGTCTATTATAATGATATTTCAACAAGATCACTACATAATCACCCATTAATAGTGGAGGGTTCATGTTTCGGTTTGTTGGACCACCTTCTTGAAAATTACTATGAATTTATATCATGGATTACTATGAGAACCTATCTAATGTTTTAATATTTTATAAATAAGAAAATATTAATTATTTTTTATTTTTGGTATCGTTATATGAATATTTAACTCATTAATTAATAAATCATACTTTGTTTATCATGAAACGTGGAAACATGCTTGTCACCCATTTCAACCTCATTGATCATAAAAAAAATAAAGTTTAAAGAAATTATTTATTTATAAAATATATTAGTACATATATTATATTAACTTATATTATCTAATAATGATTCAATTTGGTTAAATAATGGACACCAACACTGTTTGTTGAAAACTAGTTCAAAGTGATAATGATTTCATACATGTGATGTTTAAAATTAGTAAAACATAACTAACATATATATTTATATAATTATTAAAAATAGTAAATATACATGGTAATGGTTATTAGTATGGTTATTGCGTATTTAGTTAATGAAATTTATTTAATTATTCTAGATATTTGGGGAAATTGCAGAATGAATCAGAACAGAGGTAAGGGTTTTCATCTCAGATTCCACTCTTTAAGACATGTTTGGTATTATACACATAATTTCATTTGTGTGGTGTATATACTACCTATTTTTGATATTATATCATGAATTATATTTTAGTAATGGTATTTTTAGTTCAATTACATGAAATATATTTCAATAGTTTTGATTCCACTATTACTGAAGCAGCAAGAGTTTTTCATCATCTAAAATTTGATTCTTTGAAACATGTTTCATGTTTTTCATCATATTTATTTTTTATGGTGTATTCACTAAACATGGATATATTTTGATAATAATATTTATATGACATGGGATTCAATATTCAAATCATGTTCCCTTATTAAAGTAGATATTTATTTAGTTTTCCCCAACAGAAATGATTTTTCATAAATCAATTTTCATTCATTGGAATATAGTTATTATCATGAAATTATTTCACATAAGATGAGTGTGTTATTCCATTTCATTGTATTATTTTATATTCTATAATTTTTGTACATTTTTACCTCATAAAATACTTTTCATGTGTTTTAGGATTCATGGAGAATTTTTTCTATAAGGGATATTGATATCTCATGTCTCATTACCTTGAGTTATGTTATTTCATTATGAACTTATATCTTCCATGATTGGGCTCTACCACACTAGTATTTTATTATATATTATTTTATAATCATCTTTGTATAAATTTAGTTTTAATACAATAATTTTTTTATTATAATTTTTATAATTTGGGTATTCAATAAACATATTTCCAATGTGTTTATAAAGTTCATTTCCAATCATTATCTAATGTTTTATCTTTGGCTCTGAATTTCCTATAGGAAAAAATTATATATTTTTAAGGTCACCATTATTTTAGATTTGCTTTAAATTTAAAATTTATAAAAATAATTCAATTTTCCATTTAAATAGTTACCTTCAAAAGAAAATTTTTAATTTTTTCTCCATCAATGTTAAAAATATTTTCTAAAAGATCATTTAAGTTTTTGCTTCCATTTACATAATAATTTTTGAAAGTATTTACCCTAATGGGGTTTAGGTTTCATGAATTATCCTATATTATATATACATAAATAAATATATTATCAATTGGTGGATTGAACTCGTGGTATCAAACAATTCGATTCATTATCCCTTATTTTATGATATTATTCATAGAATTCTTTTTTGAAGGGTGTTTTTCATTTATGTGAACACCCTCCTATATTTATTTTATTATAATATGTATATATTCTTTTGAAACCATCCACTTAATATCTCTATATAGGTTACAATCATGTTGTTTTAGTATTGAATTAAATGTATACTCATTACCTAGTACAGTGTTAAAATATCATTTTACAAATTCATATTGAAGGATGATAACCTAGAAAGAACATTTACTTATTTACATTGGAAAAAATATTTGTTTTTCCTATATTTTTATTCTCAAATGAATATTATTGTCAAGTTGAATATGAATTGTTTAACCATACACCTTATTTCATTGGATAGTTTATGATCATGTTATATATTTTATTAAAATGGGGAAAAGTGTTGATATTCTTGATCATTATTTAATTCTAACTCATGTTGATAATATTTTGAAATTTTAAATATTTAATTATATAGATATCAATGTTTTTTTTCAAAGTCAAATTCCTTAGGGAATGTAATGAAAAATATTACTAACTCTTATGGTGAATACATTAGACATAATAAGGTGATGGATGGGGATTACAATTATATATCCCCGTGATACATTTATAGGAATCAAGAGATAAAATAGGTTGGGTTTTAGTGTATTTTGGGACCAAGATAATTAATATTTTTTTAAAGATCATAAAAGTTGTTAATAAAGTTCGGTAAGAAGGTTTTTCCTTTTTTCCAAATATAAATCATTAATTTTTTTTATAGCATTAAATTTTTTAAATCATTCAAATAATTTATTAATAGTAAATAAAAGAAAAGAAATAATATTTTTGAAAAAATTCAATTAGATGGAATATTTTGGATAAAAGGTTTTTTGGAATTAAAAATGTGATGAATATTTATCTTTTTCTTACAAAGTCATCGCACAAATGTTTTAGTGAAAATAAAATCTAGAAAATCTTTTCTATTATGAAATTTTAAAAAATCTTGAGTTAAAAAATATCACCTGATCCAAGAAAAAAATAAAGGATAAAAATTAGTTTGTATGTATAAAATTCATAATATGATATTATGAGGATATTTTGAGATGTTTACTAGATATATGATATCAAAAATAGGATTAGATAAGAGAAGTTTATTTTTAAAGATTGTGATTTTTTTGGAAAAAATAATGTTGTTGAAGTTAATAAAATTTTGAGGAATTCTTAATGGAAAAAGTGAAAATATTAAATCTAAAAATGGATGAACACCAAATCATATTAATTCAAATATGAAGAATATATTGAGGTATTCCAATAAAAGAATACCAAATGAACAAAGTCCTGCAGGAAGAATTCTAATCCAATGACGTACATCAGAAGAAATTGTTTTATAAAATTTCTATCATATAGAAATGTTTAAAAAAAATTAGCATAATATAATTAGATAGAATAATTTTTATAATGTTTTATATGATGGATAAGTGGCTCAATTTTCATTGGTTTGAAGATATTTATGATTTTTTGATAATGATATAAATGTTATGATGCTATAATGTTCTTTAAAAGTTCAAAATATCATTAGAGAAAGATTCATGATTCTCAAATAGTATGAAATATGTTTGTTAAATGAAAGTTATTATTATGTTTATAAATATTCAAATAATTATATAGAGGTATTGAGATGAATACGAGTGAATTATTTTTAGAGGGAGTTTCCAAATTAAAGTCTTCATCAAGAGGAATGATAAATTTGGGTTACAAAATTTAATCCTTTAAACCAACCTATAGATAAGTTTGTGTAAAGAAATTCATTAGTGAACCATTCATGTTTGAATAATATTAAGTGATACTGAAAGATTTTTGGACTGAGTCACTAGACAGAGATCTGAAAGCCAAAGATTGAGAAGGAAGTTTCCAACTAAGTAATCACGTGGTTGAAGAAGAAGAAGTTAGAAATAGATAGAGAGTATGAGTTATAAGATACCAAATAAAATTATTAACATGTAGAATAGAAAAAAAAGGGTGCATAGCTGAGTAGGCCGATAGTTTGTGAGAAATTTATATCGGTTTTTATAAGAAATAGGATAGGATTTTTCATATGGATGAATTGGATTGAGAAATGAAAAGAACATTTAATAGATTGAGTTTTATATAGAAGTATGAGTTGGAAGTTCTAACCTGATTTTTGGAAATAATGTGAAGATCAATGTTTTTTCAATAAGTACAATAATAGATAAATACAAGGAGTACACTTATAATATTTAGAGCCTACTAGTAAAGTTTTATTAAATTTGTTACAAAATATTTCTTATATTTTTATCTGGGTGGAACAAACATTCATTGTTGTATTGATCTTAGTGAAACACATTTTTAAGGATATTGTCTTTTTATTTCAGAAACATAAAAATGATTTTTTAGAGTATTTTTTGTGTTGGATTATTTTTATACCATGCTAAGGATCTTTTACCCTAACTCAGTAGTGCACCTTGTAAATTATTGTGTATCTATGGAATTTTCTTGTGATTGTTTTCAAAAAATTCTTAAGTCTTTAATTAGAGGTGAAGGTTATTTAATAATAAAGAAAATATAAAAATAAAGGATCATTGATTAACCCTTCCCCTATCAATGATCCCACAGATCCTTTTAGTCTCTTTCAAGTGTTATCAGAGAAAATGTTTCCTTTTTTGAATCATTAATAAAGGATAAAGAAAATAGAAGTTTTCATGAATGTTCATAATTCAATGAAAAGGAAGGGGTTTCATTATTTCAACGGGTTGAACTATCATATTTTAAAATATATAATTTTACCATATCTTATATCCCTTGGTTATGATATTCTCGAAGTGGCTACTGATTCTTTCCCACCAAAAGATGAGGTATTCCCTCTAACAGTTTTTGATATAACGAATTTGTATAATAATGGGTGTTCTAGAAATGATTAACTTTCCTCGCTCTATAAAATTTATTTTCAAGGAATTAATGTATTTTTAATGTATAAATACATATGAGATAATTTAACACCCTAATAATTTTTTTAATTTTTTTTAAATTAGTTTAATCTTTTTGATATTTTTCATTTAACGCAATATTGAATGTATCTTTTGTTATACAATAGAAATAATTTTTTCTTGCATTATACACAACAAAATTTCATCATGAGATACAAAATAAACTTATATTATCTTCAGTTACATGAAACACCACATTAGTCTTGTGTTACACACAATTTAGAGTTATCCCAATTCTTGTGTTACTTGAAAGATTGAGTTTTACCAAACTATAATATACTATTAATATTTTTTGGCACCTCCATGAAAAAAGTGTGTTTGACACTCTATTATTTTAAATATCACAAACCATGATTCATTTATTGCTAATGTTTCATAAGTTGTATGATGGCATTTTATATGAACAAATTACTTCTATGATATTTCTACTATGTGTTATGGTAAGACGCCATTGGCTATGAGTCGCTGTTAGCACCAAGATAAGCTACTGCCAGACTCGTGTCAGTGTTATTTCAAGACTCAAGCCACCAATACCACCAGACTCAAGTAACTATTATCGCTAGAGGAAAGTCACCATTACCAATAGAGAGAGGAACGATTACCGTCTATAGATTCACCACCAAAGAAAATTTTCCAGAAGATTTTTTTATTGTTGTTATTCGAGGTATTATGAATGAATGGATTAATGTCTAGATCTATTCTTAGATAGTTTGATAAAGCCCTCAAGACATAGTAAAATTTGAGCTGGGGAATGTGGATCTCCTTAAATAGGAGATAATATATTTTCTTGATGGATATCTCTCTCTTATAAAAATAATACGATAAACATATACAACGATTACTAATGACCATAAAAAGTGTGCAATCAAATTTGTCAATTCTCTCAAAATTTCTGATTCACTTTCTGTAAAGTTTAATAACAAAAAATCACTAAACCTATTATTGAGATTTATTGAGACAATATACATAGATCATCAGAAGCATACCTACATATTTCTATGATCCTATGTTCTGCTTCAAATTTTCTAGAACAAAGAACAGATTCCTCACCACTGCTTATATGTAGATTATGAACATACAGAACACATCATACTAATATTTTTCTATTCTAATTGGTTCTATCTATTTTACATCTGTGTAGTGTGTTTTTTCCCTATTATCCAATACACATTGTCTCTTGCATATTCTAGGATAATAATTTTTATTCTCTTATTCCTTATTATGATTTCCCACTATGTTTGTGGAAGAGGTCCCTATGTGACATGTGTTTTTCTTTCATCCCATATATAACTTTGGAAGTGTATTTTTAGCCTTGAAAGCTTCTTGATGTTGACTATATACCTAATCCAACTTTGTGGATTTGATTGATTATATTTATAATCTTATTAGAAGTATGTGATTTCAAAGTGGATGGGATTATATCTCACCGTGAGACTGAACCTCTAGTATATTCCTGCATATCATAGTATTATTTGTTTGTTTTTTATATCATATTCTAGAAAACATTTCACTAACAAAGAAAAAAATTCTTTGATAATTAATCTAAACTACATTTTATTTATATTTCTATGTATGTAAATTGACCTCAAATTTTATTGTATTTCTAAACCATATTTTTTCAGAGACATAATCACTCTTTAAGAAATATTTTAAAATTAAAGATCTTATATCGATCTATGATTTTGATTAAATGTCAAGTTTATTTTATTCTAGTGTTTTTATCATAGTCTTTTTATTTAAAAAAAATTAATTGGAAACTCAATTCACCCCACTTGATTTACTCACTCCGACCAATATTTGGTATCAGAGGATTGTTTAAATTTACCTCGTTTAACTATGATTACAGTTTTATTATAAAGATCTCAAATTTCTATCATTTCTAAATTTTTTTTAATTACGGATAAAATACAAGAATGATATGCTACCAACATCCCTTCTTATTTTAATGAAAAAAACATTTCTCAATGGAAAATCAAAATGACTATGCATTAAGAAAATATAGGTTTTGACATATGGACTGTAATAGAAGATCAATATTAAATACCATATACTTATAGATGTTATTGTTGTAATGAAACAAAAACTAATTATAATAATAATTGTAAAGCTTTAAATTATTTATTCTATTCCTTGGGAGATGATGAATTCAATAGAATATCTACTTGCAAATATTCCATGGAAATGTGGAATACCTTATCAATTTAACTTAAAGGAACATTAAATTTCAAGTAAATGAGACTAAATACATATGAAATCAATTATAATACATTTAAAATTAAATTTAGGGAACCAATTTATGAATTGTATTTCGGTTTCAATGAAATAGTGAATACAATGAACTCACATGGAAAGAAAGTGACAAACGAATATCAAGTTATGAGATTGCTTAGATGCTCACCCAATTGATGTAGAGGAATATGTGTGTCAATTAGAGAATCATGTGATGTAAGTAAATTACCTTTCAAAGAATTTATAAGAAATATGATGATGTATTAAGAAGAACTTAAAGTCAATAAAGATATTGATGAAGATGAACTAAAAAGAAAATTATTAGCCTTCAAATTTACTACCTCCAAACAAAAAGAAAAGGTACAAGAAAAATATTCTTGTGATGAAGGATATCCTTATGACAGTGATTAAGAAATGGGACACATGTCTAGATGATTCAAGAATGTACGTAAGAAAAGAAGTTATTCAAAAGTCAAATTTCAGAGGGCATTATGATTACAAAGGAATGTGGAGAAAGGACCAGAAAAAAGATGAAACACAAAATAAAGTTACCAGTTATAAATGCAATAGGAAAGGCCACATTAAAGATAAATATAAAAAATTAAAATATAAAAAGAAGTTTGAGGACAAGTACAGGAGATAAAAAAGGCCATGAAAGCAACATGTAGTGCATCAAAATATAGTTCAAGTCACTCAAACACTAATTAAAAATATAATCTTGATAGAGCCAATGTATTCTTTACAAAAAAAACATCATAGGTACAAAATTCTCTTCTAGTGTCTCTTAATAATGATACATACATTTTGGATAATAGAGAAAATAATTATAATGTGGAAAACATGAACACCAAATATATTTATGATTATTGTAACATTCTAGAAGACACCTTTCATAAGCTAAAAGATAAATATAAGTCTTTAAAAAAATATCATGCTTTAAAAGTATATTTTTAAAATAATATTACTATTAAAAAATAAAAAAATGGTCAACTATTTAAATAAAAAAATGAATTAAAATTATCAAATGAACAGTTAAATAATGATATAGAAAAATTTACCAATGTTAAGAAAACATGAACTCAAATACTAGGAAAAAACGTTTCTCCCTAGTATACCACTAGCATAGGTTACCAGAAAGGACAAAGAAAAATTAGAAAAACTAGATATACATAGAGTTCCATTGTATAATTTAATATACTAAAAATACCTAATTCATTAGTACTAAAAAATGTTTTATCTCTAGAATTCATGAATTTTTTTATAATAAACCTGTTAGAAAAATATGGATATCAAAATATCTTTTTACTTACATATCTGGAACCTAGAGAATTTGGGTACCAAAATCATTTTTAACATAAAAATTTTGTTATATGAAACCTATTAGAGAACCTCTAGAAAAATCATATGGTTTTTGGATAGTGGATGTTCCAGACACATGACTGTTGAGTATTCAAAAATCAATAATTTGATCAAATTTTATGGTGTACATGTAACCTTTGGTGACAATGAAAATGGGAAAATCGTCATCCTTGTCTAAATTGAAAATTATAATTTTGTATTAATTTCCAAAGGTTTATATATATTTGGTTTAAAATATAATCTTCATAGTATATCCCAATTTTTTATGATGGATTTTATGTGAAATTTGAAAATGATGCATGACATGTTTTTAATGATAAAGTGATTTAATTTTTAATGCTTTGAGAAATGATAATATCTATTATATTGATTTAAATTATTTATATTCTAACAATATTTATTTCTAAAGAGCCTCTAATAATGAATCTTGGCTTTGTAATAGAAGACTAGACCATTGCAATATCCTCTCACTTATAAAGATAACTAAGAAATGGTTGGTTAGAGACCTACCGAAGCCTGAATTCTCAAATGATAGAGTTTTTAACCCTTTCAAGAATTGGAAACTTCATAATATTTCCTTTAAATATTCAAAAGAAGTTTCAACCTATCAACCTCTAAATTTAACTCATGTGGACCTTTTTAGACCATCAAAAATCTTCGGTCTAAAAGAAAAACACTATGTCTATATACTTGTAGACAACATATCTAGATACACTTTGGTATTATTTATAGATCAAAAAAGTGAATATTGTTCTTATTTTATTAAGTATTAAAAATATATAGAAAACCGTAATGGACTTAGGATTAATACCTTAAGGAGTGATAATGGTCAAGAATTTAAAAATAAATTATTTCAGTCATTCCATTCTCAAAATGGCTATAATCAAAACTTTTCTTGTCCTAGGACACCATAGAAAAATGGTGTGGTAAAAATAAGAAATATGTCTATTTAATAGATAGCCTAAACCATGTTAAATGAATATGACCTATATATCTAATTTTTGTCTGAAGTTATTAATACATCATGTTATACTATTATTAGAGTTTTGATTAGTCATCTCTTAATGAAAACACATTATGTGTTATAGAATGAGAGAAAACCAAAGGATAACTACCTTAGAGTTTTTGGTTTCAAACTATTTATTATTGATACAAAAGGAAATTTGGATAAATTTTTTTCCAAGTGTGATGAAGGAATTTTCATTGGGTATTCAACTTCCAGCAAATCTTATAGATTGTTCAACAAGGAAACCAAAACAATGGAAGAATCTTTTCATATCAAATTTGATGAAACTGATCCAAATTAGACTAAGACTATCATAGGAGACCCTAAGTATGATCTATAATCCTTGAATATCAATTCCAAACTATATAAAAGTTGTGTTAAACTAGAATAAACTATAGGCAGTGATCTACAAGAACCTGATGAGGAGGAAAATCTTGATCTTTAAATCCCCTCTTCTCAAAGACCCATTAAGACTCATCGATGTCACCCTATAGATACAATAATAGGAAACTTATATAGAGTTATATAGACATGATCTTCCCTAAGAAATCAAATTTAACATCAAGCCTTCTTATCAAAAATTGAAACTAAAAACATCAATGATGTCATCAATGATGAATTTTGGGTAATGTCTATGCAAGAAGAACATAATCAGTTTGAAAGTAATGTTGTTTGGGAATTTGTTGACTGACCTAAAGATACCACAACTATTGGTACTAAGTGGGTGTTTAGAAAACAGGTTGATTAATTTTTCATTTTAGTAATAAAGAAATCTATATTAGTTTCACAAGGTTATAATCAAGAATAAGGTATTGATTATTAAAAATATTTTTCACATGTAGCAATACTTGAATCTATTAGGATACTACCTACCAATTCATCACATTTGGACTATATACTATATCAAATCGATGTTAAAAGTGCATTCTTAAATGTATTTATAATTGAGGATGTTTTTTTTAATAACCCCCATGATTTCAAAACACTGATTTTCCAAATCGTGTTTTTATATTAACAAAATATTTATATGGTTTAAAACAAGCTCTTAAATATTTTTATGATAGGATTACCTCTTTTCACATTTCAAAAATTTTTTAAAATGGTATATCTAATCCAACCCGATTTATAAATTGAATTTCAGACGTTGTTTTAATAGTAAAAATATGTTTGGATGATATTATTTTTGGATCTACTTAAGATTCCTTATGTTCTGATTTTTCAAAATTGATGCAAAATAAATTTGAAATGATATTAATGGGTGAACTCAAATTATTTCTTGGATTTATGATTTTTCAAAATAAAGGGGGAATTATTTTAAATCAATGTAAATGTACTAATAAATTTTTTTTAAAAAAATTTCCTAGAATGTTCCAAAAGAATTGATACTCCCAAGAGTACCACCTGTAAACTAAATCTGAATGAAATAGGGAATTCAGTATATCAAATTGGTTATGGAGGTATGATTAGAATTCTTCCCTACATAATTAATAGTTGGCATGATATTATGTTTAGTTTATGTATGTGTTCTCTCTTTCAAGAAAATCCAAAAGAGTTTCATTTACTAGCTTCCAAAATAATTTTTAAATACGTCAAGTATACAAATAATTTAGGATTTTTCAACCCAAGAGGAAATTATTTTGTTATAGTTAGTTATCCAGATGATGATTTTTGGGGTTTAAATTTAGGTAGAAAATCACATCAGGAACATGTAATCTTTTATGAAAATATCTAGTGTCATGGTGTAGTAAGAATCAAAATTATGATGCCCTGTCTATAGTAGAATTTGAATACATAGATGCAGGAATTTGTTGTACAACAATCTTGCAGATGAAACATACTTTACTAGACATTTTGTACTATGTAATACATGTACCTATAAATTTTGATGACATAAGTGAAACAAACATTTCTAAAAATAAATTATCTCACTCTAGAACAAAACATATTGATATAACACGTCACATTTTAAGAGATAATTACCAAAAGGTGATATTACTTTTGAATTTAATTGAACTGAACATCAGTTAGCTGATATATTCTAGAAGCCTTTGAATTCTGAAATATTGAACTACAAAAATAATGAATTGGGAATGAAAAACATTGGTTAATGATTCAAAATCAATGAGTCACTATTTATGATTCACCTTTGATGAGTCATTGTTGATGAGTCACCTTTGATGAGACATAGTTGATGAGTCACCATTGATGAGTCACCATTGATGAGTGAACTATTTATGAGTCACCATTAATGAGTCACCATTGAATGAGTTGCTATTTATTTTTATATCATATTTATTTTTATCACTGTTATTATTTTCTTGTATTGATTATATTTTTATTATATTAATTTTATTATTATTATTTTAGAATCCTTAAATTATAAAAATATCAGGATTACTCAAAATCAATTCACTTCCGCTTACCCTTAAACTCATGATTCCTTACCTTCTTCACGAACTAATCTTCCCTCTTCCTTATTACATCTGAAGCCTTCAGATGATTTGAATGGCCCAAATGAAGTGAGTTACAAAATCAAATCCAAAAGAGATAAGGCCTTCAAAGAGACAAAGAGTATCTACAAGTAGTTTTCATGTCATTCCAATAGACCTTCATCTAAAGAACCATATAGATAAAGAAGAAAAAGAGATTGATGCATAGTGGCTTCCAACTTGGAATATACTACTGTTAAAGGTAACAGAAAAACAAAAGTATAATAAATGGTTTAACTTGAATCATCTAGTGTATTATCCAGGGGTTGTCTTTGAATTTTATTAGAATGCGTGATTTATTTTTCAAGAGAAAGCTGATAGATTTCTCAGTAGTATAGATGGAGAATAGATTTCATTCCCTTCAAGAGAATGGGAAAAATTTCTATAGATTCCTCACAAAGGAGCTAATGAATAACTCCAGGGCAATATACCTAATGATAAATTTGAATATTCTTTCTTTTAATTGATTGGATATCGAACCAAGAGGAGAACAATAGATATAGAACTTGATGGTGAGTGAAAGATACTATTTAAGTTTATCCTTCATGTTTCATGTTCAAGGAAATGGGACTTCAACATAATGAGATATCAAGATGAATAATTTATTTATATGATGAAGAAAGGGAAATGAATAAATATATATATTTTTTTTGATGGACTATATGCATGAGATGTGGAAGAAGAGCTGCAGATTGGACTCCCTCATTTATCCCAAAATGACTTCTTCAATTTTAAATGAAAAGGGTAATTTTAAACCAAGAGAATAAGATGATGATAAAATGGGTAGTTTTTTCTATCAAAATCAATTATTAAAAGAGTGAAAGTATGATGGAATCCCTGTAAGGGATGTTGGTTAAGGGATAGTGAAAAATTATATGATGATTTTAACCCTATTGATCACCCACTTAGACCAAAGGACGTGGTGGATTCCAATGTTGAATCTGATTAGATACCTATTTACTATATTATAGATGTAGTTTCTAAAAGATTTGAATATGAAGAATAAGAATAAGAATAATAAGTTGTTGTGTCATTTGAAGAAGGGAGTGATCCAAATATCATAAAATCTCCACCAAGAGTATCTAGTAAATATGTCAGTTCATTTGGCTCTCTTCCTTCAATAGAAACACTCTTACCTGAGCAAGATGAAGAAGAAGATACTGAAGTTTTTGGAGAATCCCAGTTTAAATGATCTACCTATGATACTTCAAGGGAGGAAAGTGATTATGGAGGAAATGAATTAATTTTTAAAAAGGTGGATAAATAGAGTTTGGATCTTGAGAAATGATATGAATCTTCTAGAAATAATGATAAGGATAAAGATGATAAAGCTCATGATGTAAATCCTGATAATGGAAATGATGATAGTGGCTCTGATCACATATTTGATCAAAATAAAGAAGGTGGTTCAAATCATGTGGACAATGGAAATAATGTTGTTGATCTTGGTGATCCTTCCCAAGAGATAATTAAATTTCAACCCTCTGCACCGGTTGTATCCAATCTCAGAGAAGAATGTCTGTCTAAGGATATAGTGACGCCTAATATTCCAATAATTATTATAGAGGATATAGAAGATGGAAGTAAATGGATATAACTCTCAGTCCCGATGAGTAGTTAGATCAGTTGGAATCATTGGAGAACGTGGTAACCAATTTGACAAAAATTATGTCTGCTATAAGTAAGGGGGAGTTGACTACCCTTCCAGTTAATCAGTTTGATCTAGTGGCTCTGTCTCAAAAAATATCCAACTTTTAAATGAAATATACATTCCATGTGCCCTCAAGAACAGAAATTAGTCAATGTTCTAAAATATCCAAAGACACTCCAATTCTTCCCTATACCATATCTTCAGTTATCTCCTTAGAATAATTTGATATATATCAATGTTTTGTAATGCTTGGGATAACATAAGGTGACTCATATGATGACTCAGAAATCAGAAGAGAAGGTTTCCTAGTGAATCAGATAGATACAGTAGGATATTTATAGCCTTTCATTCCTATGGAAATAGAAATACTAGCTGTGGTACTTTAGGAACAAATAAATCATTCCATTGATCACTCAGAATTTCTTTCTAATGTTGTAACCCAGTCAGATTTAGATTATTTACAAAGATATGTTCATTTAGTTATGGTGTATTTGAGGAAGAATTTGGTTTTATATTTTTCTACTATCTTGAACAATCAACCTTCCCCTATTTCTCATCATAATGAATAAAGTGTTTGATATTTGTTTGAACTAGTCATATATCATATCCAACTAAGTGTTTTATTTCATATTCAAGAAATTGAGTCTAAAAATTGAATCATAAAATCTGGAGTAGAAAGTTTTAAATCTTCATAAGAGAGTCTGAAAATATCTCTTTCAGATTTCCTGACTTTCATTTCTCAAAATTTAGATAGTTTAACCACTTTTTCCTAAACTTCATCTACACCTCCTTCTACTCTAGTAGATTTTGATAGAGATATGATGCAATAATTAATTAGAGAATAACTTATAAATTCTTTGGGAGATGTAAGTACTCATGAAGATCAGATTAGGCAGATACATCTTCATGGATATCATATCCTTCAATTCTTAAAATATAATGATAGTGATCTAAGAAAAGATAAAAAAGTGATCAAAAAGGCTATCAAATATTATTTTTCAAGGATATACACTAATCATGACATTTCTAATAATTTCAAGTTTCTTTCTAAGAAATTAAAAATCCCACTAGAGAAGGTAGCCTCTAAAGAATTTGTGAGTCAGTTAAAATTTCTCACACCATCTCTTCAGAGTTTTATAGATAAAAAGGAAGATTTATTGAATGTGATGGAAAGAGGAGGTTCCATAATTCTGGACGTTATTATTATTATGAAGCCTTATCTTCATGTCCATAAATCAATTGTTATTTCTTGATACCAATTACCATTTCTTCAATTCATTCAACGACATCCACGGGAACAGTTTAGTACAAGCTTACTCTAATCTTTCTGTCAACCAGTCTTATGCCTCCACCACTTTACCCTCTGAGTTTGTCCCCATTTAAAGTTATTGTACATCTTAGACCAGTTCTTTTTAGAGAACCATGACCTCCATCTACCACTTTACCATCTATTACAACCTTTTCCTTAACCTATACTTCAACAGTCTCTTCTTGGGACAGTGACAGAGACAAGGCCAAAGACAAATGGAAGGAGAAAGTTGATAAACTCCCACCTTTTATTGAGTGAATATTTATTGATTTTATCTCTTTGATAGGGATCATGTACTTTTTCTCTTTAATCTAAATATTTTTTTTATTATGATAATAAAAAACCATTGTGTTTTTTCCTTTATCCTATTTTTTATAATCTAAAGGGGGAGATAATTGGGTATTTAGTTAATTATTTAGTATGCAGATTGTTTTTTAACATCTATCTCTAATTATGTTTAGTTACTTATTTAGTATATTCTTTATAAAATTCCATGATTTCTGATCATCAAAAATGGGGAGAATATTGGAACCTCCTTGAAAGGAGTAGGTTTGACACTCTCTTATTTTAATTATCACAAACCATGATTGATTTATTACTAATGTTTAAATATTAAATGGTCAAATTTTATATGAAAATATTACTTATATGATATTTCTACTAAGTGTTATGGAAAGACACCATAGGTTGTGAGTCACATTTACCACTAAGATGAGTTACCGCTAGACTCAATTCACCACTACCACTAGACTGAAGTCGCATATACTAGGATACTCAAGTCATTGTTACCACCGAAGGCAAGTCAATGTTACTGCCAGAGGTGAGTCATCCTTACCACCATAGAAAAGTCACTATTACCATCAACAAACTCACTAATAAAGGCATATCACCGTCTTCTTTTTCAAACCATTTTTGTCTGAGTTCTTTTTCATGAATGGATTAACGGCTAGATTGATTCATATATAGTTTTACCAACTCCCCAAGATATAGTAAATGATGATATGAGGAATGTGGATCTCCTAAAATTAGTGATTCTATATATTTGGGAAGTATCACACTCTCAAAACAACTAGACAATACACATATAAAATTATTGTTTATTACCATGAAAATTGTGTAATCGAATTTGTGAATTCTCTCTAACTTACTGATTCTTTTTATGTGAACATCAACAACACAGAAGCACTGAAAAAACTATCTAGATTGATTGACACAAAAAATAGAGATCATCTGAAGAATACCTATAGATTTCTATGATCCTCTATTCTACTCCAAATTTTCCAAAACAAAGCACAGATTCCTCACCACTGATTATATGAGGATTACGAACATTCAGAAAAACATGATATTAATATTTTTCTATTTTTATTTGATGTGTCTATTTTACTTTTGAGTAGTGTGTTGTTTACTTGTTATTCAACACACATCGTCTCCTTAGTATTCTTGGAGAATACTTGTTATTATATTGTTCCTTCTTTTATTTTCCCACTATGTTTGTGGAAGAGGTCCTTGTGTGACTTTTAACGACCCAAAGTTTTATTAATGAAAATTCGTCTTGATCTAATTAATTATATTATTATGTAAAATGTTTATATAAAACATATTAACTTCCTTGGTTTTATGTTTTTTTATTTTAGAATACCATTAAGAATTTTTACTATTACTTATATAGTCATTGAACAATGATCACATGATTAGTATAAATATAGGGATTTAATAAATCCAATTTATTCATACATTGGAAGCGATGGCCTCATCCAGTAGAATTTCACCATACGAAGCCCATTTTTCTGAGCTCAGAAAGGAGTTAGTGTCACTGTACTTCTCTCTTGACCAATCCCAAGCTGAGCTTCAACACATTAAACTTGAACAGAATCGCCTACGGGAGAATTGGAAGTCAAGAGAGATTACCACCCGAGCGATGTTATCTGAGCCGCCCCAAGATTTTTTCACCATCACACACCATAACCTTATGTATTATGTCAGTGTTATAAGGGTTTATGTAAAAAGACCCTATAAATTTTATTATTTCCATTATTTTTTGTATAAATAATATACATTAATTTTACTATTGTTACTTTTTAAATGGTTTTTAAAGAACAAATAATATTTTTGTTAATATTTAAATTTAAATAGAAAATATATTTTGATGAATAAATGTATTTATGAATTAAATAAAAATTTAACAAAATATTATAACTAAATTACTTTTTCTTAAATATAAATGATTGTATAATTTTTATGAATACAATGGTTATTTTTATAGTGGTTTGAAATCTCTTTTTGTCAAAACCCATGAAGTTTTGATAAATGTAGGTTTAAATTTTAAAAGTAAAAAATTAACATATTTATAAAATTATTTAGATAAAATGAATATTATTTTTGGAATAAGGACATCATAATTATCCAATGGTGAATTTTTCATAATTTTCTGAGACAGTCGAATTTTTGGGTAAAAATTAAATACCGTTTAAATATATAATGTATGTTATGACATCATAATGACCCAATAGTGATGTAATTAAATACAAAAAAATGTATATTCAGCCAATATATGTTTTAAATTTAAAATAATTTTATTTTATATTTGTTTTATTAATTTTTCAATGCCTTAGAAGATCCTCCAAGACTTATAAAACATTTTTACATTTTAAAATGATTTCCTTTAGAGTGTGACTCACCTCCACATAAGAAAACCTAATATTTTAACAATTTCAGACATATCAATTATAAAATAATGTTTTCCACTCCCATTTTGAAAAAAAACATTGGAAAACCCCATGGGTGGGTTTGTGGTTTTGATTAGTTTAATGTGTAGTGTCCAATACCTAAATAATGAAGAATTCCCTCTCTTTTCCTATATAAACCCACCAAAGATCTCTCTTATATTAACTCAAAACCATTGTGGCATGTCCCTACTCTTCATTCCTCTATATATAATCCTACCAACGTTCCCCAATCTCCCATTAAGCCTCTCTCATGCCCCACCCATGCCTTTGGGATCACACTTCCAAGTAAGGTATTTCTTCCTTTATCATTTTTTCCAAACTTCTTTATATTGTTATACCCTTTTATTTTCATTTAAAAATGTTGGGGTATGATTTATAACCTCCCCCATACTTACATACTTATTTTTTAATGATTATATACCTCTTTATCTCTCATTAATTCCTCCCATGTACACCTATTACCATGTCAAAATTCCGTAAGGGATTTCTCAATTCTCATTTACATTCGAGAAATTCCTTTGTATTATGCATATAAATTCCATTACATATGTTGGGATATTATGTTCCATGACCCCCTTACTTTACATGTCATGTATAAAGGATTATATACCCCATTATATCTCTCATCAACCAATTTTATGATTTCTATATGACGTTGTTATACTACTGAAGTTACACAAAAATTTCCCATGCCAAAATCATCATGTATGTGAATACCATACCCATTTTTATATCAAGGGTATTCACCTTTATGAAGATTTACGTGTTGATTTAGGACTTAAATTTGTGTAGTCCACATATCTTATTCATGGAATAAATTGTTATTTATAATGAATCCATGTTGTATGATCCATGTGCCGCACTTTTGCATGAAATGAAATGATTAAGAAGGGTGCACCCTAGTAGAGCTACAATGCATTGGGTAAAGAATAGTATCCTGATATGTCATGTGAAATGAGTGTTTACTCATGATAACTAAAGTTAAATGTGGGTTTACTCATGCTCTATGTGCAATGAGCCTTGGATCATTCTAATATCATGTTAAATGTTGTTGTCACATTTCCATGTTATGAAAATCATGTTATATATTGCCTTTATGTTCATGTTCTTATTAGGCTTCATTGATATTCCTGTTTCCTAAAATGTACTATATTATTCATGGTGTGCCTTGTTTACTCTCTTACTAGGCTTCATATCTCACCCTTTTCTTATGAATGTATTCAAGTTATCCCATACAATGCTAAGTACAAAGGAATGTTGTAGTCATGTAAAATATGTTTTCAATAAAGATGTGTATTTCATGTTTTAAGTTGTTATTTAAAGTTCCTAATCCCCAAATACACTAGACCTATCTATCTTATATGTTGTATCAAGTGATAATTTTATGTAATTAATTATGTTTAAGTGTAAAATAAAGAGAAAGGTTTTTATAGTTTGTATCAGAGGATAGGTTTAGTTATTTTTGGGATGAAGATTAGAAAATCCTACTGAAATCCTTAAGGATAAGACTAATTATAATAAAAACATCCCTAAATTTTTTTGATTATATAGTAAGTGGTTTATCAAGAAAATACATCCATGTTTGGATATGAACAAGTAGATTCGTAACTAACACAGATGTATCTAGAGGTAAAACCTGAAAACACCGCTTTGAGCTTGACTCGAATGGGAACGGGTGCACGACAATGGGTCTTGTTTCTCTCTTAGTTATAAAACTCCCATGTGATATTCTTTGGTAAATTCATAACCTTAGTATGAACCATTACTAAGGGAATAAAAAATACCCATAATAATATATTTTAGAAAGTATATCATGAATAACAAAGTTTGATGTCTATAAATTTGTAAGTTAAGGAAATAAACGAAATTTATAAGTTATCCATTTTTGTCTTACAATTACCCTTTATGTGTTACCCCTAAATTTCCTTTTATTCCATCCAATAGACGATAATAGGGGGACTCGAGATAACAGCTGATTTCAATATCATTGTGATGAAAGATCTAATGATATTCTAAATATGATGGGAGTGGGAATCACAAAGTTTTTCACGATACTATCTCATTTAACTCAGGTTTTGAATACAAACATGGGTCAAGAGGAACATCCACCCCCCTTAAGAGAGAACAATCCGAAATTGAGAGCTTCATGAGACAAAGGCTTCCTACTTTTGATGGATCATATGATCCCTCAATCACCAAACAATGGATCCACTACATTGAGAAGATCTTCTCTATCCTTCAATGTTACGATCAAGAGTAGGTTCTTCTAGATGCTTATTGTATTGAGGTTGAAGCTAATCAATGGTGTACATTGAACAAAAATATGAATCCTAGGGAAGATATTGAGGCATTGTAATGTAATTATTTCCAGAAAAAAATTCAATAAATATTTTCCTCACACCCTCCAACTTAATATGTAATGGGACTTCCTTGCCCTCAAGAAAATAGATGAAAAATCCATTGGACAATACAAGGAAAACTTTACATGGCTTGCATGATATGACTCTATCTTTTTCATTACCCCCAAAAGAAAAGTTTTCTTATTATTTGATGTGCTAAAACCTAGCATACAGAAATCCGTAGTGATCTGTGACATCGATATCTATGAGTGAATTGTTTGATGTGCCCTAAAAGTTGTAATGGAGATTGAAGAATCCCTGGGGTATCATGGGGATAAGAAGCATAAGGTGGACTTTAATTATGGTGGTCCTATGGATAAATCCAATGGTGCTAAAAAATTCCAGCACCCCACTTTCCAAAGGTGGGAAAAGAAGCACCCCATAAATTTCCTGAAGGGGGTGAGGAAATGCTTTAGGTGCGGAAGAGAAGGGAAAATGTCCATTAAATGTCGAAAAGAAAAAAACACTACTACGAAAGAGAAGAGGAATTCTATGTTCAACCCTCAACACATTTTTCATTTCATCAACTGCAAAGAACTAGGGCACCTTGCAAACCAGATCCCTATGTCAAGGGTTTTTAAAGGCAACCAATAACCTCTAAGGTAGCAAGGGGGAGCTCTTTCCTTCACTACCACCAAAGTAAACCCTGACAAATAAGTGGTGACAGGTACACTAGTTATTCATTCAAAAATAAAGAACATAATTTTTTATTCTAGTTATAAATATTCTTTTTTATCCCAAAAGTTTAGTAGAAAAATCCCAACATCACCACAAATCATGGAAGTAAAGATGTCGGTGAGAATGGGAAATGGGGAAATCATTGTATCCCATGAATATAAATCCTCCACTATCATAATTTGTGGATTAAACCTCCCAAAAAACCTTTTCATACTCTCTCCAGTGGAATTTGAGGCAATTCTTGGCATTTATTTTCTTTCCATATATAAATTCAACATAAACTGTATTCAGAGGGAAATAACTCTCCATATGGCGAATTGACCCCAGATTCTGTACAAGTTCAAGGAGGAGTATGAATCATCTTTCGGAACACCATCTCAAGTGTGGATATTACTGCCCTAAGATCATGTGTATCTTTCTCAGATGATTGATCCTAAGGAAGCAACCATCCATGAAGATATTCCTATTGTGATGGAATTCGCTAAAGTGTTTCCTGAGAAATGTTTTGTTCTTCCACCTTGAAGAGATGTTGAATTTATGATTGATCTTATACCTGGGGCTTTGAAAATATCCAAGACTCTATTTAGAATGGTTGTTGTGGAGCTTTAGGAGCTAAAGAAACAAATATAGGAGAATCTAGATAAAGGGTTTATATGCCCAAGTGCAACACTATGGGGTGCACCAATCCTCTTCATCATGAAGAAGGATGGGTAAATATTCCTTTTCATTGATTATTGTGAGCTCAACATAATCATGATAAAGAACAGGTATCCTCTTCCACTAATTGATGACTTGTTCAATCAGTTAAGCATATCTCAATACTTCTTGAAGGTGGATCTACGGTCAGGATATTATCATGTAAGGATGAAGAAGGAGGATATCCCCAATACTGCTTTTCGTACAAGGTATGGGAACTAAGAATTCATAGTAATGCCTTTCGGACGAACTAATACTCCATAAATCTTTATTGACATGATAAATATAGTCTTTAGATATTACATTGACAAATTTGTGGTAGTATTTAAAGGAGATATTCCAATATTATCTAAATCTAAGGAGGGGCATGAGGTGTATATAATCACTATATTTGATACCTTAAAAAAGGATAATCTCTTTTAAAAGTACTAAAAGTGTGGGTTATGATTAAAGGAGGTATGATTCATAGGTCATACCATCATAATCAATGGGATAACTATGGATCCCTCCAAGACAAATGTAATTGAGGGATGCCCATGGCCAACATCTATGACAGATATCTATAGCTTCATTGGTTTTTGTAGATATTATCAATGATTTGTGAGATATTTCTCATGATTTTCAATCCCTCTTACCAATCTAAATTGGAAGGAAGTAAAGTTTTCTTGGGTTGATGAATGCAAAGTGAACTTTAAGGATTTAAAGAGGCTTATCACTGCGCCCATTCTGACACTGCCCACAAGTGTAGAAAGTTTTGTGGTATTTATTGATGCTTTGAAGAAGGTTATGGGAGGATGTGTTGATGCAAAATGAAAAAGTCATTTTCTATATTTCAAGGAAATTGAAATTTCATGACAAAAACTATCTAACACATGATCTGGATTTGGCTGCAGTAATCTTCACTTTAAAATTTTGGAGAAATTACCGATTTGGGGACAAGTTTGAAATATATATAGATCACAAAAGCCTCAAATATATATTCACATAGAAATATTTTAACATGTGCCAATGAATATGGTTAAATATGATAGAATACTATGACTACTCAATCCATTACCACCCTCAGAAAGATAACAAGGTGGCAGATGCTCTAAGTAAAAAGGACCGAGCAATTCTATCATTGATGAGAATTGAAAAGTATAAAATCCTCTAAGATTTGATGAATATTGACATGGGAATTATAAATAAGGGAACATCATCAATCCTTTGACAAATTATTTTCTTAACCATTTCTTTTGGAAAGGATAAAGGATACTCAAAAGTATAATGTGGGAATTCAAGAGAAAGTGGAAACTATCGAAAAAGGGAAATCCTCATATTTTTTATGTTAATGAAGTTGGAATTGGGAGAATTTGTTCACGACTATGTGTTCCATAAAATGAAGAGTTAAAGAAATAACTTTTGGATGAAACACATAGTTCGAATTTCTCCATTCACCCAAGAAATAAAAAGATGTATTGAGACCTCCAAGTGAACTATTGGTGGGATAACATGAAGAAGGAGATCACTGGGTATACATCAAAGTGCATGGTAAGTCAGAAAGAGATGGATGTGAGGTAGAAGTATAAGGGGATGATGAAACCCTTACCCATACCAAAATGGAAATGAAAGAACATCACCATGGACTTTGTCACTGGATTTCTGAAGACATCCAAAGGTAAAAATTCTATTTGGGTTGTTGTGGATCATCTTACAAAGACTTCACACTTCATTGAAATTTGAGAGGATTTTCATTTGATTAGCTGGAATAGATATACATAAGAGAAGTGGTGAGGCTGCATGGAGTACCACTATCTATTTTATCTGATCAAGATCCAAGATTCACCTCTAAGTTCTAGAAGAGTCTCCAACATACTTTGATTGCTAAGTTGGACTTTTTTACATCTTATCATCCTCAAACTGATGTCCAATCTGAGCGGACTATCCAAAAACTTGAGGACATGTTGAGAGAATTCTCAATGGAGTTAAAAGGAGGATGGGATCAACATCTTTTTCTGGTTGATTTATCTTACAATAATAGTTTACACTCAATAATACAAATGGATCCTTATAAATACCTTTATGGGAAGAGGTGTAGAACACTAGAATGTTGGGATGAAGTTGGGGAGAAAAAAATCCTAGGTTCTAAAATGGTCGAAGAAATGGTGGAGAAGGTTAAGACCATCCAACATCACATTAAAGCTCTCAGAGTTGACAAAATATATATGTTGATAATCATCGATGAGACCTTTACTTTGACATTGGAGATATGGTATTCCTCTATATATCATTGTAGAAGGATGTTAAGAGATTTGGGATGAAGGGAAATCTTAGTCCAAGGTACATCATAACTTTTCAGATCCTTGATCGCAATGGAGTAGTTGATTATTGACTAAAACTCCCACCAAACCTATCTCAAGTACATGATGTATTCCATGTATCACTCTTCAATAAGTACATGTCAGACCCATCACATTTACTCAATGCAGAGGTGGTACCAGCGGATAATGACCTCTCTTATAAAGAGGATCTGGTGAATATCGTAGAATATAGGGAAAAAGTTCTATAAAATAAGACAATGACCCTCATCAAGGTGTTGTGGTGAAACCACAATTTTGAAGAACTGGCATAGGAATCGGAGGAAGTGATGAATTAGAGTTACCCTCAGCAATTTTAGTGTGGTAAAAATAAATTTTTAGGGTAAAATTTCTTAAGGGGGTATGAATTTAACATCCCAAATTTTTATTAGTGAAAATTCCAATAAATCTAATTAAATGTCTTATTACGTAAAATGGTTATATAAAACATATGAAATTATTTAGTTTTAGGTTTATGTATTTCAAAATACCATTATGAAATGTTTCCATTTCTAATATAGTCATTGAATAGTGATCACATGATTAGTATAAATATAGGGCTTTAACAGATCCAATTTACTCTGACAAAGGAAGTGATGGCCTCATCCAGTATAATTGCTCCATATGAAGCTCATTTGTTAGAGATCTTAAATGAGGTAACATCACTAGGATTATCACTTGAAAAATCTTAGGCTGAGCTTCAATGTGTTATGATTTAACAGAATCACCTACGGGAGAAGTAAAAGTTAATAGATATTATCACCCGAGCGATTCTATCTAAGACACCCCAAAAGACTGTCGCCATCGCACACCTTACCCATTGGTCTTGTTCTGGTGTTATAAGGGGTTATTTAATAAAACCCTAGCACTTTTATTATGTGCATTATTTTTATGTAGAAATAATATACAATTATTTTATTATTGTTACTTGGTAAGTGGTTTTTAAAGCACAAATAGTATTTTAAGTTAATATTTAAATTTAGTTAATAAATATATTTCAATGAATTAATGGATTTTTGAAATAAAAAATTTTTTAATAAAATATTATTACTAAATTACTTATTATTAAATATTAATGATCGTATAATTTTATGAATACAGTGGTAATTTGTTTTAAGGTTTTAAATCTTTTTTTGTTAAAACCCATGAATTTTTTATAAATGTCGGTTTTTATTTTAAATGCAAAAATTGACATATTTATAAAATTATTTAGATAAAATTAATAATATTTTTAGAATCAGGACATCAAAATTATCCAATGGTGAAGTTTTCATAATTTTCCGAGACATTCTATCTTTTGCGTAAAAATTAAATATCGATTAAATATATAATGTGTGTTATGACATCATAATGACATAATAGTGTGGTAATAAAATAATATAAAAGTGATATTAATATATTATATGTTTTAACATTAAAATAATGTTATTTTATATTTTTTTTGATAATTTTACAATGCCTTGGTGGACCCTACAATACTTATAAAACATCTTAACATTTTAAAATGTTTTCACTGAGAGTCTGACTCAGCTCCACATAAGAAATCATAATATTTTAATATTTTTTCCATTTTAATTATAAAATAATTTTTCCCACTCCCCTTCAGAAAATACCATGGGAAAAAACCATGTTTTGGTTTTTGGTTTTGATTAGTTTAATATGTAGTTCCCAAAACCTAAATAATAGAGAATTCCCTCTCTTTTCCTATATAAACCGACCCAATCACCCACTTATCCTCACTGAAAACCCTTGTAGAACATCCCTACTTTTCCCTCCTCTCTCTAGAATCCTCCCAAGGTGCCCCAGTCTCCCAATAATCCTCTCTCAAGCCCCTCCCAAGCCTTTGGGATTACACTTCAATGTAAGAGATTTCTTCCTTTCTCATTTTTGTCAAAATTTATTTATGTTGCCATACCCTTTATTTTAAATTAAAAATTTTGGGGTATGATTTCTCACTTCCCCCATCATTCACTCCTTATTTTTTAATAATTATATACCTCTTTTTATATCATTAATTCCTCTCATGTACACCTGTTACCATGCCAAAATTCTCAATGGAATTTCTCTTTTCTCATTTACATTCAAGAAATTATTTTATATTATGCATCTAAATTCCATTAAATATATTGGGATATAATGTTCCATAACCCCATTACTGTCCATTTCATTTATAAATTATGAGATACCCATTTCTCTCTCATCAACCAATTTTAATATTTCTATTTGATGTTGTTATGCTGCTGAAGTTACCCCAAAATTTCCCATGCCAAAATCATCGTATATGTGAATCCCAAGACCATTTCTATATTAAGGGTATTCACCTTTATAAACATGTAATTTTTTCTTTATTACAGACATTTATTTATTCCAAACCTCTTATTCAAGGAATAAATTATAATTTTTAATGAATCCATATTTAATGATCCATGTGTCACACTTATGGATGAAATGAAATGATTAAGAAGGGTGTTCCCTGATAGCACTCCAATTAATTGTGTAAATAGTGGTACCTTGATAAACCATGTTAAATGATGGTTTACTCATGATAAATCAAGTGAAATGATTTTTTACTCATGATCCATGTGAAATGAGGCTTGGATCGTGCTAATATCCTATTAAATATTGTTGCAACATTTCCATGTTATGATAATCATGCTATATCATGTCATTATGTTCATGTTTCTCTTATGATTCATTGATATTACTATTTAATAACATTTAATGCATTATTTATTTTATGTTATGTTTACTACCTTACTAGGCTTTATATCTCACCATTTTCTTATGCATGAATTTAGGTTGTCCCATCCAATGCTAAGTACGAAGGAATTTTGTGTTCATATAAATGAATTTTTCAATATAGGTGTGTATTTCATGTTTTAAGTTGTTATGTAATGTTCCTAAGCCCCAAAGACACTATAAAAATTGATATTATTTGTTATATCAAGTGATAATTTCATGTAATAAATTATATTTAAGTGTGAAATAAAGAGCAGGGTTGTTATATGACTTCTGTTTTCTTTCATCCAATATATAACTATGGAAGATGCTTTTTAGCCTAGACAGATTATTTTTATTGACTGTATACCTAATCTAGGTTGTGGATTTTTTTTATTATATTTATAATTTTCTTGGAAGAATGTGATTTCTATGTGTAGGGTATTAGGTCTCACCTTGAGACAGAACCTTTTTTTTATTCCGTTGTGTCACTTTGTTATTTGTTTTTTTCTATCATATTCTAGATAACCATTCACTAATAAACAAAACAATTCCTTTGATAATTAATATTAACTTGTGTTTATATATGTTTATATATAAGTAAATTCATCTCAAAAGTTAAGTTTGTTCTAAACCATATTTTAACTAAGACATAATCACTCTTTATGGAATCCTTTAAAAGGATAGGTATTATATCAATTTCCTATTTTGATTAATTGGATAATTTATTTTATTCGAGGTTTTTTATATTATAATTTTTATTTACTGAAATTTTAATTGCAAAATTAAAATATTATAGTTACCATCTAGAAGTAGGAATGGAAATTACAAATAATATTAACAGAATTATGAAAATATGTTTTAAACATGTATATAAAAGGAACCATTTTGTTATCAATTATCTTGAAATTAATGTAAGAACTATTCTAAAATAATGAATTTATTTTTCTAAGAAAACCATTTTTCTATATAAAAACTCCTTTTTACCTTAATAAATTAAACAAAACACTTTTACAGAATTTTTTTAATAAAATTTATATATTACTTATTCGATAAAATTTCTCAACACTCATCCAATAAATTTCATAGGAATAAGATAATAATAAATCAAATTTTATGAATAAAATATGTATTTTTCAAAAATATAATTTTTACCTCCTTTTAATGGAGAACCAATTTTAAATAAAAAATTCGACATAATTATAATTTTTATATGACAAAATAAACTCATTATTTTAAATAGTAATCTCAAAATTATATGTGGGTGAGCTTGTGTTATTTTTCTGATAAGTTTCATGTTTTGATGAATAGTGAAAAATACTAAATTTTTATTGAAAATAGTTTTTTCTTATAACTTATTTAAATAGCTAAATTATGTTATGAATTGGTTTTAAAGTATAATTAATACAATTTTACATCAATTAATCCAATGTAGGATATGGGAATAAATTTCACATTTAAATTGGATATAAAAAAATTCCAATCATTTGAACATTTTTACATTAGAAACTCATTGTTTCATCCCTTCTGCAGGATTAATTTTTAATTAATTTTTTAAAATTATTTGAATTGAATTTTGAAACATGGATTTTATATTTGGAATCATAAGGTTCAAATATATTAAATAGTTCCCTTTTATTTTTTTACAATATTATTAGTAACTTTAGTCATTTTATTACAGTGATTAAGGGTAAATCGAGTAATTAAAGGTAAAAATCATATTATTAATATTTTAAAACTACTCTACATAATTACATAATGATAATGCAGTAATTATTCAATTAAATAGGTCCCTTTTATTTTTGTTCAATATGAAAATTAATTAATGGTAAAAAATTACCTACATCATATAATTTTTTTCATTTTTATTGAAGGTATAATTATTATAAATAATTACATAATGATAATACAGTAATTATTCGATTAATAAATTATTCAATTAAAGGATAATAGAAATATTAAAATAAATATAATTTGAATTAATTAATGTAATACATGAATTTTATAGGTGAATATGAAATTTCTGAAGTTTATTCAATTAATTAGTTTGAATTCATCTTGATATAATTATTTTCTTAAAGACAAAGTAATGAATAATGTCGAAATTTTACACTTAGAATATTTTATGAAAATAATATTTTAGTAAATTATTTAGAAATAAAAAATCCAATAAGTACAAAAGGGGATGAAATATTATTAAAAATATCATAAATTGGCCATTTATGGTAAAATTTACACTTAATATATAAAAAATACATCCTATTAATAATGAAAACGCTTTTACCATAGTTAAAATTAAAATGGATTAACTAAGGTTTAATTAAGATGATAAGGTTTAAAATAACATTAGTACCTGTATAAAATCTATTTGTTGAATAAATTAACACCTTATTATATCATATATTCTAGTCAATAGCCTTTCTGAGGTATTTAGAAAGATATTGATTTTAATATAAATTAATATTTTGAGAAATTCAAAAATTACCTCTCCCCTCTCTTATAAAAGGTGACTTATTCTTTGGTTTTATTAACTCTTTATAACCTATTTGTTTTTCCCATACTCTATCAAAATATCCTGCTAACTTTCCTCTATTAATCATATAATCCTCACTTTTTCTATAAATCCAACCAAATAAGTCCATTTTGAAAAATCAAAAAGAGGTGCCCAGAGAAGAGGTAATGTTTATCAATAAAAAATTTTGTATTATTTCTTTCTTAAACCCATTAAATTAGTTTTATATCATATTTATATAATAACCTCAATATCCAAAATATACTGGGATTTTATTTATATTATGGTTTCTACCTACACACAAACAAACTTCAATCAAATAGGACTTGCAATCATCGTCCATGTGTACAGCAGACAACCGCCTAGTGAAATGATGTCATTCATTCTTCCATTTACACTTTTCAAGGTTGTGAATAACGATTGAAATTATATTTTTATATGATACATATGAAATTTATGATTTATTTATACTTATTTAATTATTATATAACATGTACCTTCCTAATTTACATTTTTTATAAATATGATTACTTCATTTGTGGATGTGTGGATTACTGGCACCTCAAAGAGATCTGATTAGTTAACACTTTACATGAATTTTACTAAGGATTCATTTAGAGAAATAATATGATATATATTATATAATAATTTTAATAGAGTTATATTATATATACATATATTTTATTTACTTTTTTCCTTTCAATATGACAGGAAAATGGAAACAACATTCATGAGTAAATACAACCTATCGTTTCCTTGAACGATGTATTTCATTTAATATTTATGTATTTTAAAAATTATTAGAAATATTTATTTATTGAATATATATGATATTTATATCATTTTCTACATTCTTTAAAGAATTAAATCATGATATAAATGATATTATCAACAACAATAATTCAAAACATATATATTACAATTATTACCCGAAACATAAAATTTAAAATGGAATTGTTAATAAAAAGTTAATAAAATGTCATAATAAATTAAAATATGGTATTAGATATATTAATATTTTTATGTGGTAAATTTATAATAAACTTATATTTATCATGCAATATTTTTGAACAAGTACGAAGATAGTCAATACAAAAGGTAATCGATTTTTGTCTCACTTTTATTTATTTGGGAAACATAACTTATACACTTCTTGTTCCTTTGTGTAGTATATATAATTCCCATGAAGGTATTTTATACATATTATTAAGAATATTATGGTATATTAATATCCATGAAATTTTATTTCTTTCATGGGGTATACAATTCTATCTATTATAGAGTGATAAGTGATTATTTCATAATCTCATAAATAATAGAGATTGTTTAATTTTAAATCACTATTGTGAAATATTTGTCTTCCACATCCAAGTTTTATAGAGATGTTTTTAAAAAAAATTACAATAATCCAATGAATATTTAATGTTATTTTTACCCATGTCTAAATTTTTATAAAATGGTTTGAAAATAATTTTTTTTAATCTTCTAAACAATTCCCTTTATGACTTTTTAGACAAAAATATACAGAAGGAATGTTTTTTTAACATAAAATTCATGCATGGATATTTTAGATTTTATGAAACCCTAATTCCTTGAACCTTACCTTTCAATATTATAAGGTTTTATTCAAATAAAATGTTTCCTTTAATAATTGTTTGATATTTTATGAAAATAAAATGTTTTCAACCCAGAAAGGGTATTTTCCTAAATAATTATTTTCAAGTGATCTCTCAAATTTAATTTACATGTAGGATAACATTATTTTATTTTAATTATGCTTTAATGGAGATATTTTTCCAATATAAAATCCCTATAATTAATATGTTTGGTTTATGTTCATTATGGAATGATATTTATGAAACTCTTTTCATTTCTACGGGTTATGATATGATTGAATGAAGTTTATGAAACCCATTTCATTCCTTGGGTTCTAATATGATTAATTATTTATGTTCTTATGGTACACATATTTATCGTTTTAATTATGTGAATGGTGGGACCTATATATCCCTCCAATTCATTGGGTAATGATAAATGTTCTACAATCTCAAAGGGTACATGGGAGGTCATCTTAAGCCCGTAATAAGAGGGTATATGGAAGTCCATCCCAAACCCACATTAAGAGGGTACATAGGAAGTCATCCTAAGGCCACAAAAAGAGGGAACATGGGAGTTCATATTACGCCCAAAACTATAAGGTACATGATATGTCATCCCATTCCCAAATTACATACACACATGATTAAATTAATCCTTACATACTATAAATTTCTTTGTCGGTATCATTGACATAAGATTTACATGCTTATCTGTATGCCACAAATTCTATGTCTTATTCTGATGATATTATATTGTGGATTTTTCTCTTGATTACCTTATGATTCATGTCTTATGAATATCAAATCTTTATTTCATGACTCATTTATAATATATTTGATATATAGGGACATATCTTCAAAAGTTATTTTTATGTTCTCATACACTTATGTTCATGTTATTCTTATGTATCTCCCTTGTTTACCACTAGTAAGCATAAGAGATAAACCTTTATTATGTTTATTTTCCCCAATATATAAATAAAGGTATTGATTTTGATATATAAAAAGGGGTTTTAGTTATATTTAAATAGTTGGGAGAATAAGTTGATGTGTTATGAACAAATTGTTTATGTTTCCAAGTTTCCTAAGGCACTAAACTAATTCGGTATTTGGGTGTTTGTTTTTTTAACATATGAAATGTTCCACAAAAATGATGTAATATCCATATATGAAAATCATGGGTTGAAATAGTTGGTATTTAATAAATAAATTTATTCATCCTTTGGAAACTCAATGAGAAATCTTTAGTTATATTCCTATGGATATTTCTAAGGATATTTCTAGGGATTTTACTAAGGATAAGCCTACGATGTCATATATTTAAATATAGGTGTTATGATTTAGGAATATTTTAAGTAATTTTTCTTGATTATATGTTTTTATCCTGTGAGAGGTGTTTATCACACTATGCTTTCTGGTTTTACTCAATAGCGAGAAAAAGAAGGAACATAGTTAACATTAAATGGTTCTGATGCAGAAATTAAGGGGATTATGAAAATTGATTTCTTAATATAAAATCTTGTGAAGAGAATGAGGGATGTGGTATTAGTGTGAGTTATAATACTGATGATAAAATGACCATAAATGACATATGAAAGTTATGGGATGTTCTTACTTTATTTTTTTTATTAAACAAAAGTAGAATGATTAGATTTGGGTTGAGAAACCTTAATACATTATTCATATTAAAAGAAAAATTAAGATGATGAAGCCTAAGTAATGGTTTCAGAATTAATTTTTTTGGTTAAAGTGTATATGTTTTAGAATTAAAATATAATGATATATATATAAGTTTTTTCAGTATAATCTTTTTATTAAGGATTGAAAATGATGTATTTAATGGTGTTGAAGACTTGGCAAAGTGATTTAATGGAAAGGTAAAATTCATGGAAAACACAGGATTTAGTGAAAGATAACCCTTAATATGTTCTTAATGTTGATATAATGATTTTTGGATAAAAATATGTTTCATATGAATAAGTCAATTGGATGATACTTATTACCTTGGAACTGATTAATGATTTTTTGACAAAGTGGTTTTTGATATCCCAAATGGGGTTTATGACATTTTAGGACATAATGAATATATTCAATAATCTTTCGAAAATGAAAGATTCTATGTTTTCAAAATTTATTTATAGTAATTACCATGTCTCATTATATCAAATAATTAAAATATTCACATGTTTGGTATTTGATAAGAAATAGATTTTTTATGATATATGAGGGATCAATTCTAAACTTTTTTTAATCAATTTAGTGACCTTATTTCTAAAGTTTTGGACTTCTATATTTTGGACGGGTTATAAGGTTAACCATTTATATATTGTTTTAAGTTATACTTCAGATGAGGTTTTATATAATAAAGAATTATCTCACTATATGAGGATTTATATATGATGGCTAACTTGTGAAACCCTTTTTGTTGTAATAAAGAAAAATGGAATGACTTATCATTCTATTTATGGATTTCATGATCTAATAATACTTCAGGAATGAAAAAATCAACTTCATATTTTCTTGGTGTAAAAGATAAAGTGAAAAATGATCAATGAAAACCATAGAGTGATATTATACTTAAAATATGGCATAAAGTAAGTATATCTTATCAAAGGAATTTTAAATAAAAGGATATCCTATTATAATAATTTTTGATGACATCAATGACCTTTTTCATGCATCCTTGGTTTATGGATTTGATATCATTAACATTACTCTAACCATTTTCTCTATAACTCTCAATCATAAATTGGTAGTTAGTTTTCTATTCTATGTACATGTTTTCACATGCCACCTATGTTCTCCAATACAGAAACCTAGTTATGCGTTACTTTAGGTAACCATTAAGCTTCCAACATTCCCGTTTTAAAATTATGTTTTAGTATTCATTTTTACATTGTGTGTTTCTATATAAGGTGCTTTCAATAATTAAACTATTTATAACCTAGATGAATTTTTCGGATGAAATTATTTTTAATGGGGGTATAAAATAACACCTTTAGATTTTGATAATTTTTTTTCAAATTAATTTAATCTTTTCAATATTTTTCATTTCAAAAAACAGTGAATATATCTTTTCCTATTTGAATGAACTAAGTTTGGATTTAATTCTAAATGCCAAAACGTTAATCTCTCACTACACAAAATAGTGAAATTATCTTGCAGCTCACGCAACACTATGTTTTCCTTATGGTACAGACAATTTGGAGTTCTTTTGATAGTATACACTACACATAAGACTGTGTTTTACTGAAATACAGTAAATTATTAATATTTTTATTAAAATATTATTATAATTACCACCTAGACATAGGAATGGAAATTAAAAATAATATTAACTAAATTATTGAAATATTATTTAAACATGTATATAAAATTAATCATTTGGTTATCAATTATCTTTAAATCAACGTAATAACTATTTGAAAATAAAGATATTCATTTCTATAAAAACTATTTTTCTATGTACAGACACCATTTTATCTAAATAAATTAAACAAACCACGATTTTCAGAATTTGTTAATAAAATTTATATATTAAATATTCAATCAAAAAAATTTAAACTCATCCAATAAATTTAATAGACAAAAGATAAAAATAAATCCAATTTTATGAATAAAAAGATGTATTTTTCAAAATGGTATTTTTATAGCCATTTAATGGCGAACCCATTTTAAATAAATTTTCTACACATTTATAATTTATATATTTCAAAATAAACATATTTTTTGAATATGGAATATCAAAATTTACATTGGGTACTTTTGGTATTTTTTAGATATGTTTCATTTTTTGATGAATAGTGAAAAATATTGAATTTTATTAGAAAACTGCTTCTTTGTCTAACTAATTTAAATAAATAAATTATGTTATAAATTGGTTTTAGAGTAAAATTAATATAATTTTACATCCATTAATCCATTTTAGGTTATGGGAATCAATTTAAAATTGAAATTGGATATCAAAACATTCCAAACTTTTGGAAAATTTTACCTTAGAAACTCGTTGTTTCGTCTCGTCTGTGGGATTAATTTTTAACTAATTTTTAAAAATTCAATAAATTGAATTAGGAAAATTGATTTCATATTTTATTCTAAAGGTTAAAATTTATTAAATATTACCCTTTTATTTTTGTACAATTGGAATTTTAACTTTAGAAATTTTTATTACCATCTTTCGAGGTAAATAGGGTAATTAAGTGTAAAAATAATATTATATATATCATAAAACTACCATAACACCTAAAAAATGATATGGTATGAACATAATTAAACCCTTAAAACCTATGTATTTAATGTTAATTCTTAAAATCACACTTTCAATAAAAATTACTTAGATATTATTAAAATCAAATAGAGTAACAAAATGACACACCCTTACTTTTAATATGTATAATATTTTTAAAATGAGATTAAATATAAAATATTGTAGACTATACATATTATTATGAAATAAAAATATTATATAAATCATCGAAATTTATTATTAATTTTTATTTAAGAAATAATTATCATGAATAATTGCAGAATTATGATGCAAAAATTATTCAATTAATGAAACAATCAATTAAATGATATTATAAATATTATAATAAATATAATTTTACTTAATTAATTTCATAAAATAATTTTATAGGTGAATATAAAATTTAAATAGTGTATTATATTAATTGTTTCAAAGTTATCTTTCTGTATTTATTTTCTTAAAATTAAGGTAATTTATATTGTCAAAATTAACACTTATGATATTTTAAGATAATAATATTTTATTAAAATAATTATAAATTATAAATATATTAAATAAGGACTAATGGGATGATATATGGTCTAAATTATCATAAATCTTCCATTTATGGTCCAATTAACACTTTATATGTAAAAATTACATCCTCTTATTATTGAAATATTTATTATCATAGTTAAAATTAAAATGGATTAACTAAGGGTTAATTATAATAATATAGTTTAAAATAACACCAATATTTGTAAAAAAATATATTGGTTGAATATATTATAACATTAAAATATCTTGTATTTGAATAAATTTAATTTTGGAGGTATTTATTTTGAGATTAATTTTAATATAAATTAATCTTTTGAGAAATTCCAAAATTTCCCTTCCCCTCTCTTAGAAAATAGAACCTATTACTCTCTTTTATTTACACATAGTAACCTTTTTTTAAATAATAAATCCTAATATACTAAAACATTATCCCCCTTAATCATAGAAGACTTACTCTTGGAAGAAACACAACCAAAGAAGTCCTTTTGTGGAAATCATTAGGAGATTCCCAAATAAGAGGTAATGTTCATCAATGAACGTTTTTGTTTTACATATTTTTTAAAACCCATAAATTATATTTATTTAATATTTATATATTAACTTCAATAAAACAAATATATTTCTATGTTTTTATATTAATTTTTTTACCTACACTGACACACACTTTCATCAAATGGGATACGAATTCACCGTCCGTGTGTACGGTGGACAACCTCCTCACAAACCGATGTTGTTCATTATGTTTCCACCTTTCATGGATATAAATAATGATGTAATTTATGTGATTATATTACATATAATAGATTTTTTATGTATTTATGATTATTTAATTATTATATAACATATACCTTCTAGATTTCCATTTTGAGTAAATATGATAACTTCATTTGTGGACATGTAGACTACAGCCTCCTCAAAGCGATGTGATTAATTCACACTTTACATGAAATGTATAAAGGATTGGGCTAGTGAACTTATATAATAAATATTAAATAATAATTATAATATAATGATATTATATAAATATATATCATTTAGTTTCTTCTTTTCAATAAGACAAGAAAATGGAAACAACAATCATGCGTACATACGGTCAATTGTCTCATAGAATATTTTATTTTATTTTATATTTATATCTTTTATAAATAATTATAAACATTAAAGTTATTGATATATATTTGATTTTTAAATCAGGTTTTATTTATTTTATTTATGCTTTCACACACATTACTCATATTATTTTTTTGAAATAAAAATTATAGGTTCTAAAAATGTTTATTATCTCAGAATCATTATAGAAAAATAATGCGGATACTCTATAAAAAATAAAAAAGGTAATAGTGGTGAATATATAATTAGGGAGTTCATATACTATCTTTAAAATAATTTCATTATTTATTATTTTATTTCACCATATACACTATAGTATGATTAATTTTTTGAAATAATAAATAGTATTTTGGTGGATATGGAATGAAAAATGCAGATCAAATAGGACTCTTATCATTCTTTTTATAGGTAAGATATCTAATTAGTGGTTTATGTTTATAACTAATGTTCCAATTTGAAGAAATTTTATATGATTTCTTATGATATATATTAAAAAAATTCCCCATGTTTGAAACAAATAAAAGATTTGCGTAATCCTTTCATTATAAAAATCAAGGGTTAGAATCTTGTGAAGTTTTATCATAGATGAGTTGATGGAAGATTTCTTGGATAACCTCTCAATATTAGAGGATATATGTGTTATAAATAGGATACATGAAATATTGTTTACCCAAAAATTGTTATAGTTCTTGAATAGTTTGATAAGAAAGCTTCACAAATAGTTTTAGATATGGATGAACAAGAATATAATATGGTTACAGCTGAACAATGTTAAAAAGTTATTAATTATAGTAACACTATTGAAGATACTCTAAATGAATATTCTAAATCAGTTATCTCAAGTGAAAAGGAATAATTATATTCTTCCTATCCAAGGTTTTGGAAGTAAATGAAACTTAAAATCATCATTAAGGATCAATGAAAATAGGTTCAAACTAGAATATCTTCAAATTTAGTATCACATGTTTCCTTTTTTCAAATGTTGATCCCAAAGAAGTTTATGAATATTTGGGTCATTAATAGTGGAATTATGCTATGAATGAAGAGTTGGATCAAATTGAAAATAATGATACTTGGGAACTTATAACCAAACCAGAAAATAAGAATATGATTGGCAGAAAGTGGGTGTTCTAAAATAAGTTTATTTGGAAAGATAATTTGATAAGGAAAAAGGCATGGATTGTTTGTAAAGGATACTAAAAAACTGAATGCATTGAATTATATGAGACCTTTTCTCTAGTGTCAATATTAGAAACTATTAGAATATTTATTTTTATCACTGAATAAGAAATATATAAAATTTTCAATATGGATTTCATTTTAGATGCTTTTAATAGAGAAATATTTTAGTAATTTTATATTTAATAACCATGTGGCTTCATGCTTGGAAAAGATGAAATTTTTGTTTGTAAGATGAAAAAGGATTTATATGGGATGAAGTAACCTCCAAGATTTTGGTATTAAAATTTCGATACATTATAAAGGATGATGAACTTCAAGAAATGAATAGTTGATGGTAACCTCTACATAAATTAAAATCAAGAGGTTTCCCTCATTTTGATTGTCTATGTTTATGACATCATATTCATAGGGAATGATAAAGAAACAAGGAAAAAGTTTTCTAAGAAAATAAATAAGTTATATAAGATTCCAATATTGGTAGAAATTAAGTAATTTCTTCTCATATAAATATCATAAAAGATTAAATATACTTTCCAATCTCAAGATATGTATGCTAAAGAACTTCTAAAGAAGTTTTCCATGGAAAATAAAAACCAATTTCATATTAATTTTAGTTGGAAAAAAGGTATCAAAATATGGGTAAGAAATTGAAGTAGATCCTATACAATTTAGAAAGTTTTTTGAAATTTTATTAAATATAAGAGATTAAATTTAAAATTTATTATTTTTCATTACTCTATGTTTCTTGTGTCAAAGTGATTCAAAATAATTTTATCTTTTGTTTAGAAATAAAATCCTCATACATATCAATGTCATGACTAATTTCATATTGAAATATTATAGTGTAGTAACGATTGATTAGTATTTCTATACAGATGTAGTTTGGGAAAGAAGTATATATAATAGAAAATCCACATCTGGTGGATTATTTTTATTTGGGTAAATATTTGTTAGCTAATATAAAAATAAATAGAATTTAGTGACTCTTAAAACAATGTAATATGATTTTGTTATAACTATTCAATTTCCAATACAACTTATGTATATGAAGACATGGTTGAAATATTTGTTTGTAGATATAAATTTTCTTCATATATTTAGTTGTGATAATCAAATTTCTAAAAAAATCTCTAAAAAATAAGTACCTAATTATCATTCCAATCATATTGATATAAAATATAACTTTATAAAAGATAATATGGAGAATAATAGAAAAAATATAGAGTTTTATCCTACAATAGATTAGAGTTGTCTCATATACTAAGGTCGATAATGGGTGTTCAACCTCCCTATATTCAAGGCTAAGGTATGTTATTTTTCATCACTTATATGTATTTCATTTGGATAGTGTTTTCAAGGGGGAGACACTTTTTTATCATAAATCTATCCATCAATATTTTATTTACCTATCAAGGGAAATCATATACTCAGGAGGAGTTTTTAAAAGGGGTAAATAGTAATTTTAGTATGTGTGAAATTTGTTTACAGTTTTTAGAAGTAGTTATATGAAACTTTTTCATATGGGATGAATATATTTTTGTGATAAATGTTCCAAGTTGAATAACTAGTTTCTTTTTAGGTGTATGAATAAGTTTTGTAAGTTACCTCTTATGGAATGAATGGTATTATTATTCAATGGTTCTTGTTTTCTACACAAAATTCTCTCACATAAGCTTAGAATCATGTAATTAGTGATCTATTTATTAAGACACAAATTTCAATGATTTATATTACTTAGTTGAAAAAAAATCCAAATGGGGGATATTTTTTAGATCAAGATGGTTTAAGGTGTTTTAAAGATGATGGAAGTTGTTAAGAAAGGTTTATATTTTGTTATTTAAACATAAATCATTAAAGTTAATTAAATATTTCAAATAACAAAAAAATGGAAAAAGGAAGATCTAACAGACTATTTTGGAATAAATTTCATTAGATAAAATCTTCTAGATAATGGTTTTTTGGAATTTGAAATGTGTTAAATGTTTATCTTTTTTCTTAAATTATCATCAAAAACTATTTTCACTGAAAATAAAATTCAATGTTGTTGTTCTATTATAAAATTTTCTTAAATAATGTGTTAAAAAACAAATAATTTTCCAACAATAAAAATAAAGGTGGATGAAGTTTTTATTATATAAAAAATTCATACTATGAAGTTCTAGGGAATTTATTTCAAGTTCACCAGATAGAATATATAGTGGTTTGGATAAGAAAAGTTTTTGTCTTAATTTTGTTAAGTTTTTTAGATATAAAAATGTTTTTGATGTTAGAAAAATTATAAGTACAAATAGATAATTTCAAAACATATGAAGTCCAAATGGATGAAGTCTAAACTTGGTGGAGTCTAATTAGAATAATATATCAATTATTATCATTATAAAAAGTTTAAATGGCTAAAGTGCCACCAGATTAAGTCAAATTATAAAAAATCCTACTGGATAAAGTTGTATCATTTGAGTTCCATCTGAAAAACCTCTAATTTTTAAACAAATTCTATCAAATAGACATATTTGAGGTTTTTTTGTTCAGAAATCATCATATATAAGAATTTATATAATGTTTCATCATATAGATAAATATTTTAATGCTTATCATTTTGAAGATATATATAATGTTTTCATATAGATATAAATTGGATAATTCTATAATGTTCCTTAGATGTTTCAAATATCATGAGAGTAAGATCTATGATCCTTATAAATTATAAAAAAAAGTTTATTGAAGTAAATGGGTGTTATAGTTTACATGGTTTCAAGGAATACTCTAGAAGAGTTGAGAAAAATACAATTGGAATATTTTGATCTATAGTTTTGAAATCCATGTTTTCATTAACAGGAAAAATAAATTTGGATTATTTTCTTTACTACTTCAAGATCACCTATATAATGTTTTTTAGGAATAAATATGTTATTTTACTATTTACATGTTAAAAAATTTTAAGTGCTACATAAATAGTTTCATATAGATTTACTAGATGAATATTTGAAATCCAAAGTTTGATTGGGATGTTTCCAACAAAGGAATCTCATGTCTTAAGAAGAAGAGGAGGAGGAAGTTAGAAACAGTTTGAGGATATGTGATCATAGATACCTAAATAAGTTTTATATAAGGTTTAATAAATATAAATAGAGTAGAGGTTAACATATAATTTTTTTTGAGAAAGTGATATCATTTTTCAAAGTAAACCTTGTGATGTTTTCATAATATATGAATTGAATAGAGAAATTAAATGAATAGTGAATAGGTAACAATTTATAAAAAAGTATTAGTTGTAAATTATTTCATTATATTGGGTATGAAAGTGAAGAATAAAGTTTTTACAAGAAGGAAAGAAGTACAAAAAAAATAAACATAGTGACAATATTCTGAGCTTATTGGATATGGTTTCTAAAAGTTATTACAAAATCTATGTCACCTGATTATTTGTGAAGAAAGCACATGCCTAGTTATATTGATCATTGTGAATAAAAAAATTTAAGAATATTACCAACTTACTATAACCACACACAAAAAATTATTGTTTTCTAGTGGATTTTGTGGTATTTGATTATTTATAAAGCATGTTTTGGACTAGCTACTCTTACTTGGTAGTGAATCTTGTGAATTCGTTCCTTCCTATAAAATTATCATGTGTGATTTCTTTCAAAAAATTAACAATCATTTAATAGGAGGAAAATTTTGTTTAATGATATATATATTATAAAAATAAAATATCACTAATTCACCCATCCCCCTTTTTATGATCACGTAGATCTCATTGGGATCATTTATGGCATATACATCTCCCCATAATATGATAGTGTCTGAGAAAAAGGCCTTGAAAGCATGTTTTTTATGTCTAGAATTATAAATTCCATTAGTATGATATCATTTTTACTAATATCCATATTTTCATTTATTATCATGGATATTGAATGTTCTAGGTTTCAAGTTGATTATGGCTTCATGATCTTTACTAATTCCTACCAAAATATTTATTCCATATTGAGACATGATTTATTTAGTTATATGTTTTACCTTACTGGGAATTTGAGCTCACCCCTTCTTATATTTTTATTTCCCTAGGTTATGAAGAAAATTATCACACATGACATGTTTAAAAGGATAAAACATAAGAATTAATTTTGGGAGATTTTTAAGACCCATTATATAATAATTAGTTTCGTATGTAATGAAAAAACGGTTGATTGATATAAATAATATGGTATTTGTTAGTTACTTTATTTTTTATGACAGTCTAAACCTCTAAACCTAGAATATTACTTGGGATGTAAGAGATGAAATGATCATTATTGATTTTTTAATTAAGGATAGTTATATCCGGGAATTTACAACTAGTATCAAAGTGAGTATGCAGCGTACATGTTTATGGTACTCGATCCAATAGTGCGAGTTTAGGAATCACAACTAAAACCAAAAATGTTGAAATTTGTGGCATAAAAATTATAATATAGGGGTCTTATCATAATCAAAAATGTAATTTCACACTAAAACACCTTCTTATTTTATATTATCACCTTGGCATATAGTTCCTCTAGTTCACCCAATATCAACCTTTGTTTAACATAGGGTAATTTATGTTGTGTTATCTTTCACTTCCTAAACCAATCCCTTAAAGTAACTAGGAAATAAATCATTCATAATGGATCATAAATGGAATTTAATTAAACTAATAATATGCCCTATGAGTATCTATCCATATGTGTAGAATTAGTCTCTCTCATCATGCATCGGGTTTATGATCAAGTTAATTATCAACCAACCATTTTTGGGATGAGTTTCCCTAGGTGTGTATGTGTCACATCCCAACCACATTTCAGTGTCTTGATATATATGTTTTTATAGGAAAACCTCCTACTAAAAACATTAACAATATTTTAGGGAATTATTTTCTACATAGACTCATATATAGTATTTTAACCAAGGTTCCCTCATCCCAATCTGTAAAAGTAACTAAACTAATAACCAAAAATAATGAAACCTTTGCTTGGATACAAACTATAGTGACCTATGATATACATAATATAAATATTTCATTGAATCAATTGTAAATTTAATTTTTTCCAAAATAATTGTACAACCCAAAGCTGATAGGTTTAGTGTCTTGGAGACTAAGTACAAAAATATATTATTTTACATCACTTGTGAATATTTCTCTATAATTGAGACACACTTGACTCCTTTTATACTTTTAGTGATTTATAATCATCGTTATAAAAAGGGTCAATGGAAAAATTAGAAATGTGTGAGCTCAAATTCTCAGTAATGGTAAATATAAATTATAAAAATTGATTATCATAAGTGAACATAAGATGAGCATATGGGTATAATCAATATATATAATAAAATTCATATCCAGAAAATTATAGTTCATTAATCATGTAATATCACATATAATAACACATTACATGAATCAAAATAGTTTATAAACATGAGTTAATAAATATAATCCATGATATCTTCACATAATCATGAGCATAATCATAATCCATTCAACATGGAAAAAACATTAGTATAGGGAACATTACTTTCATGAGACACCACACTAATTCCTAGGCTATTGATCAATCGAAATGTACTTAAAAATATTTATATAATGATATATATACCTTAAAATAATTCTTTTAGGGTGATATAGGACCCCACCCATCCTCATCTATAATAATGAGTTCCACTTGAGATCAATCACTTATCATATAATAAATAACACATGAAAATAAATACGGTTTTCAACACATCATAAAGAACCCATGGGAAGAAAAATGGGTCCCATATGGATTACATAATTAAATCATTGATAATTCCATCAACAAGGATAAAATGATAAACCAATGCAAACTAAATGGTTATCTAACAACATCCATTAAATTTATAAGAAAATACTATTCAATCATGGTAATAAAGTTTATCGTACTTACTCAATATAGATAAAGGGTATATGGTTAAGTTAATAATTTACAAAAATAAGTCAATACATGGAATATAAAATAATACCCTTCAATAAAATTAATAAAAAATGTGTATTCACAAAGGAAATACATTGGATGACAATTTATGCTCAAACATAATGTACAATTAGGCAATAAAAAGGTAGTGATGGATTATTCACTAAAAAGAGATGGACATTGCAGAGGTCATCTAGAGAAATAATGCAGGTGGTTAAATTATAATAAAATCATTTATCAAGAATAATATATGTAAATTTATATGGATTTATATTAAAATCATATTTAATAGCATTTGGAACAACACCTTACAAATAAGAAACTTCTATGATAACTTTGAAAAATGTATTAAGTAGAAATATTTTATGAATAAATAAGAATAATATTTTCTTTTATAAAAACATTAAATCCTAGAAATAAAGTATCATAGAAAATGATAATGATAGTAGAAATAGTTTGTTTATATATAAAAAATTAAAAAAAATATTATTTTCATGATATAAAGAAAACAACCCATACGGTAAATGTAAAAAAAATGTTTTAATTTTGTAAGATGATCATGTAGTAGGAAATGAACTCGATCAATTATTTAAGTTTTTATAAGGACATTTTAAAAATCATATAATGAATTAAGATATAGAAAAATGGACGTTTCTAACTGAAAAAGAAGATATGGGGTTAGTTCCACTTATAAGAGACACTTCATGTAAAATAATATTCAAGGGGAAATGAAATATTGAGAGAGCATATAAAAACCTGTGAATAAACTAAGGAAATGATCAGAGTTTTGATAAATGATAAATAGTACCAGGATGTATTATCTTTTAAAAACAATAATTATTTATAAGTATGATTGGCAATGAACCCCTTACATTTTTACAAACAGTTTGACCAAAACCACAATCAAGTTGGTTATATTTTGAATCAATGTAAATTTAATGAAATCGCACAATGTTTATCATCAAACCCCATGAATATGGTAAAATAAATTTATTAGGTATTAATCACACCATATTAAATGTTTCATGGTGCATATTGAGAAATATATCTCAATAAACTTAGTTTTAGACAAACAAACCCTTACCTTGTGTACCTTCTTAGTCGAATGCACTCTAAAATGATATATAACAAACATAAATATCTTCATAAAATATTTAAGAAAATTTTAAATTTACTTAACCGTTTATAAAAATCATTTATAATTATTTATACATTTATATTAGTTAGTGATTACTTATTTTCAATTTCATGTGTGGGTAATCAAGATCATTTTCAACTAGTTTCTCAATAGTGGTGTTATCTTTTATTATTCTCCAAAATTTATAAATTTAAATTTCATTAAATATAATTTAATTCCTGAATTATAATTATTTATTAAATTTAATTTTCCTTCCATTATTACATCAGTCTTTCTCCAATAAGATGAAATCGACAATGAGGATTTTTAACCTATGAAAAGCGTTTTATTAATTAATGAGTTAATTTTTGATGTATCATTTCTATATACAATAAAACAATAATTATTTAAATATTTATATCATATTATACTGGAAATTATGTTTTCATAATCATTTAGGATATAATTGCATTTAATTGTTCAAGTTAGTGGTCAAACCTACCTAAACCTGAACATACCATGTTTAATGGATGATTATGAGGTGATTTAGTTACAATATCATTCCACCAATATAATAATGATATTATTTAGTTTTTAATAGTGTGATATATTAGTGTTACAAATATGGTATAAGAATAAGTAATGGATATGAAAATATTACAAAAATTGAATTAACGATTTTCTTCTTAGTGTGCTTGTCTTAAACGATTGAATTAATGATAATTATTTGTTTATTGTACCATTAATAGGTTCTTCAATTTATTATACCAGGTCCATATTGATTTAATAAAAAACATATTTATCTATTAAAATACTTATCATGAATAACCATGTAAGGTGGTGATAAAAATAAAAACACAAATCGATCGTCTCATAGAGGTGGTAGTCCACACATACACATAGTTAATGATTTCATTATTCATAGAAAGAGACAAATAAATTTTTTGTCATATTAGAATATAAATTATTTTATAAATATCATAAATATTTTTAAAATTCAACATTATTTCTAACTGTTTGAGGTGGTTAAGGAAAATGAAACATGATGTTTTGTGGAGGTGGTAGTTCGTACACACACAAAGGTCATTTTTTCTTTTCTTAGGGAAAAATGGAAGATGCGTTAAATATTGAAACACCATTACAATAATATAAAAATATAATATGGATACTAATTTTATAATTTTATATGGTGAAAATAAATTTTAGAAATAATAAATGAAGATATTGAAAAATAAAATAGGAGGAACCGGTTAAAAATCTATACCTCACTACATGGGTTATCTCCATTGTGTAGGGAGTTAACCCACTAAAATATAGGTTTTAGAGAATAAAAAAACCTATTTAATGTGTCTATAAGTTTTTATGATAGGTTTTGGAATTTTTTTTGGTCTAGGGGTTTTTAGTTGGAGGAAGTGAGGATAGAAGAGCCCATTTTACAAGTGAAAACGAGTGAAAATTTTGTAAATATCAAACAATTTTCAATAATGGAAATTAAATCCCAATTAAAATGTCTCCAAAATTGAGAAATAATATATAGGTGAAGTGTTAATGTTGAGACACACCTCAACCACTCAATTAAAACATTTTTTTAACATTTTTTTCTATTTTTCACATAGGTTACTCAATTTTACTATTTTCGTTTCTATCACGGTATCTATTTTTTACCTAACGTAGCTTAATATATACCTTTAAAAATAAAATAATCATTATTAGATAATTTGGACCAACTGATTATAAATTTCAAATCCATTTTTTATTATTAAATTCATAAAATTTTTAAAAAGTAATTATAATATAATAATTATCTAATGTATTAAAACAATTTTGAGAAAAAATATTAAATGAGTTCTAAAATATCAATTATAAATTTGTAAAAAAAAATAAATATTTTAAAATGTATACTTTGAATTATAAAATACATATCCATTCAACAAAAAGGTTTTATAAATTTATAATTCATGCTTATATAATAATAATGAGATAAAAGTCACAATATTGTTATATTGTACAAGTCACATAAAACGTATTTTTTTAAGAAAACAAATCATCAATTTAGGCTAAGATAATTTTGAAATTCTAAATAAAAAAAATTAATTTATATTTACCTAACTCATATTCTAAAATTTATAAATTTAATTTTTAAATAAAAATAAAAAATATAATTTAAAAAATTTTTTATTGAAAAATATATTTTTAAAAATTAAGCATTATTAATATTATTTCATATAAATCTGTAATTTAAATGATATTAAATAAATTTTAAAACAATTTTATTTAATATATTAGGATAAAATATAGTGTAGTTAACAAAACAATATTACTTTTATACTAAATAAGCTTTAACAAATACCATTAAAATTATTTATTTATATTCTAAAATATAATTTTACGACTATATTAATATTAAAATATTTATTTGAATTTCATATATAAGTCGTAACATACATTAAAAATAATAATAATAATATAAAACACACAGACACACACACACATATATATATATGTCATATTTTTATTTCATTGTGTGTTATATTATTATAAATTTACTACTTTATAATAAATAACTTTGGTATACCTATTAGATATATGGGAACAACCATATTATAGTGGCCATATTTTATATGCCTATATAAGCAATGTCTGTATTTATAGTAGCTAGATTTCATTCCTATATATATATTTCCTAATTCATTTGTTCATTCCACTCTCACTTAAAAATAAATATTTCTTATTTAATAATATATATTTTTTATAATGAATTATCATTTCATGTTACTCTCATTATTATATGTTTTATTTTATATTGGTGACCCTCAAGGTTGAATATGTTTAAGATGATTTACTAGTAATGATAGTTTTATGTTTTTCTATCTTTTTTTCCCTATTTATTTATAAACTTTTAATGGATGTGTTTCATACATGGTGAGTAACAATCCAGGGTTTGTGCAAGATCTCATATTTTTTCAAGTATGTCCCCCTTTGAGTTTTTCATTTAAGCCTTGGTGGTGGAGTCATGTTTAGTGATAGAGAGCCTTTATTGGGAAAATTACCTAAAGTTTGGTATATGTTTTTGTTTGAATTAACTAAGTTTAGGTATAAATTTCTTGAAGGGGTTTTATGAGGATTTTTCATGTTTTTGAAGGATTTGGATGTGGTTTGGGTTCATTAATAAGAAGTGGGTTGGAAACTATCTATTGGGTAATTACACGTTGTGTATATATTACACAACATGCCAGTTCCGCCAGATGCATTTCATGAACGAATAAAGTATTTGAAATTTTTACTCATTTTTTAAATCATTCATATCATATATTAATTTATTGAGATAAATATTAACCCAAGGAACCAGGTTTTTCATTATATCCCTCTAAAAAAATATACTATGTGTAAATGAATTAAAAATCGTGTAATTTCCCAAGTTGCATTTTTAAAGGGTGTCATTGGGTATATTTCTCATTCACCATTCATGTATCACTCTTCTCTCAAACTAGGATGGTTCTCAAGACAATTTTGGGAGATTTTACCCGGCTCTAGATGTCCTTTTTGTGCGATCAATCCCTAGTAAGTCATTCTATTTAGGTTTTATCTTCTCTCCCTTTGTTCTTTGTCCATTCTGATGCAATCCCTTTATTATATTCATTGCTGGTTTTTGATATTGATATATTTTGATCTATTATATTTCTCGCAATAATCCACACCTTGTTTCTTATTGGTGAATCCTTCTGGAAGCATTGGTTGGTCATCAGTTAAAGTTGGGGGGTCTAAACCTTAACCTTATGATTTGATAATTTTCAAATATGTGCAATATTGTAATTTCATTGATAAAACATGTGACTAGATTAATTAAGTGATAAATTTAATTTTTCTTTGAATCCCTTTGGATACAATTAAATATTGACTTGGGTTTTAGCTACCATTCAGTTTAGTGATCCCTTGATTATATATGAATTGTATAATGGCTTAAAGTTTGTTTAGCATCACATCAGTTTTGGGTGATTTCTTGATATAAATTCGCTTTAGATTGAATTGATTATTGAAATAACCAGTATGTTATTATTTTATAACCAAATGATAAATGAAATGTGTGATTTAAATATAAATGGAAATTTTCATAATTAACCATTGATCCTTATAAGGTGATATTGTGATATCCTTGTTATTATAACACATTGTGTTAAATGATAAAATTCTTATATAGTTGTCTACTCCTAGGGATTCATGTTGAAATTCTTATATAGAAGTCTATTCCCAGTAACACAAGGTAAAATACTTATATACTGAGCCTGACCCTAATTTATGCCGAAATATTTATATATTGGAATTGGTCCTAATTTATTATTGAAATTATTATATTGTAGGTCTTGACCCATATTTGTGTGATGTTTTACCATAGTTACATGGTTATGGTTGGCATGGTTGTAAGACATTCTCAAAGACATATTGGTATGGTGCTGAGGTAGGTTATGTTTCACCATGGTTATATGGATATGATTGACATGGTCATGAGACATGTTTAGAGATATTCTGTCATGTTGATAAAGAAGGTTTATGTGATATTAAATTAATTATTTAATTAATTAATACATCTTTTTATTTAATTATATCATGGACTTATTATCAGACTAGTCATGTTTAGAAGTGGAGCTTTGAACCTAATGGGTTATACTCACACCCTATTTAGTTCCCAATTTGGTACCTAAGCAGATTACATGGATATATGGTTGGATAAGAAAAAGGGACCGTGTGGTTGATTGTTTCATGCTAAATGGGATGTAGTTTATTGATGGGACAGACATGGGGATTAGAACTAGGATATTTGAGTTTTCTTGAGTCTTATAGTCTTTTATTTGTGTTACTTTTATCATGACATATAGTTACACTTCATCTTTTCATTACATTATTCCTTTATTATTTATTGGATTATTCTATTGGATTTTATAATTTGTTTCTTTTCTACTATATTTTATTGTTTCCATTATTTCTAAACATTGATATTTATCTATTATTATTTGTGTCTGCAGAGTTTTAACTCTGTAAACATTGGTTATAGTCTCCCCACTATACTTATCACACCCCTACTACAGGTCGGTAGCCTTTGGAGTACGGGTATGTGTGTCTCATGTCCCATACCCAACCCATTTCAGCCATATAAAAGGTTATCGGATCGAGGGGAATTACAAAGTGGTATCAGAGGGAGGTTTATTTTCTATTTAGTTAATATTTAGGAAAGGTACAAATGAGACTAGGATGTGTTTGTATTTGGAAATGAGATTGTGTATGAGATTAGTTAACCCATGTATGGGGTAAATTTTGACTTCTTAGGGATGTTATTGTTGTTTATACAAATTTCTTTCTACATTTGATGTTATTTTACCCTAGGAAATTCACAAGTCTTGTGATGTTTTTATTTCATGATGTTATTGGTTCTTAAGATTTATACTCATGGATCAATATTGTGGGAGATGAGAATGCATATATAATAACATGAACATTGGGATATATATTGACATGAATTATTCATGATAGGGACATATTTATTGCATGTGATATATACTTTCATGTATGAAATATGGTATGAGATACATATTATGTATGTTAATGGAATGAAATTAACTTTTGTGTCATGGAAAAACACTTATGGGTCATCTTTAGAGAGACCAAGATTCAGTGGTTCTATGTTTTTCCCCAATTGAATCTGATTATGTTGTTATAGCTAGTTTTCTAAGGAGTTTGTTTCTCTTGTAAAGAAAATCCCACTTATTCATCATCGATTTTAGGATCAGTAGAGTGGATATCAATACACTCCTAACACAGCATAACTGGATCTTCATATAGAATTTATGGATCATATGGATATTCACCTTTGAAAAAGCTATCTGAGGGTCATGAAATACATGGATAGAGAGACTTTTCTCACTATTCATTTGATGTCTGAGCTAAAGAGAGAGCTCTAGATACAGAATCTTCCTACATTCACTAGGTAGGGAGGCCCCCTTATAGCTAAGTTCTTGTTCAATTCAGTCCAGATGATCTTTAATAATATTGAGACACCCACATATAGGAGGGTAAATCTTGATATGTATATGATTCCTGGACCATCCAAGTGTTTGTTGGATGTTTTGGAGCATTCTAGGTATTATGAGGAGCTATCTTGTAAGGAATTCAAGATGAAGTTACTAACACATTTCTATCCCATGAAATTGAGGGATAAGAAGGCTCATGAGTTCACTCTCCTCACATGGGAGGGAATGTCGGTGCTAGACTACACTGATCATTTAACTGTCCAATAGCTCTTTGCACCATCTTTAGAAGCTAATGAGATCTCTAGGGTGATACATTTTTTGGATGATATTCTTTAGGAAATCAGGTGATAGGTGAACATGTTTTATTAGATCAGTTTTGTAGATGAAATGAATCGATCACTCATCATGAAAGGAAATCTAAGATATTCCCTGAGCAGTGGTCAGACTGTTTCAATATGGAAAAATATAAACTCTTTTTCATGTATAAAGAAGAACCATTGTGACAATTTTCTCCAAGGAGAAAATTGTTAGAGAAGTCTATCTAGTGGGAATCTATCTCATTATCATATTCCTTTGTAGTGTTATTAGTGTGTCAAGATGTCCCAAAAGAGGCCTCAATGTTTGTACCTTTATTTGGACTTTCATGCATACAGAATGATAGGCTACCTATAATGATTTTGTAGGAGAATATATTAATATATAAGTGTAAGGGGGTAGATATTGGTAAAATATTTTGAGAAGGACTCAATTACTCCTCAGTTGGTAGGTTTCTGGAGATCTATATGATGTTTTGGTCGGGGAAGGGGATGTAGTAACCTGGTGTAGAGATAGTAGTACCGATCAGAGATAATAGCTTAGGGGAGTCTAGTTGGAGCCCATTGTAGAGGGACTATTCAGCTTCAAGTTGTGTATACTACTCCAACTATTGTGTATATAGAACCTTCTACCATAAGAGGTATGATTCTTATATTTTCTACCCTTTATTTTTTTGTTTGATGTAGGATCATTAGATTACTTTTTATCATCTCTTTTTGTAAATGGTTTGGGCATGGATGTGGAAATATGGATGGGTTTGTTAATCATTGATATGCTATTGGGAGTGTGGTTTGAGAATATAAAATGTTGAAATGTGTGTCCTTTATATATTGGTGGATACCATTTATTTTGGGAACTATTTCTGATGGAAATTAAAGGTTTTGATTTGATTCTTGGTGTGGATTGGCTAGTCCTATGCCAGGATCATATCAACTATTATCTAATTAGAGTTACATATCTGTATCCATAAAGAGGTATCTATTCTCACCAAGGTGATTGGGATCATCAAGCTAGTTTACATGACCAATTCAGTGCATATTGGGTTGACTTATAGCTCTGATAGTTAGTCTTTTTGTAGATGATGGTGGAATTAAGTAGGATTAATTTCTGAATGTGGTAAAGCATTTCAGGATATTTTCCTTGATTGGTTTTGTAACCTATCGCCCAGGCGAGGGATTGAGTATATGATCGAGTTGGTGAAAATAGCATTGCTATTTTCTCTCCTGCCTTATAGAATGGAACTAGTAGAGCTTTGGGAGATGAAATTTTACTTAGATGGTCTGGAAGCTAGTGGCTTTATATGGCCCAGTACATATACTTGGGGTTCTCTAGTTCTCTTTTCCAAGAAGGGTTATGGGAATTTGTGCTTATGTATGGATTATTGGAGATTAAACAAGATGACGGTCAAGAAATCATATCCTTTTATGCACATCAATGATCTTCATGACTAACTGAGAGATGATAAGATCCTCTCCAAGATCGATTTGAGATCTGTATACCATCAGTTGAAGGTGATACCATCATATATACCTCATAATTCTTTTTGGATCAGGTATGGATTGTATGATTATATAGTGATGTCTTTTGGTTTGACTACTGCACTAATGACATTCCTAGACTTCATGAATCTGATCTTTCATCCTTTTATATATCAGTTTATAGTGGTTTTTATTGATGATATATTAGTGTCCATCCAATCAATAGATTATTATTTCTAACAAATTGAAATCATATTACGTACATTGAGTGAGCATCATCTTTATGACAAGCTAACCAAATGTGGTTTCTAGATTTATAAAGTGAACTTATTGGGCCATGTCATTTTAGGGGTAGGAGTTGCAATGGAAAAGTAGACAGTTGAAGCCAATGTATCTTTGGAGAAACCAAGTAATTTCATTGATATTTGGAGTTTTCTATGTTTGGAAGGTTATTATCAACACTTTATCTAAGACTTATCCCATCAAGAAGCACTAATTTCTAGGATAACAAAGAAGGGAGTGAAGCTTGTTTGGTAGAATTCTAGTGAAGGATATTTTCTAAATTGGAAAGGAAGGATTACCTCATCACCTATCATTACTTTACATGTGTTGAGAATAACTTATACTGTGTATTGTAATGCAACTGTAGTTGGTCTTGGAGTAATTCTGATGTAGAAGGATCTAGTGTTTTCTTATGGATCTAGAGAGATGAGGCCACAAGAGAGAAATTATCCTACTCAAGTTCTAGATTTAGTAGTAGTGGTTAATTCCCTAAGATATTGGATGCAATAGCTCATGTTTGAGAGTTTTTTGGTATACCCGAACTACAAGAGCCTTAGGTACATGTTTTCTTAGAAGGACATAAACCATAAACATATGAGGTGGGTCGAGTATTTGTAGTCTTTGAACTATGAGTTGGTCTATAAACCCAGAAAGGGAAACATTATTTTCAATGCATTAAGCTAGAATACGTAGATATGGGTAGTGTAGGAGACTTAAAAAAATTTGTGGATAGTGGAGTTCTTTATAGACAGGCATCTAGAAGTTTAGGAGTCCCAGGAATAGGTAGCTCTGACTTCAACATTTGTTCAACCCATTATTTTTTAGTAGATCATGACTGAATAGTTATATAATCTAGAGGGCTTAGTTCTGAGTTCCATCTAATATATTGGGCAGACACCATCGAGATGGTCTCTTGTTAGTGGAAATTATCTTTTTTATATGGACGATTATGGGTTCCTTTGATCTTGTATGAGGAGTTGATGAGACATTTTCTTGCTTCTATATGGGTTGTATGTCCTGGTTTTACAAAGATGTATCATGATCTCTATAGATAGTATTAGTGGTAAGGAATGAAGAAATAATTATCATGATTTGTGGAAAGGTGTTTCACTTTTTAGTAGGTTAAATTCGATTATTAGAGGCCCATTGGGATTTTTCAACATTTCCTCATTCCTTAATGTAAATTGGATGATTTCATTATGTTTATTGTGATAGTAATACCCAAGAAAACCCATAAGAATAATGTTTTATGGGTGATTCTAGATCAATTAACGATGTTTTACTATTTATTACCTATCAGGGAGACCTTCACAATTGATGGTATGGGTAATCTCTACATGGGTAGGGTAATTTAGCCACATGGTGTTATGAGGAGTATTATTTTGGAAATATATCCTTGTTTCACATCACATTTAAAGTAAGGACTACATAAGGCTTTGGGATCACAGATTCTTTTGAGTATGGTCTTTCATCCAGAGACTAATTATCAATCTGAGTGGACTAATAAGGTTTTGGAGAATATGTTACGAGCCTGTGTTTTAGATTTCACGGGTTCATGGGAGTAACATATGGAACTCTTGTAGTTTTTATATAATATTATATTTCAGTAATCCATCCAAATGAAAATATTTGAGGCTTTTTTAACACCTTGAAAATCTAAAGTATGAACATTGTATTTGACAGCATATATGAAACGCAAAACCAAGTGCGTAAGGTAATATAATATCTCGAGAAATTATAATATATCTACTATTTTAAATAAATTTGATAGATTTCAATTCATGAAACATTATGTTAGCTTACATCGCATGAAATAATTAATTCTTTTGAAATCTTACATTACACGCAATACTGAGATTTACAATATAAAAATATATTATAAAAATATTATTATTTAATACAATAAGATATAAAAAATACATTAAATTAGTGGTTATAAATATTATTAACTAACTTATGAAAATATATATTTTACACTGGTGTAAAATAAATTCATAGTTTACAAATTAATTATAAATGAAAATAAAAACCAATTGAATATAAAAAAATATTTTATTTTTATAGGTGTTTAATCCTAATAATTAAATTATTTAAAATTAGTGAAAAATATTAATGAAATATATATTTTATATATTCAATCGAATATTTTTTATATTTATGGGATATATTAGATAAGTATAAGATAAGAATAAACCCAATATTATACATTAAAATCCATGTTTTTGATTAGGCATTTTTACTGCCCTTTAATGAAGAACCAATTTTAAATAGAATATTTGAAACATTAATAAATATTATATGTAAAAATAAAAAAAATATTTTAAATAGAAACATAAAAATTATTTTAGGGTTAATTTCATGTATTTTTCTAGGAAATTTCATTTTTTAATGTATAGTGAAAATACTGAATTTTAATTCAAAACCGCTTTTTCATCTAATTTATTTATATAGACAAATTATATATTTTTTTGGTTTTAAAGATTAATTAGATAAATTTTATCTAATTTAATATAACTTATTTTATTTTAATCAATTTTACATTTAAATTCAATATAAAAACATAGAAAATGTTTTGATCATTTTTACTTTAAAACCCTACAATGTCATCCCATCTTTAGGATTAAATTTAAATTAATTTCTTCCATTTATGTAGTTGGAATTTTAAAAAATGGATTACATAATTGTAATAATAATAATTTCTAATTTATAATAATGTCAAATTAGTTTTTTATAAAATATATCTGTGAATGTAATTAAAATTAATTATAATGATTAAGGTGAAATTAAGCTTACCAAGGCATAAAATCATAAAAAAACTAAAATGACCAAGAAACTTGTCCAAAAACCATTTTATGGCCATATTTAGACCCTATTATCCATTTAATATACTTTGGACCATTATTGGATCCACTTTAAATTAAAAAAATGTGGTTGTAATTCCCTTTTCCCAAATTTACAAGAGTGACACTCCTCCACCATAAAAAGGCACTCAAGCCTCTCACTTCCTCACAACTATAAAGACAATTCAGATCGAAAAATATATTCCAAAACATCTAATCAACTTCCCCACCCTCATACTATATTCCTCCCCTTGGGAATAAATCCATCCAAAGAAGCCCTTTACTGCAAACGAAAAGGAGTTACTCAAACAAGAGGTAACATATTTCTTCCAGCTCTTTAGTTTTATTTTTATTTATACCCCTTCAAATTTCATTATTCCATTATTTTATTAAAAAAAGTATCATAAATATACTAATATAATGTTATGTTATGTGTTCTAACTACAGTTACACACACTTCCATCTAATGGGTAACGAACTTACGTTCATGTATGGAAAACTATCACCTCATGAAATAATGATTGCTCATTTTTCATTTACCTTCTTTCATGGATAGACATTATGAAGAAAAAAAAATTTATATGTTATATAATATATATATAATTTATTTATGATTTTAAATTTTTATATAACTCATATATTCATACTTTTCATTTTGCGTAAATATGATTACATCGTATGTAGAAATGTGGATTACCAACTCCTAAAAGCGATGTGATTCATTCACATGATGCATAGAACGTATAAATTATGGTTTTAATTAAAAATATGATACATACCCAAAATCTATATTATATTCATTACATTATTTCATTTATATATATATATATATCATTTTCTTTATTACCCTTTCACACACTTAAAAATTGATAACGTCATTTGTGGATGTGTGGACTCTCCTCAACACAATCTGATTCATTTTACATCATGATAATTATATATATAATTATATATGATAAAATAATATGGAATATATGATATAATTATAATTCTATAAATATTAATGTTACTTACCTTCTTCTCATAACGATCATTGAAAAATGGGAACGTTACTCATGTGTATGTACGGCCTACTGTCTCCAGGATTGTAATATTGATTCATTTTTTTATAACAGTATTTAATTATTGGTTTTAAAAGTATAATTGATGTACAAATATTATTATTTTATCCTTATTATTATTCTATAGTTGTTATATAATGACCCCTTTGACCATAGTTTACCTACCAAGGTTGTTTTTGATATATAATCCGAATTTGGTCAAAATACCTAACGTAAACTTAATTGTTTAATTAGTTGTATACAACATAATAATAAGTGAAATAAAAGTAATTTTAAATATTAATAAGTTTATTAAGAAATTAAATAATTAACATAATTTTATTATTCTTGAATATAAAGACACGTGAGACAAGTCAAACTCAAAGTAGGGGATTTTCAGATCACTTTTTACATCTATGAGATAAATTTTATATTCACCACTTATTTCTTTTGTGTGGTGTATCTAATTCCCCTTTAGATATATTATATCACTAATAATTTTATATTCATTATATTAAAAACATTAATTTAATTTTATTCCTTCATGGATTTTATGATTTAAAATACTTCAAATTGGTATGGGACACTTTGGAATGTTTAAAGATTATTTTCCTCATGAATAATTTTAATAATCTTTCAAAGGTATTTACATTTGAGGAAATTATATGAACATGGTTTAATAGAACCTTTTATTTTCATATCCTCTATTTATTAATGGCATTTTCATGTATTAGTACCATCTTTCTGCTCTTTTCTACACAAAAGTTTTTAGAAAATGTTTTTATGAAAACCCATCATCATTTCTCTCTTTAATTGGAGAACAAGTATTCTTATAAAACCCATATTTTCTAATATTTTTTTCAAAAAATATTTTTAATATTTCCAAATTTATATTATTAAATATATTTTTATTCTTTTTTTCTTTTACCAATATTTTCAAAGGAATATTCTTGTCTCTTTCTGAACAGGATATTTTTCAAACCTTTTTATAGTGAAAAAGGAATGTTCTTTTTATCTTTCATGGAATGTAAGAATTTACCAAACATCATTTATTTTAATATTACTTAGTATTTTTAAAAGTTTAATTTTTAATGAAAATATTTTCAAAAGTTATTTTAAGAGAAATTGTTTTCAAAAGGTTTTTCAAAAAAGGATATTTTCCTCAAGAATGTTTTAAAAAATATTTTTATAGTATTTCTATTCATAAATTACAAAAACCCTTTATTTTTAATCCACATGGGATATTTTATATTGATACTATCCATATTATTCCTCTATATAGTTTATGATTGATTTTTAAAATGATAGTATTGACATTCACTTCCTTGATTCCTTTTAGTCCCCTTGAAATATTTGATTTTCTATGATCATTTGACATTGAATTTCACATGAATATCCATATCATTTTTCATGAATATGATTATTGCATAAATAATATAACATTTTTCATATGGTGTCTACTTTTAATGTTATTTTATTATTTTTGAAAATATTTATAAATCCATATTTTTTATTCAATATGGATAATTGATAAGACAAAATGTTTATTAATTAAATCGATTACTCAATATAAGAAATTATTTAGACATGCAATGATGGGTGCAGATCAGACTTTAAATATACCCTCGATGAATCAGTAGTTTCATTAGATGAAATTAGTTGGAGAAAATCCTTAGAGTTTATTTCCAAGAAGAATAGATGGGTTTTTACCCATATATTTGAAAATTATTAAGGATAGATCTTCATGATAAAATGGTTTAGGTTCCAAATATATGATATCCAATAATTAATAATTTTCTTCATTTTGATTTAGTTATTACTTATACATGATATTTTTCATCAACATATCTATGTTTTAATTTCATTATCATTTCATTTATTAAATGGCATGTGTTTCAATTTCTTACATTTCTATATTGATTTTTCATTGTCTAGTTATTTTAATGGAAATTTTTTTCTAGCTTATTATCTTTCCATGTTTTTATACACTTAATTTTCAGTTTGTTGATTATACGGAATGTGTGTTCAGTTATTTACCATGAAATAATTATTATTATCATTGATTAATTATTTATTATTCTATACTTTACACTTACTTAGAATTTGATATCACCCTTATTTTTTTCTTTTCCCTAGTAATCCAAGAAATGTACTATGAAATATGTATAGGGATATAGTAGATGGGATTAAGTAATCTTCAAAAGAAAAAAATATTTTTTTTAATTAGTTAATTAATTTGTAATACATGACTCGTGTATGTTTCTGGTTTACCAAAACTAATAAACTTTGCGGTCCTTCTGGATTTGTGTCCTTGTAATCATGGAAATTTAATGGTAATAGACATTGACTCTGGGCTCTCTGGGTTTGGGTTTCTATAGTTGGTATCGAAGGAAGTTTAATAACAACCTTATGAACTAGATTTAGGAAAACATAAATTAGATAGCATAATCCTATGGTGGAATTTCAGGATAAGTATAGAAAAACACCTTAGTATTTTGGTAAAGTAGATATTATGTGGGTCTTCCAAGAAATATATCTCTATCAGGATACTACAGGTGGAAGTGGTTTTGGTATAAATGTACCTAAGAGTAACAACTCTAACAAGGTGCATCGGGCCTGATTCGGCATAACCTGGTACATGACAATGGCCTTACTGCGCACCTAGTTTGACACTCCCAGGGGATATTCTTAGGATAATTCACATTTTCATTACAAACCATTATAAAGGATTTAGATAATGAATAACCTAGGTTAAACATAAGGTGTTTTATATTTAAGATAATGTGTCATGATTTAGATATCATACAAATTATTATATTTTTTTCAATGACTATTTTTACTCACACTATGTTGTTTAGTTTTAGTCAATGGCTGGTACTCAAAGGATTCAAGTTAACATTGAACATAAAGGATAAGGTGGTGAAATGAGAAACTAAATGAGGTGTTGATTATAATGAATTATATCAATTTTATGCCTAATAATTTTTCCCTTAATATGATTAACAATATCTACCTAAACCAAATCTATAAATTAGAAAAGAATAGAAGCATGGTGTATGCTCAGAGCTATAGTGGTGGAGACCATGGAGAAAAGAAGTCTTGATTTCCATCATGCAAAAAATGTGGAAGGAGATTCCCAGGAAAGTGTCTCAATGGAATTGTGAAATTTTTTATGCGTGGTAAAGAAAGAAATAATGCAATAAAATACTGAGGAAAAAATGAAGAGTGTGATGGAAAAAAATAAAGGCAATTCATTACATTATAATTCAAAACATATTGTGTACCATCATTTCTGGTTAAAGTTTAAAATTTAACCTCGGGTGTTTTAAAAAGTCTCTCTAGGATATTTAAATATTCAATACCTATAATTTAAAAAAATACCCACATTATTTCTTTCCAATATCCATGGCCAATTCCATTGAAATGAGGCTAACTCATTAGATTCTAAAATTCAATATCTTGTTTTTTCATCACTAAACTAGATCTTTCCTTAGTCATGTTAAGGACTAAGATATAAGTTGTCTCAAAAAAGTAATCATATAAATATAGAGAAAGCTAAAACATTACTTTTAATGTTGACTTATTATTCCAATTTTTTTATTAGGATAAAGAAAAACATAGTTAGGAAATCCCAAAGAATGTTCTCCTTTGATAGAAATTGATAGGTCAGAATTGTTGATAGAAATATATAATAGGGGCTGTGATTGAAAATACTTTTCCTAATATTATTAAAGTTATTAAAATTAATTATGGAATTTATTGGTTTAAAAAGATTAAACAGATATTTCTTAAATTTATAATAAAAAGGGATATGTCAAGAGTTTTTATAAAAATAAAGAGATTAACGTAATAAATTTTATATCGGTTCATTCTAATAGACTTAGACTGCTCTTTGTAATGACCCAAACTTTTATTAATGAAAATTCCTCTTTATCTAATTAAATGTCGTATTATGTATGACGGTTATATAACATATGAACTTCCTTGGTTTTATGTTTTTCTATTTTAAAATATCATTATGAATTTTGACCATTGATAATATAGTCATTGAATAGTGATCACATGATTAGTATAAATATAAGGATTTAACCAATCCAATTTACTCAGAAACAAATAAGCAATGGCCTCATCCAGTAGAATTGATCCATAAAAAAGCCATTTTTCGGAGCTCAAAAAGGAGGTGGCATCATTGTTCTTCGCTCTAGACCAAGACCAAGCCGAGCTTCAACATGTGAATCTTGAACAGAACTGCCTACAGAAGAAGTGGAAGTTGATAGAGATTACCACCTGAGTGATGTTATCCAAGCCACCCCATGTTTCAATCACCATCACACACCTTACCCTTTGGTCTTATGCGGGTGTTATAAGGGGTTATGTAATGAGATCCTAGTACCATGATTTTGTACATTATATTTTATAGGGAATATACAATCAGTTTATTATTTCTACATTGTAAATAGATTTTTAAATCAAATATAGCATGTTTAGTTTATTAAGAAATATATTTTGATGAATTTTTGAATTTTTGAATTAAATAATATTTTAATAAAATATTATCACTAAATCAATTTTTATTAAATTTAAATTACCTTATAATTATTATGAATACAATTGTGATTTTTATTAATGTTTGAAATCTATTACTGTTAAAACCCATGAATTCTTAATAAATGTCAGTTTTTATTTTAGAAATAAAAACTCACATATTTATAAAATTATTTAGATAAAATGAATATTATTTTTAGAATCAGGATGTAGAAATTATTCAATAGTTAATTTTTGATAATTCTCTGAGGCAATCGAATTTTGGGGTAAAATTAAATACCATTTAAATATATAATGTGTTTTATGACATCATAATGACCCAATAGTGATTTAATAAAATACTCTAAACATTATGTTCGGAAAATATATGTTTTACTATTAAAATAATGTGATTTTATTTTATTTTTTTAGATTTATTTTATAAAGCTTTATTGGACCCTTCAAGACTTATAAAACATTTTTACTTTTTAAATTGATTTCCTTGAGAGTGTGACTCACCTCCACATAATCAAACCAAATATTTTAATAATTTCATCCATTGGATGTATAAAATATTTTATTCCACTCCCATTTGGAGAAAACCTTGGGCAAAAACCATGGACTGGTTTGGGGTTTTGTTTAGTTTAATGTGTGGTGTCCCAACCCTAAATAATATTGAATTCTCGCCCTTTTCCTATATAAACCCACCCATGCTCCCACTTCCTCTTCACTCAAAGCCTTTTTAATTCTTCCAAAATCTTCCCTCATCTCTCTAGAATCCTCCTAGGGAGTCTCAAGCACCCAAGATGCCTCTCTCAAGCCCCTCCAAAGCCTTTTGGATCACACTTCCTTTAAGGGATTCCTTCCTTCCTCATTTTATCTAGGTTTCTTAATGTTGTATTTCCCTTTTAATTTCAATTATAAATATTGGGGTATGGTTTCACAACTCCCCCATACATCCCTATTTATGTTTTAGTGATTATATACCCATTTATCTCTCATCAATTCCACCCATGTACACGTGTCACCATGCTGAAATTCTATAAAGAATTTCTCTCTCCTCATTTACATTCAAGAAATTCTTTTGTATTATGAATCTAAATTTAGTTACATATGTTGGGACATGTTTCTATATGACCCCATTTTTGTTAATTTCATTTATATATGATGACTCACCCCTTTCACTCTCATCAACTATCTTTATGAATTCTTTAGTTGTGTTGTTATGCTGCAAAAATTGCACCGTGATTTTCCAAGCCAAGGTCATTTTGTAGTGAATACCATGCCCATTTATCTATAAAGGGTTTTCACCTTTATGTACATTTAATTATTTATTATATAGTTTCATGTATAAATTACACATTCATTTATCATGAAATAAATTATGATGTTTATTTAATCCATGTTTTACGATTCAGGTGGCACACTTATGCATGAAATGAAATGATTAAGAAGGGTGCACCCAGATAGTTCTCCAATGCATTGGGTAAAGATTAGTATCATGATACTTCAAGTGAAATGAGGGTTTAATCATACTAATTCAAGTGAAATGAGGGTTTACTCAATATCCATGTGCAATGGGCCTTAGCTCATGCTATCATGTTAAATGTTGTTGCCTTATTTCCATGTTATGTTAATCATGTTATATCTAGCCTTTAGGTTCATGTTTCTCTTATTCTCTATTGATATTAATATTGCCTAACATGTATTGTATTCTTCATGTTATTCCTTTTTTACTCCCTTAATGGGCTTTATAGCTCACCCTTTTCTTATGCATGTCCTTGGGTTATCCCATGCAATGCTAAGTACGAAGCAATAAAGTGGCCATGTAAAGGAAGTTTTCAATAAAGATATAGTGTTTAAGGTTATAAGATATTATGTAATGTTCCTAATCCCCAATTAAACTATACCTATTGATCTTCTATGTTGTACCAAGTAAATTTTTTTATGTAATAAATTGTGTTCATGTGTGTAATAAAGATCAGGGTTGTTATAGTTGGTATCGGAGGATAGGTTTAGTTATTTTGGGATTAGAATTATAAAACCCTAGTGAAGGCTTGGGGATAATAATAAGTAAAATGAAATAATCCCCATTTTTTTGTGAGTATTTAGTAATTGGTTTATCAATAAAATGCATCCCTATCTATATAGAAACAGGTAGAGGAGGCTCTGGCACAGATGTACCTAGGAGTAAAAACTACAACAAGGAGTTTCAGGATTGACTCGGGGAATCCTGGTACACTAAAACGGGACTTGTTGAACTCTTGGTTATTACACATCTGGGGAATATGATTTTTTAAATTTACAATATTAGTATGAACCATATTATATGAATAAAAAAATCCCCTAAGAATATATGTTGGGAAGTAAATCATTAATAACATAGATTGAGGCCTATAGATTCATAAGTTAAGGAAATAAAAGTAATTTATAATTCATCCATTTTTTGTCTTTGGATTACCCTTTATGTTTAACCCCTATGATTATTTGATTTCATCCAATGGATGGTAATAAGAGGACTCAGGCTAACAACTGATGTGAAGATCAATGTGATGACTGTTCTAATGAGATGCCCAATATGATGGGTGTGGGAATCAAAAACTTTTTCATAATACTCTCTTAGTTAACTCAGGTTTTGAATAGAAGTGTGGGTTAAGAGGAACATTCAACCCACCCCCCCCCCCCCCAAGAAAGATCAAGTCACAGTTGATAGCTTCATGAGAAAAGGCCTCCCACTTTTAATGGATATTCTTATCCCATAATTACCAAACAATTGATCAACTCCATTGAGATGATCTTCTCCATCCTTCAATGTTCCGAACAAGATAAGGTTATTATGGATACTTGTTATATGGAAGGTGAAGTTGATTAATGGTGGACATTTATCAAAAATAAAAATCATGAGGAAGATATTGAGTTGTTGGAATGTAAGGATTTCCAGAAAATGTTTTTTGATAAATGTTTTCCATGAACCCTCCAACTTAAGATGGAAAGGGACTTCTTTGCCCTCAAGAAAAAAGGTGATGAATCCATCTTAGCGTATAAAGAAAATGTCACAAGTATTGCATGATATGACTCTTTCTTTGTCTTTACTCTTAAATGAAAGGTTGGACACTTCTTTGGTGGGATAAAACCTAGCCTATGTAAATCCCTAGCGATCTATGACTTCGAGAGCTATAAGGAAATTGTCTGATGTGCCCTCAAAGTCAAAATGGAGATCGACAAATCTCAAGGGTACCATGGGGATAAGAAGTGTAAGGTGGAATTAAATCCTAGAGGTCTTATGGGTAAATACAATTGTGATAATAAAATATAGCACCCCACTTTCCAAAGGTGCAGAAAGAAGCACCCTAGAAATTGCATGAAGGGGATGAGGAAATGATTTTGCTGTGGAGGGGAAGGGAACCTGGCTATTAATTGCTGATAAGAGAAACCTGCGACTACAAAATATGAGAGGAATTATCCATTCTACCCTCAACGCATTTTTCATTACTTTAACTACAAAGAACTAGGGCACTTTGAAAAACAGTTCCCTAAGCTAAGGGTTTTCGGAGGCAACCAACAACCTCCAAGGAAGCAAGGGAGATATTTTTCCTTCACTACCGCTGAAGTGAACCACGAAAATGAAGTGGTGAAAGGTATGATATTTATTCATTAAATAATAGTGAACGTACGTTTTCATTCTGGTTCTATGAATTCTTTTATATCTCGAAATTTTAGTAGAATAATCCCAACACCACCACAAATCATGGATGTAAAGATGTCAGTGAGTATGAGAAATGGGGAAATAATTGCATCCCATGAATATAACACATCCACTATCATAATTGGTGTATTGAAATTCCTAGAGAACATCATAATACTCTCTCTGGTGAAAATTTATGCAATTTTCAGCAAGGATTGGCTTTCCTTATATAGAGCCAACATAAATTGTCGTGAGAGGGAAATCACTCTCCATATAGGGAATCACCCCCTGATTCTATACAAGTGAAAGGAAGAAGATGAATCTTCTTTAGCACCATAATCTCAAGCTTGGATATTATTTCCCTATGAGCACATGTATCTGGCTCAGATGTTTGAGTCTAAGGAAGCAACCATCCTTGAAGACATGCCTATTGTGAGGGAATTAGTTGAAGTGTTTCTCGAGGAATTGCTTGGACTTCCTCCAAGAAGAGATTTTTAATTCTCAATTGAACTTATACCTGGGGAATTTCCAATATCCAAGACTTTGTATATAATGTTTTTTGTGGATCTTGAGAAGATGAAGATAAAATTATAGGAGAATCTGGATAAAGGGTTTATACACCCAAGTGCTTCACCATGGGGTGCACCAGTCCTCTTTGTTATGAAGTATGGGTCAATTCACCTTTGAATTGATTATCATGAGCTCAAAAAAATAAAGATAAAGAAAAATTATCCTCTCCCACAAATTTATGAATTTTTCAATCATCTACATGGAGCACAATACTTCTCCAAGGTGGATCTACGGTCAGGATATTATCAAGTAAGGGTGAAGAAGGGAGGTATCCCCAAGACTGCTTTTCATACAAGATACAGGCACTGTGAATTCGTAGTAATGCCTTTAAAATTCACTAATTCTCCATCAATATTCATGGACTTAATTAATAGAATCTTTAGAGATTACCTCGACAAATTTTGGTAGTCCTTATAGACAATATTCTAATATACTCCAAAACCAAGGAGGAACATGAGGAGCATCTATGAACTATACTAGAGACCGTGCGAAAGGAGAAGCTCTATTAAAAGTACATAAAGTGTGAGTTATGGTTGAAGGAGGTGTCATTATTGGGTCATATCATCATAAGAAATTGGATATATATGGATCCCTCAAAGACAGATGCAATAGAGAGATGGATGAGGCCAACATCGGTAGTGGATATCAATAGATTCTTGGGGTTAGTTGGATATTATCGCTGATTTGTGTAAACTTTCTCACGATTTTCAAACCCTCTTACCAAGATAACTCAGAATGGAGTCAAGTTTTCTTGGAGTGATGAATTCAAAGAAATATTCCTGGAGTTGAAAGGGAGGCTTATCACTATGCTCATGCTCACACTACCCACAAGAGGAGAAATGTTTGTGGTATTTAGTGATTATTAGAAGAAGGTATTGGGTTTTGTGTTGATGAAAAATGAAAAATCCATTGCCTATGTTTCAACAAAATTGAATGTTAAAGAGAATAACTATCCAACACGTGATCTAGAGTTGGTTGCGGTGATCATTGCTTTAATAATTTTACAACATTATCTATTTGGGGAGAAGATTGAAATATATACGGACCACAAAAGCCTCAAGTATATATTCACATAGAAAGAGTTGAATATGCGCCAATGAATATGGTTAAATCTAATCAAATACTATGACTTCTCAATCCATTACCACCCTAGGAATGCGAACAAGGTAGTGGATGCTATAAGTAGAATAGACCCCACAATTCTATCATTGATGAGAATTGAAAAGGATCCAATCTTCTTAAATTTGATGAATATGGACCTGGAAATCATAAAGAAGGGAAAATCAACAATTTTTTCCCAAATTATTGCTCAACATTCTCTTTTGTAAAGGTTAAAAGAAGCTCAAAAGGATGATGTGGGATTAAAAATAATGTGGAAACTGACAAAAAAGGGAAATCCTCAGAGTTCAATGTCAATGAAGAAAGAATTGTGAGATTTGGGAAAAGACTATGTGTTCCATAAAGTCTGAAGCTGAAGAAAGAACTTTTGGATGATGCACATAGTTCAAATTTCTCCATTCACCTAGGAAACACAATGATGTGTCGAGATCTTAGAGATCATTATTGGTGGGATAACAAGAATAAAGAGATTACTAAGTATACTTAAAAGTTCATGGAATGTCAAAAAGTGAAGGATGAGAGGCAGAAGTCAAAGGGGATGATGCAACCATTACCCATACCAGCATGCAAATGTGAGAACATCACCATGGTCATTATCACCAGACTTCCAAAGATATCCAAATGAAAAAATGATATCGGGGTTATTATTGACCATCTTGCAAAGACTTTTCACTTCTTTTCAATTTGGTAGGATCTCCCATTAGATCAGCTACCACGGATATAAATCAGAGATGTGTTAAGGATTCATGGAGTACCACTATCGATTGTATCTAATCGAGAACCAAGATTCTCCTCTAAGTTCTAGAAGAGTCTCCAACATGATTTGAATACTAAGCTAAAATTCAGTATGTATTATCATCCTCAAACTGATGGAAAATATGAGCAGACTATCCAGACACTAGAAGAAATGTTGAGAGTGTACTTAATGGACTTCAAAGGAGGATGGGATCAACATCTTCTTCTGGTTGAGTTCTCTTACAATAAAAGTTTCCACTCAAGCATCCAAATGGCTCCTTATGAATACTTGTATGGGAAGAGGTGTAGAACACTGGAATGTTGGGATGAAGTTGGGGAGAGAAAACTCCTAGGTCTAGAAATGGTTAATGAAATGATGGAGAAGGTTAAGAGCATCCAGCAGCACATTAAAGCTGCTCAGAGTCGACAAAACAGCTATGTTGATAATCATCTACGAGACATAGAGTTTGATGTCAAAGACATGTTATTCCTCCACATATCACTATGGAATAGATTTATTAGATTTGTGAAGAAGGGAAAGCTTTGTCCAAGGTACATCATCCCTTTTGAGATCCTTGATTGCATTGGAGCATTGGCCTAATGAATAGAACACCCAAAAAAACATGTCTCAAGTACATGATTTATTCCATGTATCACTCTTAAAGAAGTACATACCTAACCCATCAAATGTACTCAATCCAAATGTGGTACCATTGGATAATGACCTCTCCTATAAAGAGAAGCTGGTAAAGATCATAGATCATAGGGAAAAAGTTCTAAGAAATAAGACAGTTCCCCTCGTAAAGGTGTTTTGGTGAAACCAAAAGTTTGAAGATGGAACGTGGGAACCAAAGGAAGTGATGAAGCGGAGTTACCCGCATCTATTTTAGTGTGTTAAAAGGAAATTTAGAGGGTCAAATTTCATAAGGGGGGTAGATTGTAACGACCCAAACTTTTATTAATGAAAATTCATCTTTATTTGATTAAATGAATTATTATGTAAGAGGGTTATATAACATATGCACTTCCTTGGTTTTATGTTTTTTGATTTCAAAATATCGTTATGAATTGTAACTATTTCTAATATAGTTGTTGAATAGTGATCACATGGTTAGTATAAATATAGGGCTTTAACAAATCCAATTTACTCAAACAAATGAAGTGATGGATTCAACCAGTAGAATTTCACCATATGAAGCACATTTTTTATAGATTGGAATGGAGGTGGAATCATTGGTCTTCACACTTTACCAAGCCCAGGTCGAGATTCGACACATAAATTTTGAACGAAACCTCCTACGGGAGAATTGGAAGTTGATAGAGAATACCACCCGAGCGATGTTATCCAAGCCACCCCAAGAGTCTGTCACCATCGCACACCGTAACCTTCAGTCGTACACAGGTGTTATAAGGGGTTATGTAATAAAACCCTATTACTATGATTATGTACATTATTTTTTTATAGAGAATATACATTAATTTTATTATTGTTAATTTTTAAATATTTTTTAAATAAAAATGGCATTTTTACTTAATTAAGCAATATATTTTGATAAATTGACAGAATTTTTTAATTAAATAAAATTTTAATAAAATTTTAACACTAAATTACTCTTTATTAAATATAAATTAACATATAATTAATATGAATACAATTGTGATTTTTTATTTAGGTTTGAAAGTTATTTTTTTCAAAACCCATGAATTTTCGATAAATGTCAGTTTTTATTTTAAAAGTAAAAATTCACATATTTAGAAAATAATTTATATAAAATGGATATTATTTTTGGAATCATGATGTCTAAATTAATTTATGGTAATTTTTTTATAATTCTATCAGACAGTCGAATTTTTGGGTAAAGTTAAATACCATTTAAATATATAATGTGTTCTATGACATCATAATGACCCAATAGTGATTTAATAAAATACTATAAACATTATTTTCATCCCATATATGTTTTAATATTAAAATGATGTGATTTTTAGTTTTGTTTGATTTATTTTACAGAGCTTTAGTGGACCCTTCAAGACTTATAAAACATTTTTACTTTTTAAATTTATTTCCTTGAGTGTGACTCACCTCCACATAAGAAAACCTAATATTTTAATAATTTATGCCATTGGCCTTATAAAATAATGTTTTCCAGACACCTTTAGAAAAATCCATGGTCAAAAACCATGGTTTGGTTTGTGGTTTTGTTTAGTTTAATGTGTGGTGTCCCAAACCTAAATAATAAAGAATTCCCTCCCTTTTCCTATATAAACCGACCCAAGCTCCCACTTCCTCTTCACTCAAAGCCTTCATAATTATTCCAACCTCTTACCTCCTATATCTATAATCCTCCTAGTGTGACCCAATCATCCAAGAAGCCTCTCTCAATCCCCTCCCAATCCTTTGGGATCACACTTCCAAATAAGGGATTCCTTCCTTCCTCATTTTATCCAAGTTTCTTAATGTTGTTACGCCATTTTAGTTTCAATTATAAATGTTGGGGTATGGTTTTAAAACTCCCACATACATTACTATTTATGTTTTAGTGATGATATACACATTTATCTCTCATTAATTCCTCCCATGTACATCATTACCATGCGGAAATTCTGTAAGGAATTTCTCTCTCATCATTTACATTCAAGCAATTCTTTTGTATTATGAATCTAAATTCCATTACATATGTTGGGACATGTATATATATGATAACATTACTGTATATTTTATGTACATATGATGAGACACCCAATTATCTCTCATAAACCATCTTTATGAATTCTTTATTTTTGTCATTATGCTATTGAAATTGAACTGCAATTTTCCAAGCCAAGGTCACTGTATAGTGAATACCATGCCCATTTCTCTATCAATGGTATTCACTATTATGAACAATTTTTTATTTATTATAGAGTTTCATGTATAAATTTTTTATTCCTTTTTCGTGGAATAAATTATGACGTTTATTGAATCCATGTTATATGATCCATGTGGAACACTTATGGATGAAATGAAATGATTAAGAAGGGTGCATCCTGATAATGCTCCAATGCATTGAGTAAAGATTTGTATCATGATACATCAAGTTAAATGAGGGTTTACTCATAATAATTAAATTTCCATGAGGTTTTACTCATTATCCATGTGCAATGGTCCTTGGATCATATAGTCATGTTAAATGTTGTTGCAACATTTCCATGTTATGTTAGTCATGTTATATCATGCCTTTATATTCATGTTTCTCTTATGATCTATTGATATTCATATTTCATAAATTGTATTTTATTCTTCTTGTTATGCCTTGTTTACTCCCTTACTATTCTTTATAGCTTACCCTTTTCTTATTCATGTCATAAGGTTATCCCATGAAATTCTAAGTACGAAGGAATGTTGTGGTCATGTAAAGGAATTTTTGAATAAAGATGTTATGTTTTATGTTATAAGTGGTTATGTAATATTTTTAAGCCCCAAAGACACTAGACCTCTCGATCTTATATATTATACCAAGTGAAGGTTTTTATGTAATATATCGTGTTTATGAGTGTAATAAAGATCATGGTTGTTACACTCTTCATACCCCAACTGATGAATTGTCGTACCCACTATGATAAGATAGATAATTTTTCATGGGAACAATATAGACCTACAATTTTACAATGACCAGAATATAAACCCATGACTTTTATATGTGTAATATCCAAACCTAACAGGCCTTTTGTGGGAGCAGATAAAAACTAAACCTTTCTACAAGAAGCATCCCCAACCCATGTCTTCTACCCTTTTTTGAGATGAGCACAACCAAATATTTATTTTTAAAGGAGGTATAACCTATTTTATGAAAATAATATGTGTAGACAACTCTACCCATACCAAAATAAGTAAGTACAACAATTAAAGAAACATTATAGAGTTGTATAAAGAAGAGTGGTGTAGAATAATTCCTATTATCCCTTCAAAAGGATTTGGGTTATGAATTTCATGTGTTCCAGTAATGTAAAATTCATATCTTCAAGATAAATGATATTGATGATGAGTTATCCCTTTCTTAATATCTTTTCTATAGATGAAAACAGTTTTGATAGAGGATCAATTTCACAATTTTATTTTCTCCACACAATCGTAGTTACATTTATTCCATATAGGCCCCAAGTCCTTTAAATTGTAAATAACTCAACATTGTAAAGTGATCTACTAGTAAATTCAAAATAATAAAAATAATTCATAATAATCAAGTGGAGAATGATATTATAAATAATTTTATCATTTAAAATTTCAAATCATTTTAGCAATTCAAACTCATTTGAATTTACTTGATTAAAATACTTCCAAAATATTAGGTCAATGATATGCAACAAATCTCATAAATATTCGAAGAAAATATTCCAAATTTTAATTTCAAACATACTTTTATATTTTAATATATGATAACATCAAACAGTGATGATACTATATTAAAAACTATAAAACAAGTTTGAATATGTTTTATAATATTTAACATGACTTTAGAAACAATATAAAAAACAAAGAAATTGACTCAAAATAATATATTTGAAATATTTGAGTTCTATAATTTATATATATGTGAGAATGGAGAAAAATAATCATCATCTTAAAAATGAGTATAAAACAAAGTGAAAATATTTTTCATATATTCTATATCATTAATAATAATAATTTGTAGATTCATCAAAACCATAAAAAACATGGAATAAACATGTAGTAGATGATAATATCATAAATATCATGAAGAAGAGTAGTATGAAGAAAATGAAAAATCTATTCCTTTATAGGGGTCAAATACTATATTGTGTAAAGTTAAAGATGATATTTTAGCTTACTATGTAAGGATAAAAAATTTGTATAAGGGTAACATGATATTTTCAAGACATTTATAATCGTAAGCTAGTAATGTTTTATAAAGGGAAAAAAATTTATATAACCTATGTAAGGTTAAATAGGTTTTATAAAGGATTGTTTAAAGGTAAATTCAATCACTTAATGAAGGAATACAACTCACATGAGGGTAAAATTCAATTTTAACAAGATGTATAAGGGTACAGTATAAGATATGAAAAGGTAATGAGAAATCTCTGCACAGGTTCCACGAGCTGTGTAAAGGTAATAAAGAATTTCAACATGTTGGTTAAGGGTATAAATGATGTTACATACCTGGAATAAGAGAATATCATACCTTGAAAAAAAGATAATAAGAAATTTTGGATCCCTATGTAATAGTAAAATGTAAGTTGTGTAGGGGTATACAGAACCATGTGTAAAGGTAATAAAAAATTACAACTACTTACATAAGGGTACAAACAGACGTTAAAAACATAAATAAAGGTAAAGAATAATTAACACAATTGGTATAAGGGTGAAACATAAACTTAAAAAATTAATTTCTCATAATATTTAACCAAAAACCTATTATGAATAATAATAAGAATAATACAAATAAATATTAAAATAATTAATAAAAAATTAAATTAAAAAAATTATTATAAATAAAAATGATAATATTTGTAATTATCAAAATAATAAATAAATAAATAATCTTTTCCAAAGGATCCACTCCAACATGCTAGTCTATATTTTTTGATAACCAAACTCAAGACCCCTTTAACATCATTTCCCAAAATTCTAAATTCATCCCTCACATGACTTCTAACTCTAAACTTCATCCCTAGGACTCAACCACTTTGATACAAATTTGATAAAACAAAACTCACCAGGCCTTTCTTGGGATTATAGTAATCTGGGTATTACACCCCACAGCCATCTCTAATAGGTTACAGGCTGGTGACTATCATCAAGTAGAAATATAAAAAATAATGGGAGCCCTTATGCTAAATCAACTTACAAAAAAAATATCTCTTATGGAGAAAAAATTTTATACAACACCAACAATATATATATAATAAATTGAACTATATATAATAAATGTATATGACATAAAATACATGTTCAATGCCACATAAGAAAATACTAAAGTTACTATACATCCCATATGTGTCTGAATATAATTGACCGAAGATACCCAAAAGTTCATCCTCACTTTTTATACTCCTAGATCAATCTCTAGTCACAATTGCCATTGCCTTCATTATAAACCACCATGCATCACCACGTATCATCGTGCGTCAACTTTTAAAATCAAAGGTAAGCACCATGTCCACTATGACCACATCAAAACCCTCTTTTAACTATATAGACACAACATGTGTGGTAAATAGGCCTATGTAGGGGTGATTATAAAAATACTTAGTTGAAAACCCTGAAAAAAAAATTAAATATTCATGTAGAATCATGGACCATGTTCACTTATATGTAACCAAACTTTTTTCTCCAAATGGCCTCAAGCATACCTCCCTGAGTACTAGAGGTTTCTGACTAATAGTGAGGGTCTCTGGTGGTATGGTAGAGAGACTATACTCACATGATTATAGTGGATCACAGTGATATTCAATAATAGTATACATTATAAACTACATAATATATGAACTATGGAAATATAAAACATCCAAATATGTTAAAAATACAGAAAAGGAATCAATATCATATAAAAATGATAATCATGATATGGTACTATATAAAAGGGGATGTATATGGGATATAGGGTACATGCATATACATTATGTTATATAATTATACAGAAAGTCCAACAACTATCTTCACTAGAATCCCAATAATAGGCTCGGTACTCAACCCCCGTACTCCATCCCAGGATAGTAAGTCATGCATCAAAAGCTAAGGGATTCCCTTTGTCCATACTTGCATCCATTAGGTCTATTTGGTTACCAACTGGTGGCTCGAACAAGGTGTGATATATACTTAGTAGGCTTCCACCAACCATTTTTAGAACTATCCATCCAGTGTATATAAGATGAAAAGTGTGTGGGTAGTAAAAAATGTAATACAGTAAATAAATGATTCACATCAGACCTAGTTCTTCACAGGATACCCAACTCAGACTACCTGCTTCGTCCTATTCCAGATGTCTCTAAACAGATGTCACCCTTCATGTATATTTATATAAACATAGGTATGTATATATGCCTCGTGTACATATAGACATATAGGTGCATATATATAGATACATATTAATATTTAAAACCCAATATAAAATCCCCAATAGTCCATACATACTTGTATGGAGTTTCATAAATCTCATAGTATATGATCATAGACTTAGAATTGGGTATTCATAAAGTATATGTATAAAATCATGGAAAAAACCCAATCTTGTGCTTGGTCTTGGAGGAAACATCCTTAGTTTTAAGTTAATTGGAATACATATCTCGCCAATAGAAATCCATATAAGGATCCTAGGTATCACTCCAAGTATGTTATATCAAAACTCGTCATCATAGGTGTCAATCCAAGGTGTCCATATTTGGACCCAATTATCACTAACAGAGTGGTTATATAGATTAACACTGTGATTATAACCATGGTAAACCATATTGAGAACCATGTATCACTCACAGTATGGTATGACAATAGTTCCTACTAAACCCATCCAAGGTAATCCACTAAGTAACCAAGTATCACTCATTGGAAGTATAAAGACCTCTACTCGATGATCCCATCTCTGATATTCTATAAAGAACTCATGTATCTCCCCTGATGTCGTGTAATTAATTTATAAATTTCTAGTTGTTAAGTCCAAACTTATACAAGTCATCCTTAATTGGGACCCATGTATCACACTCATCTTGATTTAAAATGGATGGTCATATTTAGTGTTCAACTCGTACCATTGCCAAATGTATTTTAGTAATGTTGGCCTATTTATTTGATACAATTGATTCAAGATACAACAAGAAAAGTGAGAGTATAAACAAGTGACCTACCATTTTCCATTCATTAAATTAAAAATGAATTACATTTACAAGGGTAGATTCAATACACCTCAAATGGTGGTTCAATTAAAAATACAACGAATGAGGATTTATGGCCTTTAAGGAAGGAACACACTTACATTTATCTCACATAGAGGTGGTCATCATAATATATTGTTTCATGAGTTTAAAGGACTACTCTAAGAAAGGAAACATAATTTTATTTAGTTAATTTTATATTCAGGAGTCATCATTAGAAGGTTCTGGTTCATGGAACAATAGTGCACCATATACAGCACCAAAGATTTTGGGAAAGGAAACTATACCGTCTACCATAGGTTAGTAGATGAACCCATGTACGTTGATGGATTTATATTAAAAGTAAAATATAAAAAGTCAAAAAAAAATTATGAAAATATGGCATATTAGCTCAAACCAAAATAACATTGAAGATGTATGAATAAAAAATAAAAGAAAGAAGATGGATGAATCACTAACTGATGCACATCTAACGTAACTAATAGTGATGAAATCAGAGATCATATGGAATATGTGGATAAAATTATAGGTGTATAGGGTGGAGTTTATCTTCTTATAGGATAGTAATAGAGAAAGGAAGAATAGAAATGGGGTTTATTTGTTTAAGAGACAGAAGAAAGAAATTGAATTTCACACTACTTTAAAGGGTCACATAGTTTTGATGCATGGTTAGACAAACTGTAATACAACTATGTGACAGTAATTTTCCATGGCCCCACACTCACATAGGCTAAGAGAATTGATAGACTAACCATGCATAACCCTTGAAAAAAGCCTCTGTAAAAAAAGTATACTACACTTACACGATTATGAAGCCTAGGATGCATGGTTTGAACAAACTGTTTGACCCTATATAGTGCATAAGATCACCCCACATTGTTGACTCAAATTTTTTATCACTAACCATGAGATAATCAAGTGACTTAGTCTTCCTCTCAAAAAATTTGAGCTTCAGGATCTGAATGAGCCCCATACTCTCATGGACTACTCTTTAGCCTCTTCATCCCATTACTATCCTAGAACTAGATGTTTTTTATAGTAAATTAAGTATTACTACCTATTCAAAACAAATTTTAGCTATTACAACCTACCCTCTTTAAAAATTTCTTCCCAGAGTTTCCCTTCTAAATGTGGTAAAACATTACCTATCAAATATTCTATCCACTGAGAACATACATTAGCATCCCTATAATAGGTATTATCATATTCATGAACATGATTCCATAGTACCCATATAAGAATAACTGACCTTCTATGAAGATCCTTCATGTTCTAATCAGTAATACGAATTAAAATCTACATAAAGGGTGCATCTACCTCTAGCTCAAATCCTCAAGGTCAAAGCAATTAAATGGATAAAAATAGTAATGGTGAAGATTTGATACATGGATGATATCGTGCATGGAATGGTACCTCTGTTGTAAAGCCAACTGATAGGCTACCAACCCAGATCTCACTAAGATCTTGAAAGTCTCAATGTGACGAGGTAATAACATGACTTGTCTATGAATCTATCTATGATCCAATCTAGGAGAAACTAACAAAAATACCTGATGTCGCACCCCTAACTTCAAAGGCTAATAATGATGATGGGTATAAGTCTTTATCCTAGACTGAGTTGTAGACATATTCTTCTGAATAAGTTAGACTAGCTCTAAAGTCTCCTAAATGAGATGTGGTACAATTAGAAATTCCTCACCATCCTCTGACCAATATATGGGTGAATATCATATCCTATTTCATAGGTCCTAAATGATATCAATCAAGAAAGTTTATTGAAAACTATTATTGTATGAAAACTATATCTGAGGTAATTGTTTCTCCCAAGAACCCCCAAAACCAAGAATGTATTCTATGAGAATATCCTATAACACCTATATTGTATTCATGGAATGCACATCGATATGAGGGTGGTATATTGTACTCAGATATTATCTATGAACCTAGTATCCTTTTCAAACCCTTCTAGAACAGTGATGTAAACTGAGGGTAACACCATAAAGGAACCCAATTTGTCGAATGTAATGCCTCCCAATATCGACTACTAAGCAGGTATCCTTGATCGGTATAAAGTGTATGACCTTGGTTAACCTATTAGAGATCATCCAAACTAAATGACTTTCTCAAGGGTATATCAAAAATCAGATCACAAAATTAATGGTGACCTCTTCATATTTCCACTATGAAATATACATAGGCTTTAGAAATCTAGTAGGTAATTGGGGCTCTAACTTCACCTTCTGATAGGTGGAAAACCTTGTGATAAAACTTGCAATATGTCTCTTCATACCTCTATACCAATACTCACAATTTAGGTCTTGGTATTTCTTGTTAATCTCCATATGTAATTTCCAAAAAGATGTAGGAGACTACCACATCAATTCTTCTCAGATGTCTATAGGCACCCAAAAATACCAATGAAAGTATGGGATCTCATTTTCATTGATAACCCAACTAGGTGGTGGGTCCTCACCTAAGATAATCTCCCTTTGGACTATCTCCTAAGAATATGAAGGTTTTCTCATTCTAACCCATTCAATAAGGGAGTATTTCCCTACCAAGGATACCAAAATAGAATTATACATATTTTCTTGATCCTCCAGTTTTATTTTAGAAAATAGGTCCATCAACAATGACTCACAACTAACCTCTTAGATGGCCTATTTCTAAGTCTTCCAACTCATGGAATCAGCTACCACATTTCCATTTTCAGTTGTATATGGGAGATCAATTTCAAATGGATATAGGTATTCTAGCCACCCACACTACCTGATATTCAAATCACACTATGTGTAAATGTATTTGATATTTTTTTTCCTATGTATAGGATAAACCACTCCCCAGATATTTAATTTCTCCAATATCATAAGTCATTAACCACCAATTCCATCTCAAGGTCATGTGTAGGGTAATTCTGCTTGTAACGTCTTATCTAGAGGGACTCGTGCACCACACCTCGATATCCCTACATCAGAACTTCTCCTATAACGATTCCTGACACAACACAATGAAATATATAAATTCTAACTAGATTTGGTATAATAAATGTCATATTTTAAGTAAATATCCCTTTAAACTCCTAAAAGTCAACTTTGCAGGCTTCAGACCAAAATTAAATCATACCCTTCTTGGTCAAGCATGTTAGTGGGATTCTATCCATGAGACGTCTTAACCTATAATAGCCTACCAAGCCCAAGAAACTTCGTATATCCTTGGAAACCACATCTCTCACCTTCTCTAGGTTAATAGATACTCCAGCCTATGAGATTATGTAACCCAATAAGTGAACCTAATCAAGCCAAAAGTTTCATTTGATGATCTTAGAGTACATTTTGTGTTATATTAGTGTTTTCAAATAAATCTCAAAATTGTTTTATTTCTCATACAGAGTATGATAATACACCAATATATAATCCATGAATACTGCCAAAAATTAGTCTAGATATGGGTGGAATGCCAAATTCATTAAATCCATAAAAATGGAAGGCGTGTTTGTCAACCCAAAAGGAATAACCAGATATTCAAACAAGACATGTCTACTTTGAAAAGTTGTAAGTGGTATTTTTATGGTCTAAATCACACCTATTGATATCATGACTTCAAATAAATCTTGAATAAAGCCTTCACTCCTTGGATATAGTCAAATAGGTCATAATTATGGGTAAGTGGATATAATTTCTCGACTGTAAGCTGGTTAAACCGACATTAATCCATGGAAAGTATGATGGTCCCATCCTCCTTCTAAGAGAATGGCATAGGTAAACCCCATGGAAAATTACTAAGGGATGTAACCTAATTGGATTTTGAATCCTTTAGTTGTATTTTTATTTCCTAAATATTAATAATTTCCATCCTATAAGGAGGAATAGACATTGGTACCACTCCTGCCACTAGCTCAATAGTGAACTCCACATTTATCATAAGTGGTAACCCAAAAAAAACTAAATGGAATACATCCCTGAAATGATCCAAGACCATAGGGAAGTCTATACACTACGTTACCTGATCACATAGAAAGAGATTAGAAATCTAGGTTGTCATTCCATAAAGATCACAATACTCAGTTCCATTTTGACATGCTTCGACATCCCATTCACTATAATGAATATTCATTCTTCCCTCAGGTGATGTGAAAGACACCCTCCAATGATAGAAATCAAAATGATCATGATAAGGTTCCCACCAATCCATATAAGGTATGAGGTTAAAACCCATCATCTCAAGGAAAAAGAGACTCCATACAAAATAAGATAACCACTTATCTCAAGGGAGAAACCCTTACATCAACATACGCGCTTGGTTTGGATTCTCAAGGGTGTATTTATTTTCATCATTCCACATAATTACTCTATCTCCAAGCCCATACATTCGATAATTGATTCAGATATGAAGGAAAGTGAAGAATCTATATCCAATAAGGATGAAATTAAAGTAGAGGATACAATAATATTACCTTGAACTATATAAGGCCTTAGACTCTACTTCTTATAATTGGGATACAATTCATAGATATTTATAGATTAATGATCCATAGATGCAACCTGAATAACCTAGGATAATCCACTTTATTGGAACAGTATATCAAAATTCTAGTAACCTTATCCACATCCACCTCTTCATCTTGATCGTCTTGTATTATTCCAAATCCCTTACTAATGTGGAGCCATTGATCATGTACTAGAATGTGGAGTTAGTGTAGATCCCTTCTCATTAGGTATTTAGTGGAATGTTTGGTATAAATGATTAAGTAACCCCATACTGCCACATGCTTGACACTGAATTGGGTACTTCGTACACTGGGGCTTCTTATGGACCACCCTACCACACTTGTGACATGCCATGTAACTATCAGTGTGTGTCATCTGGATAGTGTTCCCCCTATGAGTAGACTCAAAGTGACATTTCCTGCAATTAGATGAACCACCTCCCTATCTTAATATTGAAATTACTTAGTTCACACTACCATATTCTCTCAGTTTTTTCCTGGTGATGAGGGCTTGGTTCACTATTTCCGAAATGGTGGTAAATTTAAAGACATTTACTTGTGATCAGATATCGTATATAAGCACATCCTCAAACCATATCATTATGGTCAACTCATCACCAATGAAGATCGGTGAAAATTTATAAATCTTAGGAAAATGATCTGAATACTCCATCACATACATATCACCCTACTATAGGTGCATAAACTCTCTAGAGTGGGTTGATCATAACATCTGAGGGATGAAGTAGTCATAAAAGGCTATCTGGAAGTCTTCCCAAACCATACCCTAATGTCTACTAACTTGGGTAATAACATCCCAACAATTCTTTGTATAATCATAAAGAAGATAAGTTGTGAGAATAACCCTCTACTTGGGAGGCATCTCAAAATGTTCAAAGATGTATAACATGGCCTCTTGAAATGAAATAGAATCCTGAGGAACACTATCCCCAAATAAATTGGGAGGATTTTGCTGCTGAAATTCTCATGAAAAATCCACCATAGTAGATGTTGGATGTATATCTCCCTATAGAAGTTTCATCAATCATAGAAATATCTCTCAAAACATAGCATCATCACCCAGAGGATAAATAGAAGGAGGTGCCTCATGTGAAAACATGGGAGGAAATACTAGTTTCTTCGGGCCCACCACCTCCAAACCTTGGTCATTCCCGCCCAAATGGTGCACAACTCAAAGAAATCATGGTGTTATAGTCCTAATATTTCTAAATGCATGCCTCATATAGGATTAATATAATCAGGGTCACATATATTATAATAGGTTAGGTACATATCCTTCGCATATAAAAATCATTCACCTTTACATTCTTATGAAGTGAGGAGTGGGTGATAAGAAGATAAAAGGATCACTAGAGTCATTGTCTATTACCCACTAATAAGATCATTTTAAGGTTAGGTTCTCACATTTCATAGTATAGGTTCTAGTATATGGAGTTCCAATTTTGAGGTATGGAGGAAAACACCCTTTACTTTTCAATTGGTATCCCCATTTAACGGTAACCATTTTACTTAAGAGTTTAAATTTAGTTAAGTTTTTACTCATTTATATGTAAATGTATATATATCACTATATAATTAGATGCATCAGTATTCCCATGTTATAACAGAATAATATTTATAAGTAATAATTAGAAAATCATGTAACTACGAAGTAACCTTCACATCTTAAATTGGGATGTAACAGGCCATAGAAAATTATTTGATTAAATGAATTACCATTTCTAATTTATTAAATTCTATGATTCATAAATTATAATTAGAATTCATGTAATCAAAATCATCTGACATTTTATCCCATGGAACTATTGTTATCGGGCTCCAGCATGGAATGATTGATTAATTAATGTTCTTTCATCAAGCAATATGGGGAAACACCATTTAAGTTGATGTGGACAATTTAATTAATCTTATTATTTTACCCCTGAAAGAAACATTTTAACATTTTCAAATAAAAAAGTCAAGGCACTTGCAAAAATCATAGGAAAAATAGGAAATGAAATCAATGAGATACACCTATATGACAAGAAATAATTCAAGAAATGTGAATCCACATCGGCCTATAATGATGCGTGAAATGATAACTCCTTGCCTAATTGGGACAAGGGTAAAGAAAAGCTCATAATAATATAAAATGTTATGATTCGTGTGAAACACCCAAGTATGAAATCAATATAATTATAACATGAACAAACCAAAATAGCAATATCCTAACCTAGCTAATTTGTCTTTCCTAGGTACATGAGTTATCTACTCCTAGGAACATGATCATTACCAAATTATGACATGTTACAAGTCTTTTATCTTATGCCAATATAGTAATAAAAAAGGAAAAGGATGTATGAAACCACTTTTTAGAATCCCAAACTTGTTTCACTTATAAGTAACCAAACCTGATTGTCCTCCTTGAATGCCAGAGTCTCATGACTAGTAGTGAGGGTTTATAGTGCTATAGTGAAGAGACTATACCCTCATGATCAGAGTGTATCACATCAATATAAAATAATATTAATTAGTGGATATAATATAATAAATAAAATAAAGAAATATAAACCTTCTAAATATAGTAAATAGGAAAAATATGAATCAATATCATATACGAAGATGATAATCATTTCATGATTCAATAAAAAAGTGTAAGTGCATGGAATACAGGGTACAAGAATATAAATCATTCTATAAAAAGTAAAAAATAAATCCAAAAATGGACTCTAATAGAATCCCAAGATTAGGTTCAGTCCACTACCCATGTACTCTATTATAAGATAGTAATTCATTCATCCAAACCTAGAAGCTTCCCTTGGTCCCTACCTACTTCCATAAGCTCTGTTCTGGTACCAACTGGTGACTTGAACAGGGTGTTAGATATACTCAGTAGGCCACGAACAATAAGGTCTAGAATTTTCCTATATATTCATATAATATGAGTAGTTTTCATGTAATCATAAATTTAATACATTAAATAAATAAATCACATTTGCTCATGTTCCTCATAGGATCCCCAATTGACACTATCTACTTTGGCCTAAGCCAAATCTCTTTAAACAGATGTCACACTATATGTATATTTGTATTAACAATGGTGTGTGTATATATATGCATCATATAAATATAGATATATATTTGGGTACATAAACATACATATGAATAGTTAGTAACTAAGGTATAAACTTAAATTTTCCAAACATACTTATAAAGAGTTTCATAACTCTCATTACATATGATCATAGATGTATAATTTGGATGTCATAAATGTTATGTATAAATCTTGGTTTGAACCCGAGTTTGTGCTTTGTATTAGTGGATTGATCTTTAGTTTTAGGTTAATTAGAATCCTGATCTTATCCAAGGATTTTTGTATAAGAAACCAAGTTACCACTCCAGGTATGTTCTATCAAAACCCATCACTATAGGATTCAATCAAAGAAATCCATATAAGGACCCATGTATCCCTCATGGTAAGGTATAAGGCATAACCCTGTGATTCTGTCCAAGGTATACCACATCATGAACCAAGTATCACATGTATCATGGTATGGTAATAGTTCATACTAACCCCATCCAAGGTAATCTGCTCGGGAACAAGGTATCACTCATGGGATGCATAAAGACACCCACCTAGTGAACCCATCCATGTTGTTCTATAATGAGCCTATGTATCACTCCTGATGTGCTATAATTAATTTATAAATTTTTAATTTTTAATCCAAATGATCCAATCCAAAGAATCATTAATCATGACCCTTTTATTTCCCACTACATGATTCAAAATGGATGGTAATATATTGTCTTAAATAAATACCATTCAACCATGAATTTTACTCTTTTTTCCCAATTCATTTAATATAGTTGATTATATCTACAAAAATAGGAACAAGGATCTATACACATGGCCTAGAATATTTCTCTAGATCAATTATAAATACATTAGATTCACAATGGGAAATTCCACACACCTCAAATGGAGGTTGAATTTAAAATAAAAGGAATGAGACTCATAGGACTTTAAGGAAGGAATACCCTTAGGGGTGGATCACATCATGGTTTTCATCATACGATGTAGTTTTTAAGTTTATAGGACTACACTAAGAATGGAATCATCATTTAATTTAGTTAATTGGACATTTAAGAAATGTCTCCAGAAGGGTCCAGTATGCAACACAATGGTGAACCATATAAAGAATAGAAACTTTTGGTATAGGGAACTATACCACCTACCTTAGGTTGGTAGATGAACCCATGTCCATTATTGGATTTAGATTCAAAGTAGAATGGAAAAAATTAAATAAATAGACAAATTCCCTAAAAATAGGGAATATTATCTCACACCAAAATAGAGCCAAGATTGTGGAATAGATGGAGAAAGGAAGGAAGATGAATGAATATCTTACCTATAAAAATCCAATTCAACTAACAATAATGAAATCAGAGAATAGATAGAAGTGAGGGATCAATTCCTGGGAGAGGAGGGTGGAGGAATGTAACTCCCCAACCTAGGTGCCACATATCAGTGCCCCGAGATAGTTGTTCACATAACCTCGGGTGAGCCTACGCAAACATCGGAGGCTACGGAATAGAATTTATGGTCTAGTATATATAAAATGGGGAGACTATACCATATTTATCAAAGAAACATAAAAGCATAAATTAATAAACAATACCCAAATGAAAATAACCAACAACCAGAATAATACCGTAACCAAAAAAACCAATAATACATGATGAAGATAATTAGAAAACGTTATCTGAACTAAAATAGTAGACATTTCATGTCATATATGTGTTAAGTAACAATATGAAAAACTAAAATAAAGTCACCCTGAAAACTCCAAAGTGGGTCCTAACATCATATATTACTCCCTCATCCATGCTTCATACCAATCCAACCATCTAACATAGGGATCTTTATATTATCCTATCTAATAAACATGAATTATATTCTAGTACCAATCAGGAAGCCTTAGTAGGGTCTGAGTACAACTTAGTAGGGCATCACCAATGGCATCTAAAACAATATCCAATCTATAATAGAGTATATAGTTGTATAATGAATAAAGTAAAATAAATAAAGAAAATTGTTTTTTCAATTCATTATTATTTAATTAACCATATAATTACCTTGGTTTATTATGACACCCAAACCATAAATACATACTTCAGATCATGCAAGAGTCTGAGCCATATATCATAGGGAATCAAAATTCATTATAACATGGGCTTTCATTAGCCATTTAATTATAATTTCATATTAGGGATACTTGGAATGCTAGTCCAATGAAAATATAATGGACCTAGAATGTCATGTCTAGAACCATGTGGGTATCTGGATCATCATTCTCTATACCACACCCCATTGTTATCACATATGGGTATTTGGAGCATCATTCCCTATCCCACAGTCATTACCACATATGGTTATTTGGATAATCATTCATTGTTTGACACTCCAGTGGCCTGAAGGCCTTAGATTTTTTTTTAATAAAACCCCCTTTTAATGGAAGTAGGGGGAAACCAAAGAAACTTCATGAAATAGAAAATTACTCGACCTGAAGATCGTAAAAAATAAAATCTAGAATAACTATTAGAACCACCCCTCCCTAGAATTTGAATTTTGATTAGGCTCCCCACTAATAAAATACTATATAGATGGAAGGTGTCCTTTTTCATATAATTGGCCTAATCTGATGGATTTTTCCAAACCCTCTCAAACATCCAAATCCATAAATACTACATAGGTGAACTGCATGCTCTGAAACATCCTTAGGGAATGTTTCTTAAGGCCGAATCTGGATGAATCTTCTTATCATGATTCCCAAAATAATTCCAGACAGTGAAACATCTTTATTGATGAAATTGTAACAAAATTCTAGAATCAAAATCATAGAATCCCCATCACATCCTCAAGGAACCTCTGCCACCACAACCATTGGAAACTAAAGAGGAAGACGATCCAAGGATCAGAAATCCATGCCTTCGTCGCCCAGGATTGGAAGACTGAACAACGCATCAATAGAGAATCACCTTTGAGGGGGTTCAAGACGATATGAACTAGCAATGCCTCCATGGGAATGAAGTTGATTAGGTCAAGGCTATAGAAGAACCCTTCCTAGGTTCCTAAAAGGCCGAACCATAGGAAGAAAAGGTCTAATTAAGAGGGAATATCTGGTGAAAAAGATGCTACAAGAACACCATCACTCTTCCAAACAAACCTTACATACCTCAAACTTTAAGACCAAAAAAGAAACCAAGAACCTAAAAACTAGATCCTCCCCCCTCCAAGCCACTCTAAAGATGATGTCGATCCACCTTGGGAAGACAGGCCACACCAGATTTGACGCCGGTCCACACCGACACTAACCCAAAGAAGAAGCCAACATTGATCCATTAGAAAGTATAACCGCACCAGATCCTTCATTAATACAATGTTAACACAGTAAACTAGAATCTGGAGCCACTACCTGGAAATAGATGCACTCCAGATCTGACATCGAGTCGAGATTGAAGGAACAAACACCGAGCTCAATACACGCCAAATATATCATAGATCCAAAGTTGAGACACCCAATGTCGAGACGAGATCCACACCATGACTGTCATAGATCTGATGACAAGGCAACCATAACTGAGAAAAGATTGGTGTTGACTGAATGAGACTGGTCAGAGGAGGGGAGGGGAAACCTGAGTCATGGGAGAGGGGTTGACGCCACCGCTCAGTACTTTTCCGACACTCTTTGTCACATATTTCACAATGTCACATATGTCACATATTTCATATAACTCAAGGTTAAGCATCATTAACCTTGATATCAAACATTTACATCAATATTTACCATTTAAATCATCAATTCAATCATGTTTCGTCAATTTAATCACATTGAATAATATGAAAAAATCACCATTAAACTATTTATCAAAATTTAATCATATAAACCACTAACCATTTTCGGTTAATCCAACCATCCCTTAATTACCATTACCAACCAATTAAATATAAAAAAAATAAAAACATTCCTTAATTTAATCATTCCATCAATTTCATAACCCATTAAATAATTAACCAATTAATTAATTCACTTTAAGATTCAATTTTAAAATGTTGCAATTGAAATTCCATAATTACGTAAACATAATTAAAATTAAAGACTATGTTAATTGACATTTATTCCACTTTACTCAAGGTAATTGACGGTAGCTTTCCAACACTTATCCCTCAATTTGAAGGGGAAAGGATCAAAACACAAAAGCTAATAAGATTGAGAAACACAACCTAGGATCCTGATCAACCCCCAAAACCAACCACGGTCAAAATATTCCACCGCTTCATAGGGAGAATAATTAAAAAAAGGAAACCACTACAAAAAAATACATATCAGGTATCCAACACTAATATATGATGATTAGAGAGAAAGATATCCCTCCAAATACATTGAGAGTTTCCAAGGGATTTAGGGGAAGAAGACTCAATGAATAAATAAAAACAAAACATCCTCATGGAACCTTTTAAAAATACTTCTCAAGAAATTATAGGGTGTGTAATTCCCTAAAATGTCTTATAATCATTTTTAGAGGGTTATGATGAAAAAATCATCCCCTCAGATTGGGATTTATCCTGATTATTTTTTTAAAAACGTGTAATAATATTACAATTCATGTATCATTTTCATTTATTAAATTAGTATACCACGTGTAACTGTTCATGACATGTTTTTTGAGAAATTTAAACATCGTGTAGCCCATTTACATAGTGTTTAAATTTTATACACACTGTTCTAGCCCAAAATATCTAAATTAAATATATAAACCTCCTCTAAGCCTTCCAAACCATTTCAAAACCTCTTCAAACCTAAAAAAAAAAGAAAACTCAAATGGGAATATACATAAAAAGGGATCGAATATTAAAATCATCCCACCTTATAATATCTTATCCTTGATCTATACTCCCATGAATCTCCAAACTCATCAAGTAAAATGGTCAGGTCACTGATCCCACATATATGATTCCCTCTCTCATGTTTCCACTTGAACATTGACATGATGTCATAATTCTTGGACTATCATCATAGTATTTCCCCATAACACTTTCTCACTATGATCCATAACACGAATTTTTTACTCCACAAAGGACACGTCAGCCTCAAACTCAACATCATCAAAATAAATCACATGATAAGGGTTGTGGTGATACTTTTGAAGTTGTGAAATATGAAAAACTTCATTTTTAGTAATATACCTCTATAGAAGAGCTCATCTTTACACCACCAAACTAATACTCTCTATAATATTAAAAGGTTCAACAAACATGGGAACCAACTTGTCAAATCTATGAATCCTATGGTGTCCCAATCTAGGATACATGCCAAGGAATACATGATCACCCATGGTAAACTAAAGGGGTTGATGACATTGATTGGCATATGACTTCTACCTACTCTGATTTATAGCCATATCTTTTTGAATCAACCAAACCCTATTTGATGTCTCTTGCATGAGACTTAGTCCCAACAACCCTGACTTACCCACCTCCATCTAGCATAAAGGTGATCTACATGAACTACCATAAAGAGCCTTATATGGTTCTATCTAAATTATTCCCTTATAACTATTGTTATAGGAGAACTCAATGAGCACTAAGTTCTTCTCCTAAGACCCACCAAAATCAAGAAAACGCATCCATAACATATCTTCCAAAACTACTATGGTACATTCCAATTTCACATCTACTTATCCAGGGAAATCCATACTCAGAAATACCTACATACCAAGAACATTAGGACAGCCTTTCCCGAAGCACGAGCTAAAACATGATTCATGGTCTAAAACTATACTCTTCGGCACCTTATGTAGACGAACTATATCTCAAATGTATATTTCCCCCAAATGATCCACCAAGAAATTCTCTCGTATAGGCATGAAACATGATACATTCTTCAAATGGTCCACAACCACCCAAATAGAATTATTCTTATGTGGAATCCTTAGGGGTCCCACCAAATATCCTATTGTAACAGCATTCCACTTACATTTGAGAATGGCCAATGGTTGTAGTAAACCACAGAGTCCTTGATTCTTGGCCTTTACTTGTTCATAGGTGTATCTCCGTGTCACAAACCCTGAAATATCCTTTCTCATTCCTGACCACCAATATTTTTTATGTAGGTCATAGTACATATTGGTAAAACTAGAATGCACCACTCACTTCGAGGCAGGAAATTCACACATCATATCCTCTCACATACATGTAGGCACAACAATAAGACTCCTGACATAGATGATATCATCCTCATTTATGGTCCAATTGGAAGTTTACTCCCCACCTTCAAGGAATTCCGTCAATGCCAACACTATGTATACTCATACTACATTTCCCTAATCAAACTCAATGGTGTGGATTCAGATGATACTAATATGAGGTTCATCTGATCTCCCCCACCCCCCCCCCCCCCCCGAACAACAATATGCATCTCAACCAGCATTTTCTTCTTCCTCCACTCAATCCTAGACTCATGAACTACCTAAGTATTTTATTCTGATCAAATTATTAGAAACATTTTTCCATTCCTGGAAGTTTATTATAGATCAAAATAAAATAATTCTATATTCTCAATGCACCTATGGTGATTGAGATTCAAATATATCTATGAACAGATATACTTTATGCTCTTGTGATTGATATACATAGTAAAATATTCACCCAATTGATAATTCCACCAACAATTCAAGTTATAAACCACTACTTCTAACTAGAGGTCATGTGTAGGGTAATTTTGTTCATCTGGACTCAACTTCCTTTTCTCATATGCTATAACTTGATCTCCCTATTTCAAATCTTCTCTGAGACTGATCCTAAATGCATCACAAAACATAGTATACTCCTCACCTAACTTGATTAGGATCAAAATTAGTTTCATATTCAACCACTTCTTCAACTCATGGAACTCATTCTCACATACTTTTGACTATTCAAACTTAACTCCATTCTTGTTCATGAACAAAAGTGGTGTTTATGAGTGGAAAAAAATCTTGGATGAACCTTAAATAGTAGATTTATAAACCCAAAAATATAAAGATATTAAAAACATTCTTGGACTACTCCTAAGAAATAATTGTCTACACCCTCTATGGTTTCACTAACACACATTCCTCTAAGATGATGTCACCTAATAAATGTACCTAGTTAACCCAAAACTAGCACATAGATAGTTAAGAATATAGAAAATCATCTCTTAGTATATTCATGTTGATTTAAAGATGTTGGGAATGATCTTCATGAGTCTTGTAGTACTCCATGATTTCATCTACAAAAACAAACACAATTTGATCCAAGTATAGGTGGAATATTCTACTCATCAAGGCCATAAACATAGTAGGAGCATTCATTATCCCAAATAGTATCGTGACAGAAATCATATAGGTCATACCCACTTCAAAAAGTGTTATTTGTTATATCATAAGGTCAAAATATCAATTGATGATACCTCGACCCAAATTTAGTCTTGGAGAAAACACAAGATCCCCACGACTGGTTAAATAGATCATCGATATATGGTAGAGGATACTAGTTCTTCATTCATATTTGGCTCAACTTCTGGAAATAAACATATAAATGAAATGTTTCTTCATCATTCTTATCAAACTATACTGGAGAACCCAAAGGTGACATAATCTGACAGATGAATCACTTATCCGTCAAAACATCAATGTGATTCTTGAGATCTTGAATCTATGTTGGTTCTATATTTTAAGGTGGAATGAAAAACAAATAATCTTCAGCAATGAGATCAATAGTAAAATACAAATTTCTCTCTAGTGGAAGCCTTAATAAATTCTCAAGAAACACTTCCTATAATCAGTCCATTATGGGCGGAACGACATCATTCTTCACAACCCCATCACCCAAGAAAGGAATCACAACCTAGGTGGGGATCTCCCCCATTTGATGATGATCTAGTCCTATATGACTTGTATGGATATCCCACTCCCCAAAATGAATCTAATTGTCACCCTTCGGAGTTGTAAATTTTACTCTCCTATGGTAACAATCAATTTGATTTTGGTATTCTACCAACTAGTCCATACCCAAAATCAAGTCGAACACTGACATATCATGGATGTTAAGATCCCAACTAAAATGATAGTCCCCAATCTCGAGAGAACACCCTTTGCATAAGCAGATGTCTCTCGACTATACTCCCAATGGTTCATTGACCATCCTAATCCCTTTCAATAACTCCTCCATTACTCTCAACTCATTTACAATTTGTGCAGATATAAAATAAAAATATGATCTTATATCAAATAAAGAACTCTCAGTCATAAAATCTACAATAATTATTCCTATGTTTGTCGATGGGCTAGGCTCACTCTCCACAATTGTAAGATAAAATACATGTAACTAATCTACCCCTATTTCTTATGTTGCAGTCTAAGTACCTTGAGTCACACCACCCTTCGGATATATGTTCACTTGCTAATAAGTACCATGTCTACTACCTCGGCCGCCATGGCCAATAGAACTTTTACTTCCCATATGGTATGTGCTAAAAGATCCCCTTAAAGCACTCAGATTATACCTAATCCTCTTTCATTACCTGTCTATTTTGGGTTCCTAAATAACCATTATAGATTTAATAACCTACAGTATGCTCAACACTATACTGGATTTCAAGGGAACTATCTACTAAGGTGACCTGGCCTACCACACTGGTGGAAGATCACTTGATTAATGTCTTGAGTAACATATCCTTCCCCCTAGCCACTTTACTTTCCACGACTCTGGTAAAAATTCTCATAGTGATGCTTCCTACCATTATAATATGTACCACCTAGTCATGTAGTTGAAGCTACCTATCCTTCAATATAATCTACCTTCAGGTTCCCTTGAGATATTAGAGCATGATTCAAAACTTCTGAAATCTTCTTCATCCTAAAGATGTTAATCTGGGACTTTATCTCAAATTTTCTCTCACCAGTATACCATTTCACAACAGTTTCCTCATCCCCCACCAGTGTTGTAATGAAGCACTAAAAATTAGTAAAGTGGCCAGCACAGTCCATCGCAGACATACTCCTTGATCTTAACCACATAAACTATATTCTGAGTATCTCAGGGTAAAAGTGCTTGAAGAACTTCTCTTGAAAGTCCTTCCACTCCATATTATTGAGTTTTCCATCCTGATTCTAGATGTCCCACCAATGATTCTCTTCACCATGTAACATATAATCATCAAGTTTGACTCTCATCTTAGCAAGAGTCTCCAAGTGGTCAAGAATTGTTTTGATAGATTCAATCCAAAACTCAGCTACCTCAAGTCCACCCTCTCTGGTAAATGTCGAAGGGTATTGAAATTGGGACTCCTATATTAGGTCTGATATACTCTTTAAAACCTTCCCTAGGTATATTTCTATAAACATCATAAATTGAGAAATGTTCTCATGGAAATACTCTCTGGTTCCTTCACCCAGGACTATCAGAGCCTCTAGTTCCACTGTTGGAGGGATATTTCTGGCCATCTCCTCCTATGTTCCTATCAACAAGAATCATTGTGGATAAATATATATACAATGAAAAACACATGTATCAAAAAACATAACATGTTATTATCACAAATCGATTATAGTTATTCACATAAATCCATAACAAGTTATCCCTCATACCCTGCACACGTTCAAAATCGAGGCATTATCGCTACCTCCAACAATCCCTCACCTGGGTCATGTCTAACATAGGGTAAACACTAACATAATTAAATTGTCTCATTGGACACTCATTTATTCATTTATCTTACCAGATTTAGCATCATTTACAATTATTAATTTCATATTTTCCACTATTTTCATTTAGATTACACAACTAAAAGAAAACACTTTTACTTAAATTACTCACCCCAAAAATTTATTTTCCAAAAATGCACCAAATGATTCATGTAACATATATTCTTAAGTGACTAGAATAATGCATGTATACAGAACTCTCATTCTATACTTTTTCATGAAGAAAAATCATAGAAAACAATAACATTACACAACAAGTGCATCACCCAAGGTAATATAACATCCAACTGTAACATCAAACTTCAATAATATCAATCCCACCCTAGGTACTTGGGTTTTCCACCATACATGGGTTATCTAATCCCATAAATGACCTCATAACCAAGTCCCTACTCATTCTAGTCTCATATCTACATTTCAGAAATAGTAAGATAAAATAAAAGAAAATAAAAATTACTATGATACCACTTTATGACATCTGACCCAAGTTCCACATACTGGTTCCCTAATCCAGTCAGTCACATGACCTCAGTAATCCCTCCCCATATGCCACAGGTTTTCGACTAGTATCAAGGGTCTAATTTATATAACATGGGGAGACTAAACCCTCTTTATCAAAGCTACACAAAAATGGAAATCAGGAAAAAGTAACCAAATGACAATAACAACCAAAAATAATAATACCATAACCAAAACAAACCAATAATACATGATAAAAAAATACTAAAACAATATATAAACCAAAACAGTAGATATGCTATTTCATATATGATTCAAGTGTCTATATGGAAAACCAAAATAATGACACCCTGACAAATTAGAATTGGGTCACAACATCATGTTTGGTTCCCTCATCTATGATCCATCCCAACTCATCCATATAACATAGGGATCTTTCCCTTATCATGTCCTTTAAACATAAAGTCTATTTAGGTACAAATTAGGAGACTCGAGTAGGGAGTGAGAACAACTTAGTAGGACACCACCAATAGTGACTAAAATAATATCCATTCTATAATAGTGTATAATGTTGTATAAGTAATAAATTACAATAAATCAAGAAAATATTTTTCTCAATTCATTATTCATTAATTAACCGCATAATTACATGGGTTCATGATGACACCCAAACCATCAATACCCACTTTAACCAATTCCATATTCTGATCCATATATGATAGGGAATCATAATTCATTATAACATGGGTTTTCATTATCCATTTAATTATAATTTTATATCATGGATACTTGGAACACTAGTCCAATATCAATATCATGGGCCTAAAACTTCATGACTGGCACCTCGTGGTTATTTGGAGCATTAGTCCATATCCCAAATGTTCTTATTATCACATATAAGTATTTGGAGCGATAATCCCTATCCCACACTCATTATCACATATGAGTATTTGGAACATCAATACTTATCCCACTCTCGTTATCACATATATCAAAATATCACATATATCACATATTTTATATAAATCAAGGTTAAATATCATTAGCATTATTATCATAAATTCACATCAAGGTGTTCTATTTCATTCATCAATCCAAGCAGGGTTCATCACTTTAATCACATGAAATAATATGAAAAAATTACCATTAAACCATTTATTAAAATTTAATCACAAAAATCACTAACCCTTAGAGGTTAATCCAACCAACCCTTAATTCCAATTACCAACCAATTCAATATCACATTAATCATCCAATTCCTTAATTCTGTCATTCTGTTAATTTTATATCTGATTAACTAATTAAAAAATTAATTAATTCACTTAAATATGTAATTTTCAAACATGGAAATTGGAATTACACAATTACATACACATAATTAAATTCAATACTATGGGAATCAACATTTATACCACCAATTTCTTGGTCATTGATGAATGCTTTCAAACCCTTATCCCTTAATTTAAGTGGAACGACTAAAAACATGATGAATAAGAAGATTGAAAAAGAAAACCTAGGATCAAGACTAACCCCCAAAACCAAAAAAAGTCAAAAAAATTCCACCGCTTCATTAAGATAATGAGGAACGTAAGGAGAACAAGGAAAAAAGGATAATCGGGTATAAAACACCGATCTACAATGATAAGATATGAAAAAATTACTCTAAATACACTACGAGTCACCCTAGGGTTGAGGGGGAGAAGGATGCCTGAAGAAATCAAAAAAATCACATAAAACTATTTAAGAAAATTCTCAGGAAATTACATGGTATGTAATTACCTTACACATTGTGTAATCCTTTTTAAATGGTTACACTAAAAAACTCATTACCTGGGGTTTCGATTTATCTTGATTATTTATTAAACATAATTTAATAATATTACACAGTGTGTAACATTTTAATGTCATGAATAAGTATACCATGTGTAACCATTAATAACATGTGTCTAGAGAAATTTACATATTTTGTAACCCATTTACATGAAATGTAAATTTCCTAAAAACTCTTTTATCCAAAAAGTTATAATTTAATGATCTAAACCACCTCCAATTCATCTAAAACATTTAACACCCTATCCATCCCTAGAACAAAAATAAAACTCAAAAGGGAACTTACCTAAAAAGGGAATGAAGTCTTACAAGGATCTATTCATACGGGTATCTTCTAGAGAAAAGAAGAATGGAAAGGGTGTTTAATTTTTTAATCTTTTTAGGGGGGAAATTTATTTTAACCCTAATTTAATTGGTTGTGTGATTTGGGTAAATTTTTGGACAAACCATGAACCAACTGTGTGACGGTCATTATCCATGGCCTCGCCCTTGCATGGGCTAACCATAGGGTTAGACTAACTATGTTCTACCGATGAAAAATGCATCTAAAATAAAATTATACATCACCTACATGTTCATGTAGCCTAGGATAGATTGTTAAAAACTGTGCATCCCTCTATAGTGAACTGGAGAACGCATTATGATTGAGGTTCATGGTTAGCACTAACCATGTGGTGCAATATTCCTATCTAATATTTAAAGGTATGGTATCCGAATGAGAAATGGACTCTCTTAGGCCACTCTTTAGCCTCTTAATCGCATTACTAGCATAAAACAAGATTGTTTGAATAGTAAATTAAGTATAATTACCCCTTCAAAAAATCCAGGATGTTACAAGACATCTCAAAACCCCTAGTGCAAGAGAGTAACCAGGAGGAAGACAAGAAGGGATCTAGATATGATCAACCACTAGAAGTGTGAGGGATATAATAATGTTCTAGTCTTCTTAGCTCTAACCCATCAAGGTCTTCACCTTGTCAGAAAGTATGGATTCATTGAGTATAGAATAACCCAAAAATCATGAAGTCAATAACCTAGTTGTAAATCACATATCTATAAAACCAAGGGGTTACTAAGGAGTCACAAATCTTGAAGCAACCAATCTACTCAATTGTTCTAACATTGATCTCAACACTAGAAACTATAAAGGATAACCTAAACATTGTTTATGTATTCATGTTAGTTGATGGGTTACCATACTCTATCATCCACAACTGCTGATCCCATGTATCCATTTTAAAAAAACCCATAGTGTAACCTACACCTTGACTATTGAGAGATGTTTATTAGGGTAGTATTAACCCCTACTCCCACAACCACCTAGGATCTAAAAAAACCCACAGCACCACACTACAAATATAGAGTGGTCCCTACATAATAGTGGGAAAATCATTATTTGAGTGGGTAACCAAGACCATTGGATGATCGATTCCATGAGTAACACAAAATAAATGGGGGAGGATCCAACATCATAGTAAGAGGACTCATATGTCACCACATATAATATAGTAGATAAGAGTAACACGCAATATGTAGGTGAAAAAACCCAAAAGATAAGAGAGATAATCTGAATCTATTAGTAAAATAGGGGGACTGTGCCTCTCCAAGAAATATATGAAAGAGGAGGGGATACCTAACACCTGGTTAATGATTTAATCATCAAACTTGAATATCATTGTTGTAACTAGAGTGATAAAACCATAAAACACCTATCTCACCTTATAAAACCCATTGATGTTCTAAAAAACATTTCATCATGGTCTACATGAAAAAATAATAAGGATTGGCTATTTATTTACACTGAATAGGTACTCGGTAAAAATTAAATTAAAAAAACCCCACATTGATAAAATTAACCATTTAGAAGCCCCTAGGAATTCCATGTGGTACACTAGAGAGGAGATGGAACACCCTGATGGGTGTTTGTAATGCCATGATGGGAACATGGCATACCCGACCAACCCCAGGTCAGGTAAGGTCGACCCAACCTGGATTTAGCACCTCCCCAGCTACATGGTTGGGCTAACCCATTTTCCACACCCCAACCAACAATATAGTAGTAAGGGTGTCATATAATCCTAGAATATTGAATGATTAGGGGGTTTGTTATCCAAAATTTTAGTAGATGAGGACCCAAGAGGGGGTGAATTGAGACCTTTAATAAATATTACAAATTAAAATGTCTCTCCTGATTTCTAAAATTTTTCATTGGATTTAATAATATTATTTTGTGTAAATATAATGTAAATTAATCACAGGACATGATAATTAATAGTGGTTCAAGGCATAAAAACACCCTAGACCACTCTACCAATACTCTATCTATGTGTTTGATGTTTTATTATAACCAATCCTTTTCATAGGGACTATCTGACTTGAGTGAAAGAAGAGAAAAAATATTACAAGGCCTTTCTTAAGCCTTTAGGTACATTTAAAAAGAACATTGATATCTTATTGAAAAATATTAGCACTACAAATACCATGTCTAAGAATAAGTATTTGAAACTCATTATAAATAATATGAGATGATAAAGGATGTGTGAATTAATCACACAATCATAGCATAAACTGACATATGAAATAGATATTCAATATTTCATAACAACAACCAAATTTTTTTGAGAATAATATATTCTTCCTTCTATATTATAAAAACTACAAGATAATAAAACATGGTTTCTCTGGCTGAATTATTTTTTACTTCATCCTCTTGATTAATAGTAACAAAATATATCTTCAATATTTGATTAGGATTTGTTATTACTCTTTTTCTTCTTTTTCTTTATTACCAACAGTGAGAGAATAAAATGATAAGAAGATAATTTGATTCTCTTTTAACAAATATCATCCCAAAAATTTAAATATTCAAACAATGCATCACTTATTTATTTTTCTTAAACACGCTTCACTTATTTTTCTATACTAGTATATGAATAAATAATTCTCTTTCAACCCATTTAGAAATATATATAAAAATATATTTTCTACTAGTTCATATTGTTCTCTATTTAAAATTTTCAAAAAAATTGGAATACAAGGTCCCTCAAATTCCTCTATGAAAATCATTTATTCTAACCATGAATGAACCTTGGTAATATTGACATAAAAAATAATTGAATATTGTATCCATAAATATCTCCTAAAAACATTCATTTTTGAAAAACTTCCTATTATATGAAAATAGGATTATTTTATATAGTGTATTTTTATCTAACCTAGTTGCTTCAAATGTCTCATTGATTTTCTCCTTTAAAAACTTGAATTTTAATACTTTGAAAAGTAGCATCAATTTTTTATAAACACAATAGCGGTCAACCTTCAAAAATGTCTGACTTTCTAACATATCGAAAAGAATGAATTTAATAAAGTTATGGATGAATAATTATTCATTAAAATCTTACAAATAAATTCACACACCTATATTAGATTATAAAATTTAATAAAAACTAATATAACATCATAAATAATTTATATGATAGTGTAGAAGATATAAATCCCAAAACCATAAAAGAACAAAGCATCATAGTAACTTTTGTAATTCTAAAAATTCAAATTCCATTAAGTTTATATAATAAGATTAAAATATTATAAATCCTTAAAAACCTTTAGTTATTCTAAATATATTTATATCTTTGAGATTCAAAATATATTAAAAATGTTTAGATCATAAGAAATAATGCAGTGCAAGTAGCCTGATTATTCTTTAAGAGTAATCGCGTGAGTTGTGCACTGCATGTGATGAGAGTTTCTAATATGAAACAATGAATATTATTCATTATATAGTTTGGATAAATTTATACCACAATGTTTTTTTATTTGGATATTGAGTTTCAATTTAAAGACAACTCCCCACATGAAATGTTAAACACAGTAGATAGGGAGAGAGTTTATACATGCTTCTATTTGTTGTATTGTGTAAGAAGTGAGCTTATGGTTCAAATCTATTGTATGTTACCTGAATTTTTTATTATAAAATAGGATTTTTGAGCTGTAAATAGATTTTTAATTCATTTATAGGCCTTCTTCAAGTTTATAACAATATATAGTATGTTTTGATTCTTTATCTTTCTCATTTTCATGTGGTACAATGTTGCATGTGGATGAGTTATGATATGAGTGTGAGGTTATGTGTGTTCATTTTAGTGACCCATGTTCTTACTATTTCATGAAATATAGTACGAAACACCTATTTTAATTTTAAGTTTGAGTTTATAAAGGTCATTCTACTCATGTTCCTATGTTTTTAGTTTTTAGTTGAGGACTTCTGGAGGAGCATTTTCAGAGTTTTTAGTGTACAAAAGTAGTGTCTTCATCCTATAGAATATTTTCTTCTTCAAATTTAATTCACTATATATGATTTTATCTATTTCACATAATATAATAATCAAATATTCATCATTCATATAACTGAATCATCATCAAATCTAAACCTCTATATATTTAATTTTTTGTATCCAACTCCATGAAGAAAAATTAACTTAACTAAATTCATAATTTAAGAGAATTTATGTACAAGGATTATCTATGTAGACAAATTTTTATATATCATATTTCAAGTAGTCTAATATCCTCACATAAGATAATTTACACATAAGATAATTCTTACATAGCCAAAATCTGAAAACTAGTACTCTTTTGCATCTTAAGCTTTGATGAAATTTTAGTCCCTCTAATCTGTATATATAACTTTTAGTCCTCAGGAATTATATTTATATAATTTCATAAAATTTCAAATGAATCAAGAAACACCTATATTTTAATTATTGTACACATGATATCCAAAAATAAAATAACCACACATAATCTAGAATATTGTTGTAGAATAGAAAACATAACATAAATTCTATCAATTTTTAGAGAATTCAAACATCTGGTACAAAAATTTTTATAGATGCATAAAATATAGATAAAATTATGAACACATTAATTCAAAAAACTATGTGTAATTGTGATATCTATATATTTAGTTATTACTAAACAAGAAAATCATATATATTTTATGGGAAAATGCAGAGCTACAGAAAAATTATTGGACCTTGGTGAATTTTTAGAGAATCCAAGAGACAAGATCAACCTTCATTGTTGTTAAATTAAAAATAGATACATCTCTTAGATATATATATATATTATAATTAAATTATGATATATTTACCTCGTGTTTTAATTTAAAAACAATGGAAACTATAAAATGAAAATATTTTATATAACTAAAAACCATCAACAACCTCATCCCAAAAATTTGAACAACTAGACACTGATTCAGACAACACTGTAGTTGAAGAAAACATGTATAATATTATTATATTTATAAAATATTATTTTTTAAATCTCTATTACTATTTATTGAGATATATTCAATATATAAAGATCTATCAAAACTGAATTCCATATTTTTTTCAAGGGTTTTTTCACCTGAAACAGTCTATTCTAACAAATATTATTCAAACGTAAAACATGTGAAGTTATAGATTCACTGTAGAATAATAAAATAAGAAATATGAACCATGTATAATATATAATAACATATATAACAACAATTAACAGATATATGAATATTTAATAGACAAATAAAATCAATGTAAAAGGAAATAAAACAAAGAGAGGGTGTTGTAATTATCAAAACACAAATGTGAATGATGATGAACCACTCAACATTCTCCCCTTTTTTGATAACTAAAAACCTTGGAATCATTCTCCCCCTTTTTTATAGGATCAAAAAGGTAAAATAATGAAGGGAAGTTTATGTAACAATAAATAATAGAATTTAAATAACATAATATATTTTCTAATAAAATTAAACTTTAATCATATGGATCATGAGAATAGATTTCCACTTAATATACAAGTTAAAATTTAATCACTAGTTTCAGGAAAAAGAATTCTCCCCCTTTATAATAAAATAAATTTAAGCTTCCAATAAATAATAATTAAATACAACTGCCATAATAACTTTTTCAATGGATAGTTAATAACAATAAGAACATGCTTTCAAGGAATTAACAATAATAGAGTAATCATGCTTTAATGGAATTAAAATTATCCATTTTCTCCTTTATAAATTATCATTTATATAAAAAGAAAAATAGTTAACATAAATTGTTATAGTACATAACAAATTTAAAAATATATATTTACCTTTCTTAAAAATATTAAAAAATTTATAACATATGCTTAAATAGTGAAAATAAAAATAGAATAGATCGCATGCTTCACAAAAACAAATAGTCATAACCAACACATACTATTATGTCATAAATAATAAACAATATAGTCCCCCCAATTATATTCTCATACTCTTGAAAATATTTAATATTGAATGATTTATTTCTTTAAAATATATGGCGGTGACTATTTTAATCATTTTGAACTCTCATTGTTTATAATTTTTAACTACAATGATCCCCAAAACAGATTAAATATTTTCAAATAATTTCATAACCATTTTCAACATTATAAATATAGTTGTACATACAATAAATAAAATATTTTGATACATAAAGTAAATAGATAGTAAAGTACATGAAATAAAATAAAATATAATATAACTAAAAAAATTCTTACTAGAAATAAAAAATATATATATTAGCACATCCCAACATAGTATAAGATAAAACACTAAAATACAAGAATATTGTACATGAATTAATATTTTGGTACAAGAAATATTTTGTAAAGATTAAACATTTAATAACATGCACATATTGGAAGAGGAATAAAAGATAAAATATTTAATACATTCTCCCAATACATAAAATAGTTATTACACTTCAATAAGTTTTAAAAAAATAAAATTAAAATGAAATACTCCATGGTTTACAATTTTTAAATTTAAGAGTTTCTATTTAATAATTAATAAGACACTTGAAGATTTTACATTGAAGTTAAATGGAATAGAATAGAAAATTTCAAACAAAATTTTTTTGGTACCCATATTTCTTTGGGTCCAATAGTGTTAGTAACAAGTGATTTTGGAAACTAATTTTATTTATCATTTTAGAAATTATAACTTTCAGGTTGGATAAATATTTAGAATAAATATCTATTTAACACCATAAAATTGAGGAATCTTAAAGAAAAATTCCTTCATAATATTATTATTAATAACATAATGAAAAAATTTAATAATTTACATGATTTTACTCTTAGAATCAGAAAATAGTTTCCATAATTTTTTTGTTCATCATCACTACTACCAATTTCAAGATTTATTTTATTAGCTTTATATTTTCTAAGGATTTTATTTAAATACTTTTTCCTTTGGTAAACATTATATTATCCAGTTTCAAGGATTCTATTTGAACAATTAAAACATTAATTGTTTTATCATAGATAACATAAGAAGTTTTATCAAAATATGACCTTAAATAAGAAATTTGTTTAGATAAAGATTCTTTTCAATAAAAACAGCATCATGGTATTTCTACAAAGGTTTTTGGTTTTTCTATAAATCTTGAAATTTTTCTTCAATAATAAATTAATATTCATAATTTTCATTAAATGATAAATTTTCATAAATAGTATTTTCTTAAAAAATTATGATTTCACTTCCTCAGCTTGATCCATAAGACATAGATTTTTCATTTGATTTTCATACTCAACTTATGAGTTAGAAGTAGATTCACTATAATAGTACATAGAGGTACTCTATATAGACATCATAGATTTTATCCCTTTTCTCTTACATACAAATTTTCATTGATGTTTTCATTGAGGGAAATTTGATCTTAAGTGATATTTATTTTTACACTCACAACACCTAACTTCATCATCCTCATTAATCATAGATCACTCCTTTTTATTCTTATATAGATTGATAAACATTCTAGGAATTTCTAATAATTCATCATTTGAACCCAAATTACTATAATTTCAATCAAATTATTCATCTTTTGAATCTTTGATATCATTATTATTTCTTTTGATAGAAATATGATTTTCAATCTCAGGTTGTATCTCATATTTATACATCCTAAGAGTCCCAATTTATTATTTCATCTTTAAATATTTAACGTGTGTGGACTATCAAATAGTAGTAGTAATTCTATTACACTTTGTTCACAAAATTCTATATACCTTCAAGGCCTGATCCAATTATAGAATTTATGTTCCTAAGGAATTAAAATCATTTAATAACTCTGTTAGTCTTATTTGGATATGATTAATACTTTCCTCATAAATCATCCTAAAATTTTCAAACATATGTTTTTTAGTATGGTATCATATTTTTATGACATTATTGGTTCCTTCATAGGAAACTGTAATTGTCTCCCATATTCCATAAGTTTTAGTACACTGACAGTCTTGGTTAAATTATTCTGTACCAAGAAAAAAAATGATAGTATTCATAGCATGTGAATTTAGGTAATACTCTTCTTCATCAATATCACTCCATGTCTTTGGTTCTTTAGTGGGAATATTATATGTATTCACCAATTTGAAATAGATTTTTAGTTAAAGATTCACCAAATATATAATCATCTTATAGTTATAGCTTCTATAATTATCAGCATTAAAAAATTGTGTAACTTTCTGACATGGGTGCCACACACTGGTTCCCTAAGTTGGTCAGTCACATGGCCTCAGGCATGCCTCCCCATATGCAATAGGATTCTGAATAGCAGCAAGGGTCTAATATAGATCATTGGGATATTATACCCTCTTTATCAAATTATCACAACATAGGAAATAAATAATAATAACCAAATGATATAATCAATAACCAAATAAAACTAGTGTCACATGATGACCAAAATAGGAATACAAAATCCAAAACTAAAAGTAGATATGTCATCTCAAATACATGTCATGTTTCAAATGAAAACCCAAAATAAATACACACAAATACTCCCAAGTGGGTATTGACCCCATGTTTGGTTCCCTAATCCATGGTCCATACTAACTCAACCATCTAACATGGGTCTCTTTCCATTATCTTGCCCTAAAAACATGAAGTCTATTCAGGTACCGCTTAGGTAGCCCGAGTAGAGTGTGAGTACAAATTAGTAGGACACCACCAATGGTGTCTAAAATAATATCCAATAAATAATAGTGTATTAATTTGTCTAAATAATAATGTAAATTTCCTAAAGTTAATAGTTATCACATTTTAATTATTCTTTACCAAGCCATATAAACACCTCGGTTCCCATGGACACCCAAACAACCAATACCTTCTTTGTCCCATGCTAGATTCTGACCCATCCCAACGGTATATCACATATCCCAATACCACTGTTATAATTTATCATTTAAATTTATAACACATCCAATTAGAACCATATCCAATTCCACTCTCATGGGTTTATAACGTCATGTCTAACACCCTGTGGGTATTTGGAGCTACTTTCCCTATCCCACACCTCAATGTCACATGGGTATCTGGATCCTTGGTCCATGCCCCACACTTTCTATCTCATATGGGTATTTGAAGCCTCAATCCCAGTCTCACACTTATTAACACATAGGTATTTGGAGCCCCAGTCCCCATCTCATACAATACTGATCACATCTGGGTATTTAGAGCCTCAGTTTGTGTCCCACACTCATATCTCAATCAATCAAACATATATCACATATATCACACAAACATCACATATATCACATAAATCTAGGTTAATAATTATTAACACTATTTTTATATACATTTCATAGTATGATGTACCATTAAAATTTATCACAACAACATGGTTCATCACTTTAATCACATGGAATAATATGAACAAATCACTATTAATTCATTTATCGTCATTTAACCATATAAACCATTAATCTATTAATGTTCAAGTCAACCATATCATAATTCCTATTTTCAATTAATTAATAATCATATTAATTAACCAATTACTAAATCTTAAAATCACATCAGTTCCACAATTACAATATTCCATTAATTAATTAACAAGTTAATTAATCCAATTTCACAATTTTGCAATTTCCCATATTAAACCCAATTCATAAACACATGTAAATTAAATAAAATCAATTCCATGATTCTATGAATTAGTTAATAAATTAATTTATCCAATTCTAGATTCAATTGTCAAATGTTCCAATTTAAATTCTATAATACATACATGCAATTGGAATTAAAGACTCTAGGAATTGAATTTATACCACCTTCCTCAAAATTTAGGATAAATGCTCAGTAATAAAAAAACCTCCAATTGAGGCTGATCATTAAATTACCCAATGAAGAATGATATCATAATCCAAAACAAAGATCCAAGATCAAATGTGTTAGATATAACAAAACCTTGATCTAGATCCACTACTAACAGAGGAAAACATCTCTTCAAAGGATGACATAAATATGAGAGAGTGGTAGGAAACCATACGGGATTAGAATATCTTACTGGGTGAGCTGAAGATCTTCAATACGGGATTCAAATCATTAATAAAGGAAGTAAAAAAGGTCTTGGAATCTATCTGGGAACATCCAAATACAAGAGAAAACTTTTATGTTTGAATTAGGTCAAGTTAGGGTGAAGTCCCAGGTGTTTGGGAATTTTTAGTCTAATTTTTAGGGTTGTAAAATTATGTGAACACGGTTTCCTATACAAGAAACACAGTTTTCCCTAATTGTACACCTCACCTAGGGGTGATGCACGGTTTCTACTAAGAGTGTGCACAGTTTGAAAAACCATGTGTCGGCCATGTATATCTCTTCTTCTTAGGTTTTCATGGTTTGGACAAACTGTGTGCCAACTGTGAACTTCACATCTTCCTTCCAAGATTCTACAATTTCACTCAAAAACTCTTTAAGGTAAAAATCTACCAAGATATACTCAAAAAAATTAATAAGATAACCTAAAATAATCATGAGACATCTCTAAGAAAGGTTGGGATCTTATAATCTCCCTACCATATAACAGCTCAACCTTGAGCTCTAATCCCAATCATATCTAAGATATTGAGGTACAAAATTGTTCCACTGATCCAACGTATCCACTTATCTCTCCCATTTTTCCTTTAAAACACATCCATGTACCCACAATACATGAACTATCTACACTATCTTTCCCTGTAACACTTTATCACTATTATCCAATACACGAATCAAATGATCATCAAAGGACGCATCGATCTCAAACTCAAAAACATACACATCGATCACATGATAAGGGTCAGGGTGATACCTCCAAAACTTGTGACACATTAAAAGTATCATGCATTGCATTGTACTTCTGTGGAAGATCCAATCAATATGTCATCGACCCAATTCTCTCCACAACCTCAAATGGTCCAACAAACTGGGGAACCAACTTTATCTATCTCAATATCATATGGTGACCCAATCTAGGTGCCACTTGAAAGAACACGCCATTACCCCTAAAAATTATAAGGGTCATAAGCATCTATTTATATATAAATTCTATCTACTTTGATCCATAACTTTATGCTTCTGAATTAGAAGAACCTACTCCAAAGTCTCTTACATGAGACTCGATCCTGATAACTCTGAATCACCTACCTCCATCTAACATAGAGGTGATCTAAATGGGATAGCATATAGAGCCTCATGTGTTTCCATCTTTATTGTTTCCTGATAACTATTTTTATAGGAAAACTCCAAAAGTTCTAGGTGCTTCTACAAAGACCCACTGAAGTCTAGAACACACTCTCATAGAATATCCTCAAGAACATGTATAGTTTGTTCTGACTACCCATATGTATGTGGGTGGAATTCCATACTCAATAATACTTGTGCACTAAGCATATTATAAAATCCCTTCTAGAATCACTAAGTAAAACATAAGTCATGGTCAAAAAATATACTCTATGGAACCCCATGTAGATAGATTATCTCTCTAATGCACATATCTCCCAGCTGATACACTAATAAAGTCTACCATATATGAAATAATTGTTCTACCTTAGTCAATCGGTCTACAACCACCCAAATAGCATCATTATTCTGAGGTATACTTGGGAGACCCATCACAAATTCCATAGTAATGTCATCCCACTAATATTCTAGAATTGGAAATGTCTAAATTAAACCACTTGGTCATTTATGTTAGACCTTTACCTATTTAAAGGTGTAGCATCATGTCATAAACCCTGTTATCTCTTTTATCATGCCTGGACAACAGAATTTTCATCATAGGTTATGGTTCATTTTGGCCACACCTGGATGAACCTCCCACTTCAAGGCATGAAACACACACATCAAATCCTCCTGCATTCTCATAGGAACAACCCATTTTCTGATATAGATGATCTTATCCTAATCTATAGTCCAATTAGAAGATGAATCCTCAACTTCAAGGATTTATCTCAAATACAAACATTCTTGATTCTCATACTTCCTAACTATAATCCATCTCAAAAGTATAGACTCCAATGAAACTGATACAAGAATCATCAACTTCTAGATCTCCTAAACCAAAACATGCATCACATCTAGTAAGTTCACCATATTCCTTTCAGCACTAGACACCTAAACATCTTGAGTCTAAGTTTTCCTTCTTTAAGTGTCAATATCATTGTTCCCCTTTCTCAGAATATATGCTAGCACAAAATCAAATGAATTCATATACTCAACCCACCTCCGTTGTTGGATATTCAAACATCTCTATGAAAATATATACTTCAAGATCTTCTGATCAATATACATAGTAAAAAAATCCAAAAGATAATTCCACCAATACTTCAATGCATACACAACTGCTACTAACTTGGGGTCATGTTAGGGAAATTCTCATCATGTGGCCTAAACTGTCGAGACCCATATTCCATAACTTAGTCTCCTTGAATCAACACTAATATAATCTTGATTCTAGAGGCATCCCAAAACACTATATACTCCTCACCTGGCTCAGGTATGATAAATATTGGTGTTATTTTCAAACACTTCTTTATCTCCAAGAAATAATTCTCACACTCTCCATACCAATAAAACTTTACTCCCTTCTTGTTCAAGCCTAAAAGTGGTGATGAAAAATGGGAGAAGTCTTGGATGAACCTCTTGTAATATCCTTATAATCCCAAAAATATATGGTTATAAAAAAATTGTTGGGTTTCTCCCAATAAACAACCTCTTAAACTTTCTCTGAGTCAACTGACACACCTTTCTATGAGATGATGTGACCTAAGAAGTATACCTGATCAATATAGAACTAATACATCGATATCTTGGAGTATTGTTAGTTCTCTATCATTATACTCAAGATGATATCAAGATTATGGGCATGATCGTTATGAGTCTTGGAGTAAACTAATATTTCATCCATGAATAATACCAAAAACTGATCCAAGTACATGTGGAAAAATCAATTCATTAATACCATAAACACTACAGGAGCATTTTTCAACCGAAATGATATCATGAAGAACTCATAAAGTCCATACATTCTTCTAAAATCAAATCGAGGTATGCCAGTAGGTCAAAATCTAAACTAATAATACCCCAATGTTAGTTTTATCTTATAGAAAACACAATCTCCCATAAATTGGTCAAATAGTTCATTGATACACAGATGAGGCTACCAATTCTTCACTATCATCCAGTTCAACTTCTGAAAATAAACACATATGCACAAACTCCCATAAAAATTATTTTAAAAAAACTTTAGAACCCCAAGGAGACATACTCAGGTGGCTAAACCACTTATCCATCAATTATTATAGCTATGTATTTAGCCATTGAAGATCTTTTGGTGCCACTTTTTATAGTCTAATAGAAATTGACATAGCCCCCATCATGAGCTCAATTGAAAATTACACATATCTCTTAAGTAAAAGCTATGATAAGTCCTTAAGAAACACATATTGGAACCAGTACACTGTGGCTGGAAATACATACTGATTTACACCTCTTTCATCCTATAACATACTAGGAACCTAAGCAGTAAACTCTTCCATTTACTGACTAATTGGCCCTGCATAGCCTGCCTTGATATCCCACTCTCCACGGTTAATATATTTATCACCCTCATGAGACGTAAACATCAATCTCCATTAGTAAAAATTTATGTGGGTTTGTATTCTTCTAACCAATCCATACCCATAATTAGGTCAAAACCTAATATATCCATGATGTAAATATTCCATAGAAAATTATAATTCCAAACCTTGAGGAAAAAACCCTTGTGTAAATAGATGTCCATCGATTTTACTCCCAACGGTGTATCTATCATAAAAAACCCACTCATGAACTCCACCGCCAAGATCAAACCATTCAAAAGTTGTGCAGATATAAAATAATGAGAGTGATAGTTTAAAATAAGGAACTAACCAATGTAGAGTCTAAAAGAATAGTACCTATAACTGTTAAGGGTCCAGCCATGCTATCCACCAGTGTAGGATGAATGATATGAAAATATCCTGCCCCTATGGACTATGATGCGGTCCGAGTCCCTTGAGTTTCACCACTCTACTGATATGGTAACTCTTGACTTGAAGCACCACATACATTTCTTCTACTGGAATATCTAGTAGAACTCAATGTTCCGCACTTATGTAGTGTATAATATCCCATTCCCACACTCCAATTCATCCTAGCTACACAATAATTACTCATCTATCATGGGTTCCTATAGAACCTCTATAGATTTACCATCTTTCTACAAGATTGGCACTCTACAGGTGTTCAGGGAAAATTCCAATGAAAGTGGCCCAACCTACCACACTAGTGGAAAATAAATCGAGTAAGATCTTGATTAATTGAAACTTTCCCCCTATCTATTCTATTTTCCATTTCTCTGGTCTACATTAACATATAAACGCTTCCTAACCTTTGATGACTTACCTTCTAATCATCCATAAAAAACCACATATCCTCCAATGGATGCCTCCTTCTGGTTTCACTCATCTATGAGAGCCTGATCCACCACCTCAACAATCGCCTTTAACTGAAATATTTTAACCTGTGACTTAATATCACATTTAATTATGTCCTAGAAATGCCTTGTCATAGTTTTCTCATACCCTTCCAGTGATGGATAAAATCACTACAAGTCAGTAAAGCCACCATTATATTCCATCATGTACATACTCCCCAAATTAAACCACATTAACTCATCTTACATATCCCATCTCAGTGTCTCTGGATAAAAGTTCTCCAGGAACATATACATGAATTCATTCGATACCATGCCATCAGCCAACCCAGTCCAAGCCTGAACATACTATGAGTTCTTCACGGATCATCATAACATATAATAATCCATCTTGACCCTCTTCCAAATAGGGGTCTCTAAATGGTCAATTATAGTCAGTATAGACTTGATCTAGAACTCTACTACTTCATGTTCACCCTCTCTAGTGATTGTCAGATGGGTGATGTAACTGAAACTCTTGTGTGAGTTCAGATATACTCTTCACTACCCAATCTATGTATCTCTCCATAAACATTATGAAGCAAGAAAATTTCTCATAGAACTGGTCTCTATATTCTTCACCCAGCATGATTGGTGCCTCGGGTTACACTTTGAGGGGGTTATTTCTAGTCATACCCTCATGTCATCCTCCCAAAACAGAACATCATGGAGGAATATCTATACAATTCCAAACACGCATCTTAGGAAACATCACAAAACATTAAAAAATTTACATAAGAGGGACTCAAAAAATTCATAACAAGTCATTTCCCCAAAACCCCACCACATGGTCAAATCTGTGATGCAAACACTACCCCTTAACAATCCTACATCTATGACATGGTTAATAAATGGTAAAATCATTATAATTATTCATGTTTATCATCCTACACCCATTTACTCACATTTTTACATCATTTTACATCATTCAATTTATATTTGAAACCTTTTTCATTTAAATCACACAAGAAAGGAAAAACATTTCAATTTCAATAACTTACCCAAAACCCATTTTCTCATGCATGCCTAAAAATGATGTGTGTCGTAATAACTCATGAGTGACTAGAATGATGCATGTATACTCAAATATAATTCCATACCAAGCCATTAGTCAAATATTATAAATAATTAGAAACAATAACATCACCCAACAAGTGCATCACTCGAGGTGAAATGGTATGCAACTATAACAACACACATCAATAACAACAATACCACCATGGGTACTTGGATTTTACCCTCGTACATGGGTGAGTTACATCCATACATGAGATTTTAATCATGAACCATCTCATATTATTATCCTATATAATTTTACCAAATAGTAATAATAATGAAAAGAAAATAAAACTCAGTTGATACCACTTTGTAATGTCTTGACCTGGGTGCCACACACCAGTGCCCCGAGCTAGTCGATCACGTGACCTCAAGCATGCCTCCCTGTATTCCAAAATCTACTGAATAGTAGTGGAGGTTTAATATCCATCATTGGAAGACTATACCCTCTTTATCAAAGTATCACAATAGTGTAAATAAATAAGAACAAACAAATTATATAACCAAATCAAACGAGTATCACATGATGACCCAAATAGGAATACAATATCCAAAACTAAACTATAGATATGTCCTGCCAAATCTATGGAAATTTTCATATGAAAAACCAAAATAAAGACACACTGACACTCCCAAATGGGTCTCGATCCCTTTTTTGGTTCCCCCATCAATAATCTATCCCGACTCAGCCATCTAACATGGGGATCTTTCCCTTATCTTTAGGTAACTAATCAAGTAACCCGAGTAAGGTGTGAGTACAACTCAATGGCCACCACCAATGGTTTCTAAAACAATATCCATTCAATAATAGATTATGTAGTTGTATAAGAATATGTTACAATTCATAAAGTCAATAGTTATCAAATTTCAATTATTCCTTATTTATCCACATAAACCCATGAGTTCTTGTAGAAACCCAAACAAAAAATAACTGTGTTGGCCCATGTTGGTGTCTGATCTATCACCAAGGGATATCACATACCACAATACAATGGTTATAATTTATCATTTAAATTCATAACATGACCAATTGGAAGCGTATCCCAATTCAAATCTCATGGTATTAGAATGTTGTGTCTAACACCCTATGGGTATTTGGAGCCTCTATCCTTATCCCACACCTCAATGTCACATGGGTATTTAGAGCCTCAATCCCTGCCCTAATCTTGCTATCTTATATGGGTATTTAGAGCCTCATTATATGTCCCACACTTATTAACACTTGGGTATTTGGATCCTCATTATCTATCCCATACAATAGTAATCATATATGGGTATTTGGAGCCTCATTATGTGTCCCACACTCTTATCTCAATTAATCACACATATATCACAAAAACATCACATATATCACTTCAATCCAAGTTAATCAATATTAACCCCCTTTTATCTACATTTCACACCATGGTATACCATTAAAATTTATCACGACAACATGGTTCTTTAATGAAATCACATACAATAATATGAACAAATCACCATTAATACATTTATCATTATTTAACCATATAGCCCATTAATCCATTAAGGGTCATGTTAATCATCTCATAATTCCCTTTATCAATTAATTCATAATGATATTAATTGACCAATTACTCAATCCCAATATCCCATCAATTCCATAATTACAATATTCCTTTAATTAATTAACTAATTAATTAATCATATTTCACAAATTTTTAATTTCCAAAATTCAACCCATTTCATCATCACATGGAAATTAAACCAAATCAACTCAATGATTCCATAAATTATTTAATAAATTAATTTATTCAATTAAAATTCAGTTGTCAAGTGTGCCAATTGAAATTATATAATAAAAACATGCAATTGGAATTAAAGACTATGAGAATTGAATTTAGACCACCTACCTCAAAATTCATGATGAACACTCCCCAATGGAAATCCCCAATTGAGGTATAATGTTCAATTTCACAATGAAGAATGAGATCTAGTTAAAAAACATAGATCCAAGGTCAAAAAGATTAGATCTAACAAAACCTATATCAAGATCCACTACCAATAGAAGAAAACATCCCATAAAATGGATGATAGAATGAATGTAGAGTCAGAGATAACCATATTGGATGAGAATATCTTATAAGGAGAGGTGTAGATATTTGATCTGGGCTTCAAATCATCAGTAACAGATGTCATAAGGCCTTGTAATCCATCTTGGTCCCCAAAAATGATAGAAAACATTTTGGGTTGAATTGGGTCAATTTTGGTGAAATCTAGAGTGTTTAGAAATTTTTAATCTAATTTTCAAAGGTTTAAAATTTACCATGAATGGTTTCCTGTAAGGGATGAATGGTTCTCCCTAAAAGTTCACCCTAACCATGTGCCACACCCAGGGGTGTCACATTTTTACTACTAAAAGGGCGCAAGGTTTGAAAAACTATGCACCAGCTGTGCAAATCCCCTTTGCCTGTGTTTACACGGTTTATTGGGCTGGTTGCATGGTTTGAACAAACTGTGCATTGTCCCTCTTCCATCTAAAATTCTCCAATTTCACCCAAAAACTCCCCAAAGAAAAACCCAAAAAAGATATACTCATAAAAATTAAAAATAGTACTTGAAAACAAGCTCGAGACATCCCCAAAAAGGTCAAGATCTTAAAAATGTGTATGGATTATGGACATACCATCCATTGACAATAATCTTCACCAAATTATCTTCCCATAAAGATTGTTAAGGAAAAAATAATTCTTTAATAATATCAAAAAAAAGACTCAATCCTAACACCAAATGATTGTGTTAGATAAAAATAAAAATATTTAAATACCACTAGAATGATAATCTCACTATGATACCAATTGTTATTTAAAGGATATGTAGATTAAGACTCAAGAGGGGGTAAATTGAGTCCTTTAAAAAATATTACTAATTTCATATACCCTCTTGATTTATTAAATACTTCCTTAGCTTAAATAAAATTTATTCAGTAGAAATATAATGAAAAAATAGGAAAAAACAATAGCAATATATAGTTGTTTTTGGTACATAAATCCCCTATTACACTCTGCCAACAATATCTCTAGGATTCTGGTTATTATACTTAAACCATACCTTTTCTTATGGACTTACCTACTTGATTGGAAGAATCCGTCACTTATTATAAGGATTTTATTGGGAATTTATTTTCTTTTACTAGGAACCTTACCAACTTAGTATAAGAAAATGACACTACAAACTCCATGACAAAATAAAAGTATTCAAAACTCAACAAAAATAAGATAATATGATAAAGGTGGTATGAATTAATCACTCATTTAGATTATAAAATGACTGATGAAAATAGATATTCAATATAGAACAACAGTAACCAAATGTGTTCAAGAAAAATATAAGATTTATTATTTATTATAGAAATACATGATAACAACTAGTTTAATTGGGATGACTTCTTATTCCTTCTTCCTCATGAATGATAGTAGTACAATAGATCTTTAATATTCAAGAAATATTTATTATTCCATTTTTTCTTCTTCTTTTTTATCCAAATAGTGAGAGAATAAAATGATAACTATATTATCGAATTATTTTTTCACAAATATCAATTTATATATGTAAATATTAAAAAAATGCATCTATTTTATATTTTTCATGAACACACTACACTTATTATTCTTCACTAGTATATTAATAACTAATTATCTTTCAAAGCAGTCGGAGTCATATATAAAACAATATTTTCTACCCATTAAAATGTTTTCCTTTTCAAAATTTTCAAAAAAAGGAAAATATGGTCCCTTAAATTCCTACTTTAAAATAATTTCTTCTTCCAATGAATGAAACTTGAGAATAATAATGTAAAAATCATTGAATATTTAATCTATAAACATCTCCCCAAAACTTGAATTTTCAAAAAAAATCGTCTTATATAAAAATATGTCTATTTTATATAGTAGAGTTTTCTCTAACCTAGTATATTCAAAAACCCCATATATTTCCTAATTTAACCAAAATCAATTATGATAATTTGAAAAGTTAAATCAATTCCTTATAAACATAGAAATAGTCAATGTTAGATAAAAAATGACATTTCAACATACAATAAAGCATGATTTCAATTTTTTCATAGAGGGATAATTCTTCATAAAACTATTTCAAATCAATTAAAAAAACTTTTTTAGATTATATTGGAAAATATAAAATTAATCTAACATAATAAACAATGCTAGTGATAGTGAAGAAGATATAAATCTATGTACCATAGAAGGATAAAGCATCATAGTAACATATGATATTCTAAAACTGTAACTTCCATTAAACTAATATCATAAGTTTCCAATATTTTAAATCCTTAAAACTATTTTTTTACTAAATATATATTGATATCTTTGAGATTTATAATATATAACCAATTTTTATATTGAAATAGAGAATGCAATTCATATAGATTGATTATTCTGTAAGAGAAATTTCATGAGTTGTGCACTTCATGTGATGAGAATTTCCAATTTTTAGCAGCATCTATTGTTCATTATCTAGTATGCATAATTTTATGAATTTATATTCCTATATTGAGAGACTAATCTCCTAGTTTGAGATAACTCCTCTCATATAGATCTAAATGAAGTAGGTGAGAAGAGAGTTTTTGGATACTTCAATTTGTTTCATTGTTCAAGAAGTAAGATTTTGGTTCATGAGATATAGTAGAAAACCTAAATATTATACGATACTATAGAATATGTGATCTCTATATCGTGTGGTAATTCATGAAACAATATTATTCCTGTTTTTAATAATATACATCCAATTTTTATGCTTTGCCTTCTTCCTATTCATGGGGTACAATGTTTCATATGGGTGAATTATGATTAGATTGCATGGTTATACATGGGAGATGTGGTAACCCATATTATTACTATTTGTCAAATAGAGTATTAAACTCCTATTTCAGTTTTAGGTTTGATTTCATGCAATTCATTCCACTCTTGTCCCTGAGTTTCTAGTTTGTAGGTTGAGGATTTAAGAGAGTTTTTTCTGAGTTCAGAGTGTAAAAAAATAGTATATTCATCATGAAACATATGGACTTCATCAACTTTATGTAACTATATATTAGTTTCTATATTTAAAATAAGTGAATAATCATGTATTAATTATTCACATAACCAAATCATCACCTAATACAAACCTCCATGTATCAGATTATACGTATCCAAATCCACAAAGAGTAATTGGCATAACTAAATTCATCACATGGGATAATTTACATGGATGAATTCTCTACACAAAAAAAAATTATGTAACCAATTTCTCGTTGGATAATATACTCACATGATAATTCTCACATTAGAGAATTATTACATAGCCAAATTCTAAAATCTATCTTTCATGGCATCTTAAGCTTCGGGGAATTTTTAAACCCTCTAATCACCAGATTCGTATTTCAGTATTTTTTAATTATATTTAGATAATTTCATAAAATTTACAATGGATCATGAAAAAAAATCAATATATCCAATGTATCAAATGATATTTATAAATAATATAATCACAAATAATTTGGAGAACTATTGTAGCATAGAAATCATTTCATAACATCATTAAATTTTTAAGACATCCAAAAGTCTGATTCAGACTTCATCATTGATAAATGAATTTTAGATAAACTTATAATATTTCTAATGAAATGATTATCCTATTTCATAGAATATCACTAAAAAATAGAATCACATATATTCTTGAAAAATAATAAGCTATATAAAAATTGAAAAATTGGTGAAATTTTAGACTATCCAAGAGACAATATCAGCCGTAATTATAGTTTAATGTGATGTATATAAATATATTGACTATACATATCAATAAGAATCATGAAATTATAACATATGTAGATTTTTTATCAGTAAAAAAAGTGAAAACTATAACTTGAAAATATTATTTATAACTAAAAAGATTCAGTAACTTCAAAAAAAAATGCGAACAATTAGATACTATTTCAGACAACACCATAGTTGAATGAAACAAGGACAATATTCTTATCTTTATAACAAAGAAAATATTTTTCAAATTTTTATGACTCTAGGTTGATATATAATCAATATATAAAGATCTATAATAACTAAATTCTATATTTCTAATTTGTAGGTTTATTTTCACCTAAAAGAGTGTATTTTAACCAACATTATTCAAACATAAAATGTGATATGTTCTATATTCACAATTTAATAATATAATAAAAAATATAAACAATTAAAAAATATAATAACATATATAAAAATACTTAATATATGTATACATATTGAATTAATGAATAATTCATGGTAAAATTAAATAAAAAAATAGAGTGATGTAATTATGAAAAACACAAATGATAATGCCAATAGGCCACTATAACCATATAATTCACCCACATCTATAATTGAAACTAAAATAGGACATGATAGTTCCACCTCCCTGCAATGTTGGATTCCATTATAGATGGAATCCATATGGCTCCTCCCCAACCTCTCACTTCACTACAAATAACACCTACCTAGGGCCACATCCACCTTACAGCGTAGGCCACCATTGATTATTTTTATAAACCATGTAATTCCACACAAGATTCCATTTTAACATTCACATTATCACTGACTTACTATATCATTTCATCCTTTGTCGCACCTTGTTGCATCATGCCACCACTGAGCCATCACTATTCTCACTACTTACCTGTAAATCCATTTACCTCCTAGGCCTTTTCTACTAAAATGATGACTATGATGAAGGACTTAAGTGAATGCTTTAGTGAGAAAAACTAGAATGAGTGAAATAATCAATGGTTAGTGTAATTGTTTCACCCAAATCTAAATTCATGCTGTAGATCTCAATGAACGTGAATGATTAAAACTCTCCAATGATCACTGAAGAATTAATTCTCAGATTAACTAATAAGTAGAATATGAAATGAAATTTGATCATTAATAATAAACTAATAAAAAAATTTAGTCCATGAAATCAAGATCATGATATCAAAAACCAAGGTATTCAAATCAATTTCACATATGGATCCCACAAATAACAATGAAAACCTAGTTATCAAATTCCTATAAATACATGGGAAAAAATATAAACCCCATAACCAAATATCATTCTAATGTATTCTATAAAAACATATTATGATTGATAAGTCATAAAATAAAATAAATGTCCTATTTTGGGTTTAGATTGACCACTAGTGAATAAAAAATTTATTTCTAGCTTCATTGAAAATCCTTCTCAATGAATAAATTCATTGGGTTTTTTGGGTCTTGATCTATCTAACATCTCCTCCTCAAAATACCTCTCTTTAGATAGGGTTTATATGAATAAAAACTCATAATAATGTTAGATACATACTAAAATTTAATAGTCAACATTACCTTAGAGTTATTTACTAAAACAATTTCACCTTTCGTTATGAATAATATAAGCTTAAGACCACACTGGTAACTCTTAATATAATGAGGATATCACTTGTTAATATAATTTTTTTAAATTCCAAAAAATATTTAAATATTTTAAACTATATTCATGTATTTATGATTGGTAACACTATTCTTTAGCATAAATTTTTTGGGTACCTATGTGATAAAATATATGATTAATTTAATAAATAATGATAGATAATCAAAATAACCGTGAAAAAGGTTCTATAATAAGAAGACTATGTGTATGGAAAGTTAAAATGTGTTAGTTTTAAAATGGTCTCAAAATAAATCTTATAATACCATTGAATATATATATATATATATTAAAATTTATTAAGTTCATATCATACTACATCCCAAGATGAAGGGTACTAATTTGTGACCTTTTTATATGATTATCATATAAATTTTTTATTTATATCTTAAATAATAAATCAGATACATTTTAAATGATTAGAAATTTGAAATTTGTGGTTAAAATAAAATTGTAAAACATAAAAATGTTAGGATGGAAAATATCTTAGAGTATCTTTATTCTTTATTCATTGAGTATTATAACTCTGAAGGTGATCTTATATACTAAACGGTTAAAGAAACCACTTAATAAAATTATTTAGTAGAGTGAATGAATAATACCATCTTAGAGAGAGTGATAACTATTCTCTCACACTTAGATTTACCTAAGTATTTTTGGGAATAATTCAACATTATGATAGTATACTTTAGAAATAATTTCCCTTTAAATATTACTCATTTTTAAACATCTTAATAGATGTAGATAGGAAGAATAGCTAATTACAATCATCGAGCCTCACCGACAAGCACAATTTGAGGTTGACTCTGAATCTGAGTCAGATGAAGAGGAAGTTGTTTAACATAGGGATTAATGGTTAACTCAAGAAAGGATAAGAGATATATCTAACCCCAAATACAATTTGGTAACACATATTTGGTTTCAAAATATTTTAATATTGCTTAACAAATTAATAGTGATGAATTTAAAATATATATGGGGTTATGAAATTGAATGTGTTTGAGTAGTGGATTACATATTTGAGTGTTGGAATGAATTATTTCCATAAAAATAAAACCTAGTCTACTGCTAAAAAGATAATAAATGTTAATTTTATAGGTTTGAAATTTATTATTAAAATGTAGATAAAAATAGTTACTTTAAGATAAAATGATAATATAAAATAGTTTTAAAAGTATCTGTTACATATAAAGGAATTGATTATAGAAATATTTTCCTCCATTAAAATCAATTATTAATTAAATTTTTACTTTATTTTATAACATATCCTTATTTTTACCCTAAACAATAATATTCTAAAATGGATTTTTACACGGCTAATTGGATGTAAGGATTTACATGAAGCCTCAAGAGTGATTTTTGAAATATTTCAGACCTAATAAAGTTTTTTATTATAAAAAGAAATTTTAATTATTAGAAAATTCATATGAAAAACGGAACAACTATTTTTATTCATTTATGCTTGAAAATGGATTTACTTGAAGGAGATATGATGCATTTATTTATTTCAAGATAGTTAATCATAAGATTAATTACTTGATTTTATATATTGTTGTCACGCTCCTTATATATATGAACATGAGGGTGATTAAATATGTAAATATTAATTAAATAATATATTTGGGATAAATGAATTCAAAATTTTAAAATACATATCAGGTATGAAAATAATTATAGGTAGATAGAATAAAATATTTTATTTGTCCCAATATGATTATATAATGAATGCGTTAAAGTGGAATCTATTTGAGTATTTATAACTAGTGAGTATTACTCTAGGGATTCACAATAAGATTTATATTATTGAGTCCACTAAAAATGAGTCATAAATTTATTTTATGAAAAATATGCCTTATGGAAATATATCTTGAAGCCACAAATATAACAATCTATTTGGGAACATAAATTTCTTTAATATTTCAATTGTTAGTGGGTTCATGAGAAACCCTAGGAAACTTCAATGGAATGTGCTCTCATGGATAGATTAATATGTGCCTATGCCTCCTAACATGTCTATATGTTTTCCATATAAGATACATTTTGATAATTATACAGTATGGTGCATAGATTTTTATTATTTAATAAATGAAAACACATAAAAATCAATAACTGAGTTTTTATTCTTATCATGTGGTGGTCTAAATTCATGAAAATACAATGTGCAGCCTATTGTTACTCATTATTTCACTAGGTTAGAGTATGTGACATTAATTGAATCAATAAAACTTTATATTTGGTTAAATTGATTAATAAATTAGATTCCCTTTCTATTTTTATATATTTTTGTGATGTCTTTTAGTTAGTATACTTTCATTTACCAAAGAATTATGTTTTTCATGGTTAATATAAATATATAAATATTAGATTTCATATTTTAGGGATTTTATTTAACTAAGGATAATATGCGTTGATAATATACACACTATGGATAATTTAACTAATTTTTCGACTAAAACTTTACCATTATCAAAATTTATTCAATGCTTAGTTTTAATGAATATTATTCTAGTATAGTGACATAGATTTAAATAACACCATCTTTCATAATCAATTTCATTAAAAAGGTTAATATTATGGGAATATTCATTTAAATTTGGTAACTAAGATTACATATTGGGTTATATTTTGATATATTTTATTTTAATTTCCATGAAAAATTTGTGTTATTTTATTATTTATGTATTATTCTCTCTAAAGCCTTATATTTGAAACATGATTACTTTTTTGGGGTTACATGATATTTTTTGGGTCATATATCACACCCTAATTTATAAAAAAATATTTTTATTATTATTTTTAGTTATCATTATTCATTGATGAAATTGATTGAATTTTTTTCTGAGAGTTGTGTTTCAATTATTTATTTTCTCTCACTCAATATTTTCTACATCCATGATATATATTTTTATTCCAATAATTTAGATCTTTGAGTCTATATAGGTTATTATTCTAATGTAATTGTTGAATATTTAATTTAATCTCATCCATCCAAAAATAACACGCATAACCAATGGCATCAATCCTCTTTTCACCACATCACATCAGCTTTCATTTGGTTAGTTATCCATCATTACTATCCATTTGTTACAGAAGGTGGGGGAGATAATTCATTTCACTAGAATTTTATTTATTTTTCAATAGAGAAAATGAGTAAGATAGATATAACTATAAAGGGGATTTATACATGGTAAACATTCAAATCCATCTTGAGTTATCCATTGCATTTATCCACATTAAAAAATCCTTAGAATATAATTCTAGTTGGTATTAGAGAATATTTACCTAAAGAGTATCAAATATGGATCCATTATAAGAGATTCATCATCCTAAACCCCATAAATAGACTCTTATTATGGAAAACTTTCTCCATAATTGAGCTTCATGATTCCCTGGTTTTTTCTATTATAATATATTTTATATTTTTTTCTCTAGGTATGTTGAGGTAGTTCATCCTATAATGAATTGTTGGTTAACTATTGATGTAATGATTTACTTTTTCACTTGGTTTAATGAGAAATTATACTATGATACTTTACATGGTCCTTTATATTCTTTTATAATTATTGAATTTATTTTTTTAAAATAATAAATGGATCTATGGGTTATGTTTTTATCGTGCACATAGGGAAAAATAGGCCTGATCATGAAAATACTAATGTCCTTTTATTTTATGTATTTATTTTCAATGCATGTGAATCTCAATTTATTTCATCATCTTTTCTTCCTATTTTTATTTAAAAATGACTTCATTTATAGAAGTATTAAATTTCTATTATAATTAGTCAATAATTTCTTGTTATATATGGATATAATATAGAGATAAGTGGAAATCCACCAAAATACTTAGAATAATAAAAGAGGAGGAAACAATAGAGAAAAATATTTTAACTATAGATAAATATAATTGATGATGTAGTATATTGGGTAGAACTAAAATATACTTAATATAAATCCCATTTACTAAAAATGGCATGAAATCAAAAGGATAGGTCCACTGTTTTCAAAACAAATTATTAGTCACATGGAGGGAACAAGATCACTACCATAGTGTGGGAAATAAAATAAAAAAGAAATCATATACATGATTCTATAAGTGATAAAATTACCCATAAAAATATTTAAACATCATGTTTTGGCTACATGTAGTAGTTGGCATGGTGTCCCTCTTTTCTAATCACACATTCAGCATCGATTAAACCATGTAGTAACAAGGTTTTGAATTATAAAATCGTATTTGTGCATGTCATGTTTATGTGCTCTTCACATAGAATTATAAATCTAAAACTGTAAAATAAGAATATTATATTTTGCAAATAAAATAATATTCCAGGTGGTGTATAATTTGGCATCAGGTGGGCATGGGGTAGATCATCATTATATTAACCTCATCAAATCACATGCATGTAAAGTGGAAACATTTCTAACATTAATAGAATTATATTAAATCATTCAGAAAACTCTAATATTTATTTCACTTCATATTAAGATAGAGTTTACAGATTTTGGAACAAAATTGGATGAAATACATCAAATTTATTTTGTATACAAACTGACAAGAGTAGTTATGTATCCAGTATATGTGATTAATCAAATAATCATGGATATTAATCGACACAAAATGTGGTTGATTTTTCCTTCCTCACAGTGATAACATACAATGATAAATTATAAAGTAACTGTGAAAAACTTCATTTAAGGATAGTTTCCATTTAGATATAATGTAATGAGAATAAGTGTGAAACCATTATGGTGTCAAGTGGTTGAATGTTTAGTTTTAATTTAATGAAATATGTTGGATAAAATCATGATTAATATGAATGCAATTACTTTAATTTTCACTCACTACTTAGAAGAAGAACTTATTTTGGAATAAAATTAAAGAAAGGAGTGTTGTTATACTTCAAAATTAAAATCATGGTTTTAAGTTCTCAGGTTGCATGAAAAAACCAAATAATTATACCTTTAATGTTGAAAAGTTTCATTTGATCCAATTTCACAAATGATAATCCATAAAATATATACAAAGATTAAAATAAAATGGAATCTCTTACTTGGATACATGAAAATAAGAACTATATTAATTGACAAAGTGGTGGTCATAATTTGAAAATTTGAGGTGAGTAGATATTGTAGAGGATGGTCGGTGAATGAGTTATATTATTTGGATAGTGAAACTGTATCACACTAGAGTCTTTTTCTATGATTTAAGAAATATTAGATAAATCTTTATAGAGAGATAATTTATTTTTGGGGTTTAGATATAATCAAGTGATTTGTACTCAATAATACATTCAATTATATTATTATTAAATATTTTATATGAAAAATGATATATGGGATTGATTTAACACATTGATTAAATTTATAGACATTATTTTATTTTAAGTACACATATTATCATGGAATATATAGAAAAATAACATTGATAATATGGTAAAATATTGAGAAAAGAAAAGAGTATTGAACCACTCAAACGACATGATTTGTGATCTTTATATGTGGAATAGAAAAAACACAAAATGTACATATTGAAGGAATATTTAGTGTAACAATTTTATAAGATATGTAAAAATATATGTAGATTATTATGGTTTGATTCAAATGGGTAATAAAAATCCCTATTATAAGAGATGTGTGATCCATATCCACATTTTTGATAGATTAATAATTTTCAAAATTAGAGGTAGGGGATTATGGATCACAAACAAAGGTATATATTTTTTTATTTTTTAATAATGATATTTTAAAAATGACATTAGGATTATTTATTTATAGTATTCCCATCTATTCCCATCAAGGGGGCGTGGATTGTTTGAATTTGAAAACACCTACACCATTTTATTATCTTTTTACATTATGAATTTCCTCATTGTGTTATTTGAAATTTTTCTTTTTTCCATTATTTGTCTTATGTGAAATTTTTAAGGATAGGTTGAAGTACTAAAAGGATAAGTACAATCATCATCTATTGTGATGGTATAATGTCATTTTAATCACTAAATTTTGAATTGATAGCATAATTTTTGCGATCATTAAAAGGATAAACTCATGTTTTCACATCTATGGATGGAATTACAAGTGACATACAAATCACACAACAATTATATTTTTTTAACATAATCTTAATAAATATAGAGCATGATATTTCATTTTTTGAGTGGTTGAAATAATCAACAGAATTGTTAACATTTTAATATAATGAGTGTTTTAAATAAATTATAGTAAAAAATAACTATTATCATTATATTACTACACTCGTACCAATCCACCATATATTCCTATTTGTGTCCTCAACAATTATTATTCCCCCCACAAACCATTTTTTTATCTAAATAAAAAATCCTAACATTTTTCATATCTTCATTAATTGATTCCAATACATACACACTCTAATTATAGTTTCACTACTTATTCATTTTTTCTAAATGTACTTATTCAATTTATTTTATCCCTTTATTTTATTTTTTTATTTCAATATTTTATACACCCTTCCTTCCCTACAGATCAACCTTATATCACTATTATACATTGTAAAATTTATCAGAGTAAAATATATTATTTTTTCATGTCTAAATGATGAACACACAAATAATGTTATTTTTCCATCAATGATTCGTTGAATTATTTCTAAACTTTATTAATATTGATTTATCACATGTGATATTAGTAGGAGAGGATAAATTTTCACCAATTTATTAAAAAATCTTCATCTATATGTGTTTATTAAAATCTTGAATAAAAATTATATATTTAAAATCTATAGTGCACAATTAAATGAAAATTTTCTTATCTGTGAGCGAATATATGTATATCTATTATAAAACGAATCACAAAAAAATTAATTCTGATTATTTGTTAAAAAATCCAACTAAAATTTTTAAATCCCAAATATTATTTCACATTTATATCAATATATAACTAAATGAAATCCATCAAACTGTTGATATACCAAAGTATTTATTTAAATTTTACCAATTAGATTTCCTTTGGTTTAATTTTTAAATTATTTCTTAGTACATAGAAACCACCATGTCATTTTATGTCACTGTTAAATAAACTTGTATTTTAATGGTTTTCCTATAATTTAGGATTATTACCAACATTCTAGCCATATATCCTAATAATATCATATTGGTAGTGTTGGGTATCGCCTTTAGTTTACTATCCTCCTTGTAAAATATATTCAATAATCCATTAAAATAATTACATTATAAAATAAATAACCCATGAATTAATTGAGAAACATATAAGAAAAGGAAAATTGGCAACTGACGGATCAATGCCATTTTAAACTCTCCCTTCACAAATCTATTGAATACCCTACAACTTTTGTCATGTGAATAACCAAAAATTAAATAATCAACATTGATAAGTAGAAATAATCTATTATTACAAAGTCTCCTCAAGTAAAGATTTTGATTAACACCCACACATTTTCATTCATGAATCTTGAAGAATTGATAAATCATTAAATATCATTCTCATGGTACCTTCTTGAACTCATAAATCATATTCAATAGAAACACTTTTTCTCATCTTCATTAATGATAAATCTATTTTTTCATTTAAGGTATAATTATTCATCTTGTAATAATTGATAATTATTGATTCCACGTTAATTATGAATACATTGAATTTTCATAAGAATATAATTTCTAAATATAATTTAATATTTTGTAACATTTCTATGGGATCTAACATCTCATCAATATCAATACACTAAATTTTAGATTTACCCTTGAACACTAGTATTTCATTATTATAATTCACTTTTCCATATTCATAAATATTGTTCCTGAAATCCCACTTGTTTATGAACACATTTTTCACCACCATACTTTAAATAAATTCTCATGTTTGATTAATCTTGATTTTATTGTGATCCTCATTCATAAAATTAAGTTAAATTTCATATTTTTCTTATTCTTCAAAATTCTTCATCTCTAAAAGTGATTGAATTTATTATGTTCTGCATTCATCATCATATGGGTTTTTAAAGGAGAATATTCATATCCATTTATATTATTTTCATCAATTTCATCTCTTCTTATTGATTTTATGGAATTTTAAGAGCCTAAATCATGATATTCAATATCATTTCTCACTTCATTTTCATCTTCTTCAATGATTTCAACTGTGATTTCTTGTATACCTTATTTTTTTCAAGTGTAGTGATGTATTTAATTTCAATAGTCTTCCAAATAAATTTATGGAATCATTTATTCACATTACTTTTAGAATAAAAATCATAAAAAATTTCTTCATCACTCATACCCTCAAATATACCTTAATTCTTAAACTTATAAAAGATAAAGAATTTATCCCCGGGAAAATGGAATTATTTGAATGTTGTATTATTTTCATGAAATATATCATATAGGTTCTTTGGTGTTCCAAGGAAAAACCTAAATCTATTTATGATATAAACCTCCAGCATAATTTATTCCTTAATAAATATCTTTGATGAATTTTTATCAATAAAAATCTTCCCAAACATGTTATTAATTATTTTGTTTCCCTTCTTCATAACTCCATTTTTTCAAAGTTTCATTACAATTAAAACATATTTCCTTATATTATATTTATTGACATATTATTATACTTGTATGTCTGTGAATTTCTGTAATTTATTATTCTAAACATGTGGATTTTAAATACGGACATGTTTTCAACCAACCTCAGTGTCTTTCTATGTTAATAAGTACTTAAATTTTTTAGGTGATTACTGATAACCAATAAATATTATTACAGTCTCCAATGAAAGGAATATAATATGTTCTTCCATCTATAGCCTTTGGATATATTTGACCGAAATATTTTGTGTGAACAAAGTAAAGAAATATCTTCAACTTCATTTGTTTTAAATTTTTATTCTTCCTTAAAAAATTCCCTTCTTGGAAAGTATGATCATATTTCAATATAGGAAGATCTAGAGTAAATTAATACTTCACAATATCATCCATTGATTACTCATTATCTAACAATACCATGATACATAGACTATTTGATTTTTCATTGGAATGAAATCACATTTAATATTCTATAATTTCATGGTAAATATTACCCTATGTATAATTTCCTTTCATTAAAATAGTAACATATTGACCATTGAACTCACATGACTTCTTAGTGGAATGGATTTTATGGAATTAGACACACACTTTTCTTATAAAAATTATGTTTTGACTTAGTATCTCTACTACCAAAACATAAATGTCACTCATCTCTTTTTTGACAATTTTGGATTTCTTCATGCAGAGACCCAGTTTTTTCGTTGTAAGACTTTGGAATATCTCTATATTTTTTAGATCTAGGCATTGAGATGGCATGAAATTCTGAGCCCCAGTGTGCCCAAAATTAATTTTTTGGTAACATTACATATATCTTATATTACGCATGAGAAGTTTCTTAAAGAAAATGAGGTAATTCTTAAATGTAATGTTGGATCAAATATCTAAGACCATGATTTATTCTATAACATGATGTTCACCCCAGGCATGACCTAAAATAGGTCAGTGTGGGGTGTCCATAAATAGAGACTATTGGTAGGTGTTTTTGGTTAAAATAAATTATAAAATTTATTTAGTTAATTAAAAAACATAAACCTAATTTAATATTTAAATAAAACCTTATGAAAATTTCCTAGTGTTAGACACATAACATTGGGACCATAATGAGGTGTTCTTACTCCTCTTCATTGGAGAATTGAATTCATACAACGATGAAACTCTGGATCGAAGCACAACAAACACAATGACTCATCTTAATCAATAGTGAGAACATTATTTGATAAAAAATAATACAATATTTAAGTAGGACTTGTCATTTAAGGACTATTCCTTATTTGATTAAATTTTTTTCATTGATCAATCTCTTTCTTTGATATGCACCAATTGTGAACAATTGCATGCACCCACATATTATAATTAAATTTATTATTCAATTTTTTTCTAACCTCGGATATACCAATAGTATTAATTGGCCAAGAAATATTGTACAATGATTGATAAACCTTTGTTTTTGGGCCTTCTTCCCACAAATTCATTGTGTTCATCATTTATTGTCCTACGGGGTATCAATTAGACATTGTCGAGTAGGACCTAGCCTGATCGGACCCTTGGATTCATAACAGATTCACGTGTGAGGTATGGATAGAAAAATAAATTATGGATATTTTTTATTGTAGGGTTTGGGTGATCATTTTGATGATCATAATCCAAATAATCATTGGTGGAAATATACATGCAAGGTACACGAGATACATAAAGAAGAACCAGATATCGATTTCTAGAAACCAGGTTATTGGAAATTAGTGACCATAGATAGATCCACCACTTTTTGGAAAAGACAATGTCATATTAGAAGGTGGAATGACTAGATATAGAGTGTAGATTTTGGATATAACTTTCTATGAAAATTGTGATTATATTTTATATATTCCAAATAACACATGGTGTGTGGGGCCTTGGCTACAATTGCTAGGGTTTTACAAAATTATAAGTACCACATGTAATATGGGAACCCCACATGTTGGATGAACTTCTATTGGTATCCTAGCATGTTCTCTATGAGTGCATGGGAATGGACACGTCTAGGAACATGTTGTGTACCGAAGTACACAAACATAGGATGGATACACTGACACAGTCAGGGAGCACTATTGGGAGCCTGAGTGGCTCAAAAACACCATGTATTCCCCCCTACACACCATGTATCCCTAAATGGGTAGTGATATATATATATCATTAGGGACACATCCAGTTGATGGAGTGGGACCACACATCATGTGGGTCCTCTCACACATCATGTGCCCCTTCTTTCCTTCTGAGGAAACATCAATCCCTCATATCTCCATCATTTGGACTCAGATTTTGGCTTACAATTATATTATCCTAAGTGTTTATTTGTGTATAATGTGATTTTTTTCCTTCATAGTTTCTTTTTGAGATGCGATGTGAGATGTTTCATGCATGATAATTATTTAGGTGATTCTCAACGAAAAAACTAATCAAGCACAGGATCTCTAAAGACATATGAGTGAATCCCCCTAATGGACTAGGGTGTGGTTCCTCTATCTACCTAGTGAAACCCCCTATTGGATAGGGCGTAATTTTTCATGACACTATAGTTGATCACCTTGATGGATCAGGGTGTGGTTCCTCAATCTACTGAGTGGAACCTCTTATTGGATATGGCATGGGTCCTCATGACACTAGAGTGGAACCCCCATGATGGATCATGGAATGGGTCATATATCTACTAAGTATAATTCCCTATCGGATAGGGTAAAGGTCATCATGATACCATAGTGGAACTCCCTAAAGGGTCAGGGTACGATTCCTCAATCTACCAAGTGGAACCCCCTATCAGATAGGGTGTGGGTCCTTGTTAAACCAGAATGGAACCACCCAGACACAACAAGGCATGAGTCCTCTATGGTTAATTATTAAGTGGTACCCCCTGATTTATTATGGTGTAGGTCCTAAAATTTTAGATTGTTCCCCATCGACTGGGTGGTATAGTTGTGAGGTGTGTGCCTCCAAAATATTACTTCTTTATATAGATGCGCAAGATATTAGGCATCATTGATGGACTTCCTGAAATATTGGCACTCTTTTCATACTAGGATATGATATGTAGATCCCATTATCTCTCATTTGGGTTTCATTTTATTGAGCATATATGTGTGTGAATGTCTATATATGCATCCATGTCATCGGATTTATTTACTCTCTTTCTTTGGGTTGAGTTGTTTATTATCTATTCCAATTGTGTCCCTTATTGTTCTCATTCATCTTTCAATGAATCCTACTATGTATGTATATAATCATCACTACATGGTATTTGCCTACATGTGATATGTCTTATATAGATGAAGGAAATGTTGGTGGTGACTACAGAGGAGATTAGGAATACTTGGTGCATTTGATCATGTACGGTGGTTGGGCTTGAATATCTGAAGCTTGGATATCTCAAAACTTTTAAATTATTTTTTTCATTTTAGGACATATTTCTAGTTGGGAATGAATTTTTACCCTCTTCATATAAGTTTTCACTGTCATATCTTGTACACCCAAGATATTTTTCACACTTGGTTAATAGTATAGTTGTTTCATATTTTCTTTCATTATTCCTTTTCACTTTTTAGTTGATATGTTCTTGTGTGTGTGTGTAGGTAGATGAGGTGAAGGCCTACCATTTAGAATATTAATTTCAATGATTTTCACAACCCACTGTCTTAAGGAGAATGTCTTGGGGTAATTGCAGCTCAAGCCCCAGTTAGGGTCGGGTCATGACAGATTGGTATCAGAGACTTTCATTCCATAGGATATTGTTTGGTGTAGTCCCCTTTTGAGAATTTGGTTGGGATTTAGGATAATAGTGTCAACTCATCTTGAGTGCAGGTCTCAAGCCAGAGAACCTAATTATGGTATAAGAAGATAACATATCCACTCACAAGGACCTTATCTACCTTCTTGTTGAATATACATATCGAGACATTGGTTTCATGGATCAATGGTTAATAAATCATATAAGATTGGGTTTTTGAATCTCCTTATAAAATAATATCCCCATTTTATAGATATATTCTCATATTACTATGGTACGTCTTGATTAGATTTTTAGGATGCCTCCGCAATGATATTTATCCAGGATACCAATTCAAATCATGAAGAAGATATGATGAGTGATGAAGCCACATTTTAGTGTCCATCACATGATATCCTTCCTCTAGGTGGACAGGTAGCATCACGCTTACCTTTTGAGTAGCAGATCATAGTAGGAGATCAAGATAAGGATGCTTGCAAGCTTATCACACTCCACGAGTTCCATCACTAGAGGCTTTTGAGGTTCTATGATGAGTCATATCCATAGGAAGTAGAAGATTTTTCTAGAGTCAGTGGTCAATGTTTTCAATATTATCTGGACTCCGATGTATGGGGTGGTTTTGTTGGTAGCTATCCTTTTCCATGGAGAAATTGGGTGTTGGTGGAGTCTTCTTACCAAGATACATGATGATTCGACACTCTCGTGGCATGAATTCTTGTAGTAGTTTGGAGAGGATTATTCCCCCTCCTTCTTGTGATAAGTTCAGATATATAATATTATAGAACTACAATAGAGAGGGATGAATGTTTTTGAGTACACCACAAGGTTAAAAAACCCTTACATAGTACTCCCTTGACATGATATGGGATGGGTACTTTTGAGCATATAAGTTTGAGTAGGGACACCACAAACAGATTCATGAAGGAGTGGTTCCCTTGTGCATTCCCACCTATGTTGATGTGATAGAGTGGACACTGGTGAAAGAGATATTAATATAAAAGGGACACCACAAAGTTAGATATGGCACTGATAATTATAGGGATGAGTTATCTGTAGTAGCTAGTAGGTGACAGTCGATAGGATCTTGATGCAAGAGATCTCCTTGTGATCAGACTCAGGCACATGGTCATGTGGCACAGGGATAACATAGAGGACCAGGTTATCCTAGAGAGGAGTTGTGTTATGATTTTTATGGGTGAGGTTACATGGAACATGTTTTCCTAACTCAATGTACGTAGGAGGTAAGGAAGATAGTTGATGGAATGATGCATAAAAGATAACGTCGTAACCATGGATCTCTCATGAGAGGGAAGGGATGCCCCCAAGGATGTAGAGTTATAAGATGAGCGAGTGGGTGTGGAGGAGATAGGGGTGGTGGATGATTCTATGAGATCCTTACAACACCACCACTAGGTGGCCCACGTCAGATTTAGGGAGATACCGGTTGGGGTTGTAGATAGCTATAGGATATGGAAACTAATGACCCAGGGGAATACAAGATGATTAAAGGTGTGATCTATGTTTACTCTATTTTTTCCCCGGTATTAGTAGACATAAGTGTGAGTCATTACTTCATCTCTATAATCTTCGTGCAAGAGTTGGAGCTTTCAATAGAGGATTTATCCCAACAGCTTCATCTTGAGGTTTCTATTATTAAGGCTTCTTATATATCTTTTAGTTTTCAGCAATGTGAGCTATATCATTGTGGAGATAGGTTCAAATGGGTCCTTTTGGTCATCACGTTGGAACACTGTGACATCATCTTGGGAATGGATTTGTTATCCATGTTTTGAGCCCATATTGACTAACACCACAGATTATTTAGACACCTTCACACTGATGGGATGATATTTTAATTTGTGGGTTAGAGAGAACTCATGGTGGGATGAGTGGGTTCTGTAGGCAGGAGGCTACAAACCATCACCCATTAGTTTCCAACTATATCTCTTGGTGTAGCAGGATCTTCAATCATCTGAATTCCATTAGTCATGGAATATTTCATGTACTTATTCCCTAAGGATGCTCCAAGACTACCTTAGAGGAGAGATATGGTGTTTTGTATCAACTTGAATCTCGGTACTACTCTGATATCTTTTATGGAATATCGAGTGGCCCCTAAAAAGATTCATGATCTATGGTTTTAGATGGATAATCTTTGAAAGAAGGGTTTCATCAGGCCTAGTTTTCCCCCTGGGAATCTTCAGTGTTGTTCATAAAAAAGATAGAAAGGAGGTTTCATATTTTTTTGGATTATCATCACTTGATCCATGCTATGATAACAAACAATTACCCTTTTCCAAGGATTTAAGACCTCTTTGATCAATAGTAAGGTACAAGATGGTTCTCAAAGATCGATCTTAGGTTTGGGTGCCCCCATTTCAGGGCTTGAAAGGTTGATATTTTTAATTTCTCTTTATGAATTTCACCGAGGACACTATGAGTTTTTGGTGATTCTCTTTGGTGTGATGAATTCCCCAACCATGTTTATGGATTTTATGAACTGGGTTTTATAGTCATGCAGGACAAATTTTTGTTTTTATTCATTAATGACATACTCATCCACTTTTTATCATAGGAGGATCAGGAAGATCACTTAAAGGTGGTTCTATATTTTCTTCGGGAGCACCAGTTTTACGATAAAATCTCAATGTTCCAGTTCTGGATACTCAAGGTTCACTTTCTGGGGATTTTATTTTTTATCATGTTTTATCCTTAGATCCAGTGAAGATTGATACTATTATTTATTAGGATCCACCTAAGAGTATGTTATAGGTTCAAAGTTTTCTTGGTTAGAAGGGGTACTATATGTTTATGTGGAAGATTTCCCTAGGATTCGAACCCCTTTGACCACACTGACATGGAAAGGTAACCATTTTACTCGGACTGAGTACTACAAGAGGGAATTCGATGATTTGAGGTAGATTCTAACGAGTGATCCTATTTTTAGACTTCCAGATGAGGGTGTGCAGTACATAGTGTATTGTGATGACTCCGGATTTGGCCTTGGCTATGTGTTGACATAGTGATAGGCAGTTATCGCCTACAGGTTGAGGCAGTTGAAACCCCATGAACAGAACTACACGGCTCATGATCTAGAGATGGAAGCAATGGTTTTCACTCTAAGGATGTGAAGACACTATATTTTGGGGGATCACTTTTTTGTTTACTCATACCATTCGAGTCTCAAGTATTTATTCATGTAGACAGACTTGAACATGAGACAGAGATGTTGGATGGAGTTCCTGTGTGACTATGAATTCCAGATAGTCTATACTCTGGGGAAGGGAAACAAGGTATAAGATTCCTTTAGTGAAAATTCCTCACCTCTCTTGGTTTAGGATGCTTCTAGGTAGTTTTATACCTTGAATCTGACCCTAGTGGAGCAGGAGAGTTCGTCTTTTCTTTAGTTGATGATTTTGACTCCTCCAATCCTTTAGCATGTGAGGGATTTTATATTGGGAGACACCGACTGTGAGGTCATCTGTGACCAGATATCCACATGAGATTTACCAGATAGATATTTTGAAGGAGGGAATCACTTCATAATTTTTGAAGGATGGATGGTGGTCCCAGTTATGATGAAAGAGAAGGGGATGCGAGGGTTCTAGTCATCTCCTTTAGTTATACATCTCAGGGTAGGGAAGATGTAAAGAGACCTTTAATGATGGATATTATTATTTCCTAAACCATGTACCATCATACAAAGTGTGTTTACTTTCAAAGTTATTTGATTTACTAGGGAATTATTGATAATTCTGTATTTCTCATTCAATACGGTTGTTTGATAAGGTGTATTATTAATTTATATTATTCAATATGAGGAATTATGTGGACTAGAAATTGTGGGTGGGGCCTATAAATTATGTATCCCCTTGATAAATTGATTGTTTCGCATGAGAAAAATAAGTTGGCCAAATTAAATGGGTTTCTATGTATTGTTTTAAACCATCTTGTGAAAGTTCTTGATGGTATAGGTTTTCATTTACCTTAGAAATGTAGTCCAATAATTAAGAATTTATGTCAATTAGATTCAGTTATTATTTATCCAAGAGATATTAATTCTACATATCTATGGATTTAATTCATTCTCAGTTTGTTGATTTATGTCATGTGTTTCAGTTTTACCTTTCCATATTAATTATTACTTATCTAGATTTTCAAATGGATAGTGTGTTCAGTCATTTACCTGTCCATATAGATTGATTCATTATTTCTTCCATTTTATTTACCCTTACTATGAATTATAAATCATCCTTATTATGTCTATTTCCCTTGTTTAAGAATAATAAAACATTGAATAAACTTTCAAGGATGCAGTTTATTTCAGTTTATTATGTATCATGTTTTATTTTGTTTTTGCAATGTCTTTTGGGTATCATATATATAATCTAGATTTCCAAGACTACTAAATTGATCATTCTTTTGGGGTTTCTTTCCTTATAATCATTTCAATGTAATAAAATAATGCACTATCACTATACTTTTGGGGTCAGGGAATTAAATTTGGAATCGAATAAAGTTTTGCAACAGCCCTGAAAACTAGATTTTGAAAAATTAGATTCGGGAACATAACACTAAGTTAGAAATTGAAGATTACTATAGAAGAATATCCTATAATTTTGGTAAGGTGGATATTATTTGGGTATTCTTATAAATACATCACTTTATAGATACTATAAGTGGACGTGGTTCTGGCATAAATGTACCTAGGGGTAATAACTCTAACAAGGTGTTTTAGGCTGGACTTGCGGTAACCTGGTACATGAAAATGGGACATAATTCACATCTGGTTTGACACACTTAGGGGATATTCTTAGGATAATTTAATTTTTATTTTTCTACCATTATGAAAAATTTAAAAGTAAATATTCCCCCAAAGTAACCAAATTTTATGATTCTAGGATTTAGGATGTATAAATTTACATTATGTGTTATACCAGATTTAGAGTTATACAAAGTTCATAATTTTAGAAGGTAATTTAGTATATGTAATTGTTTATAAATGACACATGGAAGGAAGAATTGTATCAATACTCGTGTCCAATGTATAGGTTTCCCTATTGAGAAAGTCAATGTAGCTGGTATAAGAACTAAAAATGTTGTGGAAATATTAGGGTATCTTAGTCAAGTTATAAAAAATATCCTTTCCTTAATGGAGAATACAATTCCCTATAGAGAATATTTTATGATAGATCACTTTATGTGGTAGAACCCTCCATTATTTAGTGGGAATAAAAATCCAAATGTAGCTGGGAAATGGATTAAGTCTCAGGAGAAGATATTTATGGCCTTGGAATGAGTAACAATAAAAAGTTTACACTTGAATTCTATTTTCTCCAAGTTGATGTTGATCAGTGATGGTCTTTGATCTAGAATAATCAGTTGGAATAAGAAATATAATACATTTAATGGAGAGAATTTAAGGATATATTCTTTTATAAATACTTCCCTCATGATCATCAAATTGAGAAGAAGAGAAATTTTATTAGCTTAAATCAAAAGGAAGAACTGAGTATTGTGGATTATGAAGATACCTTTACAAGGTTAACTAGGTATGCTATAAATTATATATTCAAAAAAGAGTGCACAACTGACCACTTATTTGAAGGTCATAAGACACATATTTTAAAGGAATAGGTTTCTTGTAATTTATCATCATATGAAGAGATAGTTTTATGTGCTATCAAAATAGAGAATTAATTCTTGAGATCTTGTATATTCAAGGGAACCCAATATAAGAAAAGGTATTCTAAACACCATGAAAATTTAATGAGTCAAATATGATAAAGGGAATGAAAGATCTTCCAACTTTTGATAACTATGGAAAGAACACCCTTGTAAATTCTTGAAAGGATTGGGAGTTTGTTATAAGTGCGGAGAAAAGGGTCACCAGGAAAATGAATTAAAAGGGAATAAGGAAAACACTATTATTCAATGTTACAACTATATGTAGATGGGGAACAATGCAAATTCATTCCCTAGTAATCAATATAGTATACCTAAGAAGAAGATAATATATCATGGTAAAGAATTTTTTATTGACACAAGTGAAGTGGAATGATTAATGTTATTTTTTATTTAGATCTAAGAAATATGTTGTAAACATATTTTATTTATTATGTTCCTATAATATGAATTATGAAATATATAAGGATTTTACTGTAGTACATTTTCATTAAAGATTTTAGATCATAAGATGAATTTTACCAAGAAAAATTATTTAGTAAAAAGTTAAACTTTTCAGAAAACACATGATTAAGAGAAAGAAAAAACTTAATATGTTCCTGATGTTGAGATAATGAAGTAGAAATGATTGATCTTTATGAGTATTTAATACCATGGAACTGACTAATGACTTATTAACAAGTGTTAAATGATATCATTGATGGAGTTTACAAAACTTTTTTATTTAAGGAAGATATCCAATAACATGTTTCTTACTTAAGAAATAACGAAGAATTCATGTTTCCAATAATGTTTTATGGTGATTTGAGTTATTACCATATTTCAAGAGGATACATGATGAAGACATTCAAATTTTTGGAATGTGAAAATATAGAGATGACTAATGTTGGTTAAATTCTAATGATAAGTTCATATTGTAAATTTAGTGAACTTATTTCTAAAGTGTTCAGTCATAATCTTTTATAAAGGTTAACCATTTATGATATAGCTTAAGTTGATCTTTGGACAAGGTTTTATATATTGTGGTATTACCTCACCATATGATTCATCATGTGCTAAGAGATGAAGTGGAAATAGTTAAAGGCATAATCAAAGGAAAATATTATGTTTATAGAAACATATATTTACATATATTCTTAGAGAGTGAAAAAAATACTCAACTCCAGAAAAATTGATCATGAAACCAAAAATGTTGTCCTAGTACATTCTTTTTTGATGAATCAGATTACACCTTAGATCATCACGAATTTATGGATTTTTTTAACTTTATCTTAACCATTATCTCTATAACTCTTCATCATAAAATGATTGTTATATTTTTTTCTCAATAACCATGTTTCCATTTCCCACTAATGTTCTCCTACTAAGGGACCTATTTACATAATCATTGTACATTCCTTTTTCTTTTATTAAGAAGATGTGATATTAAACCTTTTTATGATGTGGGTATTTAAATAATAGTTTATTTTCAATCCATATATTTCTGAGATCAAGTTTAAATTACAAAGATATAATTTATTTAAGGTTGGGAGAATGTAACATCCTGAAATTCTAAAGTAAGAACCTTATATTTGATAGCGTGCATGACACATGACACAAAGTGTGTAAGGGAAAATAATACCCTAATACATTAAAACATATTTACTATTTTAAATATATTTGATATTTTCTATATTTTCTAATTCAGTCGACATCAATTTACCTTACATTACATGCAGCAGCGACTTTCTTCGAAAGCTTACATTATACATAAGATTGAGTTTTACTGAATAATGATATATAATTAAAATATTATTTGATATAATAAGATATAACCTAGACTTTAAATTATTAGTTATTAAAAGGGGTAACTAATTTATGAAAATATATTATTTACACAAATTTAAAATGAATTAATTGGTTATAAATTAATTAGAAATGAATATGAAAACCGATTGAATATAAATTAAAATATTATTATTATTACTAAGTTTACAAAGTTGTTTTACCCTAATAGATTTATTTAATAACAATTAGTCGGGGATAAAAATGTAATTTATATATTATATATTCAATATTATATTTTTAAATTTCATCCAATAG